>CM075868.1:6633385-7020885 GCA_038021265.1 Cyprinella venusta
GTCAACGACATTATGAAACATAAAGCAGTCAACGGCATTATGAAACACACCCACACAAAAGATGGAGGGTGCGCTCTTCCAATTTGTGCACGTGACACGTTCCTCCAATAGTTGAATATAAAAAGTGTTACAGACAGTAGACAGGGAAATCATCTGATCAGAGGCTGTGAAGGTAAGATTTTTAAATACATAATTTTCAGTTTGACTGCACGACGAATGGAAAAAACTGCTAAATATTGTAAATCTGAAATATAAGGAATATAGATTTTGAAATCTGTGTACAGTACAATATGAGTTGCCGTTGTGTAACAATGCGTAGACTAACGTTAGACACTTATGCAATAGAAACAAACTTTCTTGAGGAAAAATAATTGAGAAAGTAACCCCTCACGATTTTGTTTAGAAATATTAGAGTACAGAATTAGAATACATAGAATAGAATACAGAATTAGAGAATAGTAGAGTGCAATTGTTAGAAATGCTAATTTTACTGTGTTTATTAATTAAAATCAAAAGATAAAAATATGTATTCATTACTTTGTGTAAAAATGTATGGAACTTAAAACCAGCATAGTTAATTACCACTGGAAGTATTAAAATGACAGCCACATAAACTTTTGTAAACACTGCTATAATGTTGTTGTAACACTATATTGTTGCTGTATTGTTACATTTTCAGGACTGAATACACCATGGCATTAAGAACAGCTTTATCACGCCTGCTGTTGAACTCACAGCGATGTTCTCTGATCTCTGTGTCAAGGGCCCAGGGCACTTCAGCACCTGCTGCATACGGTTAGATCACTAATTTACCATAACTAAACTCAGAATGACCATATCAGTTGTGTGAGGACAAGAAAAGTAGACAAAACAGGAAACTTTTTATAGCAAACTAATAACCAGTGGCATCACCAATGTGTAAATGCATTGCGTGATCATAAATACATTTAAAAAATATATATCTAAACTTATTTACATTTCTAAGGCTAAAAAAACCCTCAAATTACATAAAGTTGAAGAATATACGTATCCTGATGTTTTGCATCTGCTTGATTGTGCTTATACGCATATCCTTTATTTTTCAGAGTCAGAGGAGCCAGTGAAAATAACAGCGAAAAGACGTAAATATATTTGTTTCATAATTTCGCATTTGTATTGTTAATTTGACTTGATTATATATTGTATTTGAGCTGAAAAAAAAATGATAATTTAAAAATGATTTCTAGCTAAGGTGCATTTTAACTGGCGAGATGCTTTGGATCTGGATGGGCAGCTCACAGAAGAGGAGATCATGATCCGAGACAGTTTCCGCACGTACTGCGAGGATAAGCTCATGCCACGTATCCTCATGGCCAACAGGAATGAGCGTAAGTGGAAGAGCTATTCACATCTGATGGATCAGATAAGCAGTCAACAGCCTTCATGCATAATTAAAGGGATAGTTCGCCCAAAAATTAAAGTTCTAAAATAAATTACAAAATAACTCTGATGCTTCAAAAAGTTCATAAAGAGGAAGTAAAATAAATCCATGTGAATCGAGCGGTTTAAAACGAGTTTTCCGAACAGATGCGATCTATTATATGATTAACAGATTTAATTCAGGCTATTACTTGCATATAAACATTGATCGATGAATGTACATTAAGCACTTAAATTTGGTAAAAGCATGCTAACTAACAAGGTTTGTTCTTATGCATCAAGCAAGTTCGGTTGAGCTTCCGTTTATCATATTGCGTGCTCTACGTGTGTTTACTGATCAATGTGAATAAAAGCCTCAATTAAGTCTGTTCATCATATAAAGTGATTGTATCTATTCCGAAGACTTGGATTGAACTGCTTGATTAATATGGATTTCTTTTACAATCTCTTAACGAACATTTCAATCTGTCAGAGTATTAAGTGAACAGACTTTCAATTGAGGGACAGAAATCACTCCGATGCGTGTTTTGATGATGAACGAAAGTTTGGAACAGCACGAGAGTAAATTAATTATGACATTTTTTACCCAACAATTCTCACATTAGGTGAATTATCCTTTTAATAACTATTTAAAATGCCTAAAATTCAAATCTGTGACTGATTTCTTCAGATTTCCATCGGGAGATTGTAAACGAGATGGGAGAACTTGGTGTCCTTGGGCCTACGATTCAAGGTAAAATCAGGTGTTGAAACCAGTCTTTACTAACTTAAGAGCTTGTGTGTACAGCTTACATGTGACCGTCTTTTTATTGTCCATGAAAAATCAAAAATGTATGTATAATGTACAGTGTCTGACGTTTTCGTGTTGAAGGATATGGCTGTGCGGGCACTAGTTACGTGGCCTACGGTCTGATCGCCAGAGAGGTGGAGAGAGTGGACAGTGGGTACCGTTCAGTTATGAGTGTCCAGTCTTCGCTGGTCATGCACCCTATCAATGCATATGGAACAGAAGAACAAAAGGAGAAATACCTGCCTAAACTAGGTTAGTCAACTGCTTAAACGGCATGCCGATGCATTGATCTGCTATAAAATGATTTGCATAGTCGTGATATCAGTCATTTTTAAAGGGATAGTTCACTTTGAAATTAATTTTTGGTATGTTTTAGCTTAACTTAAGGGCATAGGTGTCTAAATTAAAGTGTTTCCGCAGTCAATTTTGATATTTTTTGGTCAAACCGTTCTTGTCTGTCAGTCATATAATGGAGGGCTATGGTCACCACCTCAAAGAGCATTCACATGCAAGTCCAAATTAAATATGATTTAATGACTCAAAAATGTATGTATACATTGATGGGCTAAGAGACGAAACTAGCGTTGTGAGAAAACGAACAGTATTTATATCATTTGTACCTCTTGTGACCACAACCACGTCCAAGTGATCTGAGGGCGTGGGCGCTTTGTGGCTGTGGTAACAAGAGGTAAAAACGATATAAATACTGTTTGTTTTCTCTCACAAACTGCTTGTTTCGTGTCTTAGGCCATCAATGTGTACTTACATTTACGAGTCATTAAATCATGTTTAATTTGGACTTCTCTTTTCATGCTCTTTGAGGTGGTGACCATAGACCTGCATTATGACTGATAGACATGAACGGTTTGTCCTTAAAATATCCAAATTGAAAATACTGCGGAAACTAAGACACCTACATCTTGGATACCCTTGAGGTAAGCTAAAACATACCAAACATTTCAAAGTGAACTATCCCTTTAAAACTGAATTTAAAATAATCTATTAATTTCACTGACTCGTAAAATAGTGTTAAGTAATTTTTACATCCTAATTATTCAGTGGTAAACAGTGATTGGATAAATCACAGAAATGCATTCAAAATGTCCCCACATTTATTAGTTGCCGCTTGCAATAGTCTCTAATTTGATTTAAAACGTCATTTATGTAATATATTGTTTTGTACATTTTATTCTTCCCAGCTTGTGGAGAGATACTGGGCTGTTTTGGACTTACAGAGCCAAACCATGGGAGTGACCCCAGTGGCATGGAGACCAAAGCCAGATACAACCCCTCCAGCAAGACCTATAGCATCAGCGGGGCAAAAACATGGTAAATGCCACCAAATCTTGCGAATCATTTAGACTGGAGTTAATTTTACAAAAATGTAGCTTGCTAAAATGTTGTAAAGTTCTGCAATATCCAATTTCTAAACGTTTTTCATAGGATGAATCTTGAATTGTAATTCTTCCGAATGTATCACGCTATAATAAAACATTAATTTTAGTAAACTTGATCGATAGAGTCGTCAACAACGTGGAGTTGCACAATGCGTCAGTATTTTATGTAAGGGTCAGTTCATTGGACGGTTTCTTATGTAAGAGATCTCATATGAAGGCTGTGTACCAACGTCCAGATTTAGATTTTGTAACTTCACCCTCTACAGGGTGTTTGTTCCTTGCTGGTTTTGAAGGACACTGAAATCTGCTGACCATCTGTTTACTCAAGTCTTTATATGGCGTGAATCTGGCTTGAAGTCCGAGATGTTTCTGTCTGAGCAGATTACATTTACAGGTTACATTTAATCATTTAGCGGATGCTTTAATCTAAAGCCACAGTAGTACCGCAATTTCAGTTTCAAGTATAAACTAGAGCTCTGAATGCCTTTTGCAATCTAGTCCAATGAGCTATGTGTTATCAAATATTAAAATGAAAGTTAAATTAAAACATTTTTGTTATCTGTAAAATAAGCATAAAATAAACTTAAATTAAAATACATAAATCATATTGTCATCATCACGTGACCTACCAGCATCGGTTTCATCACTGCCATTCACAAATCATGGCCTCATGGGATATTAAACTATGACCCTCATGGGACATATACAGGACAAAGGTCCTGTAAATGACACAACTCAGTGCTGCCCTCTGACAGCTGGTAGAGTATAAAAGAGAAATTGGACTGCGCATGTGTCAAACCCATCCACCCAGAACTGAATTCAAAGCTAAAATAACTCCACATTGCACCACATAAATCTTAAAGGTTAATTCCACCGGTGGAGACATGAATATGAATATGTATCAAAAGTGTTGCGACCCTGTTAAAAAGGGAAATAGAAAAACATGACACGGACACGATGTGGCTTCGGTCAAGTCCAATGTTGTAATACCATGAACAGGATAATAAATGTTTTCTCAGTATCACAATTAACCATGTAATTGTCACTTTACATAATATAATAAGGTCCCTCTAAGAATTACACAATTGGGAAAAACATCAGATGGTCGGTAATAACTCCATATTTCAAAATATCTGAGTTAAGCTTTAAAGTTAGTAACCCAAAAATTAGGGCTGTGCAAAAATTAATTGCGATTAATCGCATCCAAAATAAAAGTCTGTGTTTACATAATATATTTGTGTGTGCTGTATATCATTATTTTGTATATATAAATACATATGCATGCATTGCATGTATATATTTAAGAATTATTTGCGCTTAAATTCTGTGTGTGTGTGTGTATATATATATAAATATCAATATTTTATATATGAATAACACATTTTTTTAAATACATGCATGAGTGTGTATTTATATATACAAAATGATTATATACAGCGAACACAAATATATTATGTAAACACAGACTTTTATTTTGGATGCGATTAATCGCAATTCATTTTTGCACAGCCCTACCAAAAATAAATCCAAGTATTTTTACAGCATCTTAAGACAACACTGGCAAATAACCTTGGAAAAGTACATTATTAAAACAGACTATTTAAACAAAGATTTAACTTAACCCTGTAAATTGCTTGGGAAATATAACGGCCCAATTTAGAATATTCTGTAATGCTAAATACTACTGTTTTATAGTCATTCATTCAGAATACATATTTTAACCTTTGTAGTAACGTTGGACTTAACACAGAAAGTATATATTGCATCTTCACACTAAACATTTTTTGCATAAACTTTAACAATAACACTTACCTCTTTTTTTCTACGATATAAAGCGAATACACAGAGAAAATGGCGGCGCCTGCACTTTTACTATGACTTTTACACCTTTTACATAACATTACAACCACGCTTTTAATCTCGGCCCACGTGACATAGCTAGCGGTTAGCCTGCTAAATGTACATATATAATTACTATAATCACTAAATAATTACTCCCTACATGTTCCAAATGGTATTAAACACATATATAATCGTTTAAACATATTACAGTACACTTTCTTACCTGTTAAAAAGGGAGTACACGATGTAGCTTCGGTCAAGTTCAATGTTGTAATGGAAGAACGTAAGCCGCACGTTCCGTACGCAGGCTGAACAAGGCATTAGCAATCGTTAACAGATCCTCCGATCACAAACCGGAACTTAAATTTACAACAAACGAAAGTCAAACTTATATAAACAAGCAAACACCGCATATTGTAAATTAAAGTGCATTACCCAAAAATGTTATAGAAGTTAAATAAGACAGCATTTTAAACATATATCGTCTTAGCCTCCTTTACTCACAAAGCAATGGATCACTGATCTACCGATCTCCTGTTTTATAAAGAAATTAATGTTTCTTAAAATTAAATATTTCCTAACCACACAGCGAAGCAATGCAATGACTTAAGCATTTTAACTTTTTAACCTTTTTAGCCTAATATTTAACTTGCATCAACCCATTCACTGAATCAGTATTACATCAATTTTATCATCCTTACAAAAGCTGGTCACATATGTAATAGAATAGTATCATAAATTTCTAATTTGGGTACTTTTTGGCTGATAGACGGCAGAAAATGACTTTTTAGCACAGGAAAAAATGACTTTTTAACACAAAGCACAGGTGAATAATAAGCCTTCACACCAACACTTACTTCTTTTTCCTCTGAGCAGGATCACTAACTCCCCGTACGCTGATATCTGTGTGGTCTGGGCAAAATGTGAGGATGGCAAAGTGAGAGGGTTTATCCTGGAGAGAGGAATGAAGGGATTGAGCACCCCTAAGATAGAGGGCAAGTTCTCGCTCAGGGCCTCCGCCACTGGGATGATCCTAATGGACGAGGTTGAAGTGCCAGAGGAAAACCTGCTGCCTCATGTGTCCGGCCTCGCTGTGAGTATGTTTGTTACTGGTATTAATAGTGCACACTAGTAGTGCATCATACTTCTGATCAAACCTCCAACCACTAAGTATGAAGACGGCTGATACACTGCTTGCAGTTACATATGTTGATTTCTGTAGGGTCCCTTTGGCTGCCTGAATAATGCCCGTTATGGCATTGCATGGGGCGCTCTGGGTGCTGCGGAATTTTGTTTCCATGCTGCCCGCCAGTACACCTTGGACAGGTGAGCGGATTAGCATAGGGTTATAGTCTTAATAACTTTCAAAATATTAAAAGTGCAATGGAGGAAATGCCTTAAATTTTAAGGCATTTCCTCCATTGCACTTTTAATATTACAACACATACATATGAAATATGTGTAGAACTATATGAATGTGTGTTGTGACTTATGTAAATACTGTATAAGGAGTTTTTGAGTCATTTTTAGCATTAGCTTTGTTTTGCTCTTGATTTTAATAGTCCTATAGTGTGTCAAATTGATACAAAAATTCCATGTGTGCATTATAATTGTAATGTTTTTTATAATATTAGGGCCAATTTTGTTTAACATATTGAAGTAGCACGTCCTACAGCAGGACAATGCAGTCTCTGCTTTAATTTTGTTTTTAATTTACAAGTTATGGGTTTTCAGAACAAAAAAATAGTCCCTTATGCTCACAATGGCAGCATTTATTTGATTAAAAATACAGTAAAACAGCAATATTATGAAATATTAATACAATTTAAAATAACTGTTTTGTATTTCAGTCTAATTTAAAATGTAATTTTATTCCTGTGAATTTTCAGTATCATTACTACAGTCTTTAGTGTCACATGATCCTTCAGAAGTCATTCTAATATGCTGATTTGATGCTCAAAAAGCATATTATCAATGTTGAAAACAGTTGCTTAACTTTTGAGGAAATATTTTTCCCAGGATTCTCTGATAAATTTAGAAGTTTAATGAAAACAATTTATTTCGTAATATTATAAATGTCTTTACTGACCTTTTTGATCAATTTATTGAATCCGTTCTAAATAAAAGCATTCATTTCTTAAAAAAAACAACAACAAATTTTGAAACCGAAGTGTATTTGAATGATTTTCCCATTTTAGAATCCAGTTTGGAGTCCCACTGGCCAGAAACCAACTCATACAGAAGAAGATGGCAGACATGCTGACTGAGATTACGATCGGGCTGCAGTCCTGTATACAGCTGGGCAGACTCATTGACCAAAAGAAGTGAGTCTTCCGTCTCTGTCTTTATAAATGTTTAATGTGTAATAGGTTATGTACGACAATTTACCGAATCTTCTCGCACATTTCTCCTAAAGGTATTCGCCAGAGATGATCTCCATGCTAAAACGTAACTCCTGCGGTAAGGCCCTGGACATCGCCAGGCAGGCCAGAGACATGTTGGGAGGAAACGGCATAGCAGACGAATACCACATCATACGCCACGTCATGAACCTAGAGGCCGTCAACACATACGAAGGTGCAAGGAGAAGGAAAATACTTTTGGTTTCATTTTAAAGCACCCCTATAATGCTATTTTAAAGATTCCTCAATTTGTTTTGGAGGTCTCCTACATTCATTTTTAGGTTTACATGCATCCAAGGTCAAACAACACTTTAAATTTTTTTCAGAATATACATTGCAGCATTAACCCTTTTCTCACAATGTCTAAAATGGTTCAATCAAGGATGCAGTCTGTCTAAACCCTTCCTTTTCGAGAGCCTACTCTGCTCTGATTGGTCAGATGGCCCAGTCTATTGTAATTGGCTTACAGCATGTGTCAGAAAGAAATGCCCATTATCATCTGAATGTCAGCTCTGGGGGCTTTCTCAGCACTTAAACAGAAACAATGAGAACAGAAACGTCTGTTTCTGTTTCGAAGACCATATGCAAACAACAAACCTACATAGTTATAAACAGGAATTACAGACAGCTCATTTCAGTTAGTTTACAACTAGATCTTTATTTTAGGGAACAATAACTCAATTTATCGTGCACTTTGATCTTTTGCAACAGCTATATTACACACTGCATGAAAGATAATATCTGAAAAAGCATAATAGGGGCTCTTTGAATGAAAGCTATATATTTGGCCAGCAGAGGTCAGAATAGGCTTAAAGCAAAGATAATGAATGACTGTGAGACGGCGTATTAATAACACAATATTTTGCTTTTCACAGGCACTCATGACATCCATGCTTTGATCTTGGGCCGAGCCATCACTGGACTCCAGTCTTTTACTGTTGGGAAATAAACCCATATTTCTCTCATAACATGGGTATAATGGACTTTTGTGTCTGTCTCTAAGGGAAACTCGATATCAACATCCATCCATAAATGCTTCTATATGCGCTTAAATCTTTTGCTTAGTAAATGGGTCCAAACTCACATCTCTGTGGTCACATGCATGTCTGCAAAGGTAAATATATCTTCTTTAGGGTATTGGTTTGACATGCATTAATATGTCATGTTACAAAGATGAAACGGTTCATGATCTTGTCGCAAAATGTATTCCTGACACTCATTTCTCCACATTATTCATTTGAACTAAATGAGAACTAAACAATAAGAGATAATTAATAGCAGTTTCAAAATACTACTTTTTAGTTAAACTATGTTTAAGTGCTTGCACTTTAGGGATCCAGTGTGACCCACTGATCATTGTCAAGGAAGCTTGTTAATTTTGTTGTATTTATTAAATAAAGTGAACATCAAATGAATGTCACATTCATTCTGAATAAAATCTCATTTGTTTTGTATGAGTGTTTTAAAGGCATCTGTGGGTGGGTACATAATGTTAATTAACAGTTAAACATAATAGTTTTTGTATTAATGTCCATTTTAATAATAGAAAAAGTAGAAAACTATATTTATTACCTAGAAAAACAAAGATTTCTTCAATAACACTTTAATTTATTAACTAGCAATTCTAAATAAGGCTCATTAGAAAACAAAGTATATCTACTAGACAGAAAACACTAAATTTCCTCAATAACACTTTTAAATATTGATTTATTCTAGGTAATATATATATATATAGTATTTACCAGATCATTACTAAAAAAATGTAAATGTAAAAATGTGTTAATTAGAAATGCATAAGGCTGCCTTCACGTGCTAGGAAATGACGAATTAAAAATGGTTAAAAATGGACGAACGCCCTTTTAAGTCAAAACTTTAATGGGATGAGCTCGTAATTACGACTTCAGAAGTAGGAAGTAGTAAAGTTCCGATAGCACACGAAGGCAGGCAGTTACAGTAGGCCTATATAACATCTATCTAGAGCAGAGCACGATTTCTGGTTGCCCTTGATTGACCCGTGCGCGCGCCTTCAAGAGATTAAAGCGATGACGCGTCAAATCCACCAATCGTCTCGCTGTCCGAGAAAAGATCATGACCGGTCGATGGTGTGAGATCTTCAAACCTCCGACATTTACATCACAGTCCATCTGCCCATCTAATACTGAGAATAGCTGGAGGGAAATCGCGTTCTTGAATGAGTGCGCCGCTTTGTTTTAGGGCATTAAACTTTGGCATCACTAAATTAATTTTCAAACGACATTATGCGCCTCGTCTACTCACCGACAGATAGTTTCCCGTAACTAAAACTGCCTGGAGGACAAGCAACATACATTTTGGAAGTGGAATATATTTTATTTATTTTCATTTTTGGAGGTGAAATTACAAGCCGTGTTCTATAATGAACACTGTAAATATGAGCAGATTGAACGCCTCCATCTACGGGGATCACGCATCTCAGTATGGATTTGACTCTCCGCTGTATAAGACCTACAGACCTCCAGCCCGGGATCTCATCCAGATCCCCAAAGCCTTGCTCTACCTGATGATGGCCGCGGTGGTGGTGGTCGCTGTCGCTTATGCCATTGTGGGACATTTAATTAAAGACCTCGCTTATGACATCATAGGTAAATCTTGCTTTGATTGGCTTGGAGTTAAAAGTGGTCGTCAAATTAGCAGATTGTGCTCGTCAAGTAAAGATTAAACAAATTATACAATAAAAATAGTTCAAAATTCAGCTAAACTGTATTTAGACCACCATTATGGCAAATAGTTGAAGTAAGTTCTTAGAAAATGCTTTGCATCGTTTGTTTGCAGATATAATTGATTTTAGTTATTTGAAATTGATGTAGGCTAGGCCTAGTTATTATTTTAAGTGTGCTATTAAAGCATCTAGCCCAGACCTGCTTATCTCCATCTCACACAATAAGCATATGCTGAAAAGGGTGATTTTTTAAAACAAAATAATTGGTTATGTAATTTCCTACTTTCATTTAAGCATACTGTTTAAAATATGCCTGTTTAGTTGGTGTTTGTGTGTAGGCCTCTAATTTATCAGGCATGAATCATGAGTATGGTTGCAAAAAAATCCCCATATAGATAGATAAATAATGCTTAATATGGCTAATAAATATATTGCTATAAAATTAAGCTTAATTTAGGACCATTGACATCTTTGCATTGTGATTTTTTTTTTGATACTTGGGCACCTTCCCCACATTCTCATTGTCATCATGTAAAAAGAAATATGAAGAAAAAATTTATGTAATGTTTTACATAACATCTCTACATAATTTTTTCCCATTGTATTAAAAAAATCTGTATTACAGTAATGAGAAAGAAATCATTTTGACACATTAGAATAATGAGAATTTGAGAAAAAATATGCTCTAAATTAGGTTTCACTTTCTTATTCATTCTGTTAAAGGGATAGTTCATTTTGAAATTAATTTCTGATATGTTTTAGCTTACCTCAAGGGCATCCAAGATGTAGGTGTCTTTGATTCCACAGCATTTTCAATTTTGACATTTTTTGGTCAAACCGTTGTTGTCTGTCAGTCATATAATGCAGGTCTATGGGGATCTCCTAAAAGAGCAAAATTAAACATGATTTAATGACTCGTAAATGTAAGGACACACTGATGGCCTAAGACACGAAACGAGCGGTTTGTGTTAGAAAACGAAAAGTATTTATATAGTTTTTACCTCTTGTTGACAGCCGTCGAACTGATCTGAATCAGATGTTCAACTGAACCGAACTTAACCGTCTTCAAAGTTACGCCGGAAGTGATCTCTCACACGTCTACGTCACACATTGTTTACACAGAGATTTTGGAAGTTTTATCTTTCACTAAGCATATTTAGATTCATCATATATCTAAATATGTTTAGTGAAAGGTAAAACTTCTGAAATCTCTGTGTAAACAATGTGTGACGTCTTCCGGCGTAAAGTTGGAGATGGTTCAGTTTGGTTCAGTTGAACATCTGATTCAGATCAGTTCGACGGCTGTCAACAAGAGGTAAAAACTATATAAATACTGTTTGTTTTCTCACACAAACCACTCGTTTTGTGTCTTAGGCCATCAATGTGTGCTTTGAGGTAAGCTAAAACATATTAAAAATTAATTTCAAAGTGAACTATCCCTTTAACATTTCCACACATATTACTTGCTGTGTGTTTTCAGAGTGGGCTTTGGGTCCAGATGAGGAGATCTTGAAGACCAGCAGTGAAGGAGGTGATGATGGTTCAGCGCACATGCCACCAATCCTTGCACACTCCCACCCCAACGCCTTCCACGTTTGGGATCAGGATGATGTGGTCATCCCCCTCTCTGTGGATCACAGCCCCCAAGCCAGCCCTCTTCTGGCTGCCCTTCCATTTATTCCTCACTTCTTTCCCACTTCTCACAGTGTGGTCAACAGTCCCGCACAGTCCCAAGCTCATTTAGGGGAAAACAAGAGCCCCACCAAGACCCCACATGAAGCCTACGTCTTTCCTTGACCCAAAATTGGAGGACATAGCTCCACTCTTTCACACGTATCATTCCACGAGAGAAGAGATGGGAGTCATGAAGTCTGAACTACCGAACAATGGCTCACTCTAGATTGCAGTCTAAGACCAATTCGGTCTTAAAACAATAGTTCACCAAGAAATACGAATTTTAGACCAACCATTTTCCAAAAAACAAAAGATTTTCCTTTTTTGGATGAAGGTAACACTTTATTTTGATGGTCCACTTTACAAACTACAAGTAACTTTGCAACTACATGTCAGCTAGCAGTCATTAGAGTATTAGTACACTGGGATACTCTAATTTTTTTGGAAATAGGCTTATTTTACCACTCCCCCAGAGTTAAACAGTTGGGTTTTACCATTTTCAAATCAATTCAGCCAATTTTCTGATATTTAGAAGAATATCAGTAACCAGACAGTTTCTGGTTTCATCGACTTCCATAGTATATTATTTTCCTATTATCGAAGTCAATGAGACCAGAAACTGTCTAGTTACCGATATTCTTCTAAATATCAGAAAATCGGCTGAATCGATTCGAAAATGGTAAAACTCAACTGTTTAAGTTGTAAAATGAGCCAATTTCAAAAAAAGTGTAGTATCCCTTTAAGAAATTCTACTAAATAACTTTGCAAGTACTTGCAAGTCAACTTATTCTACTAACCCTAACATAACTACTAACTAAAGGTTGACATGTAGTTGCAATTTAATGAGTTACTTGTAGTAGAATGTCTAAAGTGGACCATTGAAATAAGCTTAAGTCCCTCTCTTTAATTAGAGGAACTGAAAAGTTCTGTTTTTCTGTTCAAGGCCCAATGAGGGTGTTTTTGGTATTTACCAAAGTGCCCCACGCTTTTCAGTTTGATTGCAAAAGCTGGGCCTTGTCCTGTGGAGCATGTGAGGAGGATGAGTAGCCTGTTCTTAAAATAAGTGCTGTTGACCCTAAACGACCTCAATAAGCGGAGAGCAATGCCAGTCCAAGCCGCATTACCTGCTCTGTAAAATAAGGACAGGGTGAAGACACCGCACGATCACGTCTGTAGGATTGTGCCAATTCAGGAGCAGCCTTCATCCTGAAGCCAAAATATATCCTCAGAACATGTTGGATCATTCAGTTCAACTCAGGATAACCAGCATTCTGCAGTTTATGGATTTGCACAGAAGGCTTGTTTGGAAACAAGTAATGCTAAACCTGTGGCCAGTGAGACTGGATTGGATTCGGAATCCAACATCTTGTTTTAAGGTGCACTGAGCAAAGGCTTTGCACCTGGTTTTAAGATGCGTTTTGGTCAACACAAGTAGACGAGGTGTGCACCTGGTGTTCTATTCCGTCTCTTTTGTCCACTTTCAACCACTTCTATCCTGATTTCTTTCGAAGGAGGGTCAATGTTTCAGATCATTCGATTCAAAATTCGAATGCGACCGGAGACTACGGAAAATTATACAGAGAGCATCAGCTTTTGCTTCTGCTCGGACGCTCTGGAATGGTTAGAGAACATTGAGCTTGATACGGTTTCCTTCTTCAAACCAAACTTGGGACTACGTTTAATTCCTGTCTGGCTAGAGCGCTTCATGTTTACACATTAGGTCAGTAGGCTGAGAGTAGACGGTCTTTTGTGGATGTTCAAACACATTCGACCACATGGGCGTCTACACTACGAAATCAATCCGGTCTGAGTTTTCTACTACCTCTGGAAGCAGGCCCGTCGCGACGAGGCAAGCAAACCAAGCAATTGCTTGGGGCACCGAGCTGGCTTGGGGCCCCAAGACAACGACTGGTTAAAGGGTTAGTTCACCCAAAAATGAAAATTCTGTCAGTATTTACTCACCCTCATGTTGTTCCAACCCCATAGGACCTTCGTTCATCTTCGGAACATGAAATCTGAGGGCTGGATCACTCCTGCATACTAGTCCATAGGCTTCTTGAGGAATTGAAACTTGCTGGCCTAAAAGTTATTAAAGACATCGTAAAAATAGTTCAATGACTACAGTGGCTCAATCTTAAGTTTATCAAACGATGAGTGCAAAAAACAACAAAAATAATGACTTTATTTCAACTATTCATTTACTTAAGATTGCTATAGCTTTGTAATAAAAAATATACTCACTATTCCACCGTGAAAATCTATTTACCAATGGGGGTTAGGAAAACCACACAATAAGTTCCATGCATCAAACATTAGCTTGGGGTGTTTTTAAGCATTGGTAGTGAAAGCAGCTACATCCCTTGCCTTCTAATGTTCATTTTGCTTGGGGCCCCCAAATTCCATCAAACGGCCCTGTCTGGAAGTGGTCGAAAGTGGACAAGCTCAAAACGTTTACACCTGTATTTAGCGTCATCCACTTGTGATCCGATCAACCTAACCGCATCTTAATACCAGGTGTAAACAGGGCCAAAGACTCTTCTTTTTTGGCAATGTTTTCTCTAATGTAGCCTATATATTGTTGGAGTGTGTTTAGGCTCCAAAACACTTGCAGAGCACCTAATGCAAGTAAGAAGGTAGATATTAACGAAAATGTAAAGTTGTGTACATTACATTTATATATTATACATATACCTGGCCATTGACAAGTATAGCAAAACATTACTTCTGAACCCTGGTGTGTGATACATAACATACTCTTTTCTATGCATGTGTCGGTCCTATTTCAGTCATGTTTAATATTCTGGATGTAATGCTAAGCTTAGGCACCATTTGAGGATCAGCTTAACTGACTAGCTGGTCAAGAGAAAGAGTTAAAGAGTTTAGTAAGGATGTTATCAGATTACACTCCCCTTTTTGCCCTGTGAGTTAAACCGGAGCAGGAAACTGTGACAGATTTAGCAAATCACACCCTCTCACATTTTATACATATCTATAGTGTTGGATTTAAAACAAAACTGTCTATGTCATGATTTCCTCTCTAGTAGAATTCAAGTTATTTTATACGTATTTGCAAATGTTTTCTGTATAAACACTCTGTACTTGTTAATCTTTGGACTTAAATGACATTTGAGTGCTGGTGACCTCACCTGTTTAGATAACCGCTGACTGTTATCATCATCAAACTTACTGATTTTGCTCATATACTTGATCTCATTCAGAATATAATTCTATTTTACTTTTCTGTTGTTAATCAATTTTAAATTTATGATCTAAACAAATGATCTCTGCAAAACCTTTTCTTTGTAGTGAAATATAGGGAGGGACCAAATGTAAGAAGTGGGGGTTGGGGATAATTCTAAATCAATATGGTTTAGGACAATTAAACCTATTAGTTACCGGTAGTAGCTCATGCTTTAATGTTACAGGCAGGAAATTATCCAGCAGGTGGGTAGAGAAGGCTTAGCATTACACTAATACTAAAGAGCCACTTAAAATTGCAAACTGACCACGTCACCCTCCACAAAGCTCAGACGTTTAATGCAACAAAAAGCTATAAATAATGAAAACTGTAAAAAGTAATTTATGGAAAATAAGATCGTGAATGTTTAGTTTAACAAATGTCTTTTTTTTGCACCTATAGGGAGAAAAATTTTACACATACAAAACGGCTTTCTTGCAAGACTTTACATAATGCTAAAAGCTAAATTAAAAGGGGCCACGCATTGTAAATGACTTTGCTAACGGTTAAATCAGGGTTTTAGGAATAAAACTTTTACCAGATTGAATTGAGGACAATCACAGCATGTGCAGAAAGGATTAGGGCTGGCATCCTGATTGCCAGGATATTATGTGAAGGGTGATTCGGATTAAATCATGAAGCTAAAGATCTCACCATTCTTTAAGCACATCTCCCTAAACAAATGATATACATATTTAGAGCCAAACTGTAGATTTCTTTACAAAAAAATTTATATATAATATACCTGTTACGAAGATTAGCACCCTTCATGTGGGAAAAAAAAAAAAAAAAAAAAAGTCACGATAATGGCAATTAAATTTATATATTAGAAGCAAAAATCAACATGATCTTGAGGATTATTTTAGATTAGTGGTTTAAAGGTGAAAGCAAAGCATATGCTAGTTTGGATGAAGCAAAAGGGATTTTCCCCATATTATCAGATATGATTCTTTTAGGTTCACCCTGCAGCAAGCATTGGATTCTGAGCTTTTACAAACAGACACAAATCAGGTATGGTTAGGTGCCCAACTAAAATCTGATCATTTTTCTCCCACAAAACCATTTAAGTTTACATTAAAGGGATAGTTCACTTTGAAATTAATTTTTGATATGTTTTAGCTTACCTCATGGGCATCCAAGATGTAGGTGTCTTCGTTTCCACAGTATTTTCAATGTTGACATTTTTCTGTCAAACCGGTGATGTTTTGGGGGTCCACCTCAAAGAGCATGCACAGAGAAGTCAAAATTAAACATGATTTAATTATTCGTGAATGCAAGTACACACTGATGGCCTAAGACACGAAACGAGCGGTTTGTGTGAGAAAACGAACAGTATTTATATAGTTTTACCTCTTGTTAACAGCCGTGGAACTGCTCTGAATCAGATCTCCAACTGGACCGTCTCCAGACGTTACGCCAGAAGTGATCTCTCGCGTGTCTACGTCACTCATTGTTTACAAAGATTTCGCAAGTTTTACCTTTCACTAAACATATTTAGATATATATAAATCGTCTTCCACACGGAGATTTCGGGAGTTTAACTAAACATATTTAGAAATTGCAATGGAAGACGATTTCGATTATCTAAATATGTTTAGTGAAAGGTAAAACTTCCGAAATCTGTGTAAACAATGAGTGACGTAGACGCGCGAGAGATCACTTCCGGCGTAACGTCTGGAGACGGTTCAGTTGGACATCCGATTCAGATCGACGGCTGTTAACAAGAGGTAAAAACTATATAAATACTGTTAGTTTTCTCACACAAACCGCTCGTTTCGTGTCTTAGGCCATCATTGTGTACTTACATTCACAAGTCATTAAATCATGTTTAATTTTGAGTTCTCTGTGCATGCTCTTTGAGGTGAACCAAGGGAGGACCCCCTTAACCTCCAGTGTACGACTAACAGACAACGGTTTGACAAAAAAAAAAAACCTACATCTTGGATGCCCTTGAGGTAAGCTAAAACACATCAAAAATTAATTTCAAAGTGAACTATCCCTTTAAAAGGGCCTACAAAGCTACCCAGCAAAAGGAGAGAAAAAAACTTTGCAACAAGCCATGAATAATTAGGTTTCACAAACAAGTGTTTGGGATTAGGAAGTACCACTACCATAAAAGCAAAGTTAAACACCATTTAACAAATACACAATGGCTGGAATACTTAAGAAATAGCCATAGAGTAAAAATTGGTAGGAAGACCGATTATGTTGACATGATCTGGAGTTACTAGACTTAAGGGACCAAAAAAGTAGTTTAAATGAGTTTTAATAATCACTTTAAAACACTTACAGGTCTTCAAAACAAACATTTAAAACTTAAAATACTTGATTCAATAATGCACTTTTAAATCTGAAGCACTTCTCTAATTTATAACATTATGCTAAAAGACCTGGGTTAATATCCCAAAGTCACATTAAAACTGTTTAAGAAATTTCAACCTTAATCATCCTCTATGGAAGTCTCATCACGCCTTTTGAGAACAGCCCTGTAAAGCGAGGTTCCTCTAGCCTGGATAAAAGTAACAGTCAGCTGTTTCTTGTTGACCTCCACGTGGGCAAAGCCACCCAAGGTGCCAGCATCACCATTGAAAAACTTGAGGTAGCCTCGAGGAACCTGGTTGCGGTGCCGTACGTCAGGATCCATGAAATTACCAGCTCCGCTAACCACATAACCGATACCAGACTCCTTGATGTACTAAAAAAAGGCAAAGTGGAGCCACAAAGTCAGATATCTTGAAAAACTAAACTTGATCAAAGGGTTCTTGTATACCTACTTGTAAATTGTGATCATGGCCACACAGGTAAGCAGTGGCCTTGTACTTCTTAAGCAGTGGTCTCAAGCCCTTGAGCAGACAGTTGGTTGGCCCATGCTCTGATATGGACCACACGGGATAGTGGCCCGCCACCAGGAGATAATCAGCCTTCGACTTTGCCAAGCGTTCCTCAAGCCACAGCAGTTGCCTATTGGCCTGAACACCACTTTTGGGAGCTCGGGGCTGCTGGTCAAGGAAGTCGTCAGAGTTGCCACACAACAACACTGTGTCCAACATGATAATGGTCAAAGTGCGGTGTGTTTGAGGAATGCGGAAGTTCATCTCGTAGTAGTAGTACGGGAATTTCCTGTGAGACAGAATGAATGTTGATAGAGGCTATTTTGACAAGAACGGTGTGTTTGCCAAGCCAACACCAAGCACAGCTGCATTCAGTAGAATAGCAAATTGGCTTATGAGACAGGAAACCAAACTCAATTAGACATGGAGGCCTAGATAAGTTGCCCGACATACCATCTCTTTGACTTTTTGCTGTACTCAATCTGAGCAAGGACGTTTCCTGCATGGTCGTGATTGCCAGCAATGACGTACCATGGAATATTAAGAGAATCCTGAGTGTAGACGTCTTCAAACGTGACCTACAAAGAGCATAATGGGGCCGTGGCCTACATTAGACTACACTCTGGCACTTTCTAATCCCAGCACACAACTAAAAATGGTCACACCAATACTTAACCACCTACAATTCACACAAAAACCCTGCAGTCACAAAATTCTGAGAATTTAAACTCCCAAAGCCAAACCTGGAATCTAGGGTCATTGACGTCCCTGACGCCCTTATAGTAGAAGTTGTCACCAAGCGCTAAAATGAAGTCTGCGCCCATCTGGGAAGCAGTTATGGCCATCATGCGGGCAGTGGCCTTCTCTATAGGGGTAACATATGGAGGATATGGCAGTCCACCCCAGTCCCCCAAAACTAGGAATCTGATGGATGACTTGTTACCTGATGCAATGAAAGGGCAGGAATGTAAACATTGTAGAGATTACAAATATCCATAACCCTTTATAACCAAGGTTTGGGACATAGGACTTTAAGCATTTAACACAAATACTCACTTCCTTTAGCTTCCAGGTCAATGAATGATGAGTTGTAGCAGAGGACCCCAGGGAGAGCGGTTAAAAACACCAGCATTAGTGGTGACGCCATCTATATGGAAAGACGGAAACAACAGCATATAAAATTCACTACCCAATTCCCACACACAAACACAAAACTCAAGAAATCGCATGTTGAAAGAAAACACCTACACCAGCAGCTTTTGCTCTTTGAGAGTCCTCTCTCTACACCTCATTACCCTTCTACAGCATACCTCTATATTTATATCATTCTGTTCATCCAAATGCCACGCCTGATTTCAATTACAGCTGTTTTCATTTACCCCGATAATCAACTTGACCAATGGGATCGTGAAAACCCTGAAGCTGAATTTCAAATAGCATCAAAACCCTTAAATTAAAGGTAACTGTGATAGAAATATTTTTTAATGGTCTCAGAAGTGTTCAAAAGGATATTTTCGACATCGAATGTGCATAAAATGCAGACTACGGATGATCAGGTCAAAGACCATGTAGACTTACCCAAAAAGTGCTTAACAGAAGAACCAACACAATCATTTGATAGGCTTAGATCATTACAAACCAATCACCAGAATGAATCACATCGAAGAAGACTTGAGTGACATTGATTTTTTACTCAACTGTACATTTTTCTATTCAGGAGACTCACTTGGTTGTTGTGACCTCTCGGCTGGGAATAAAACTTAATTTCTGCAAAGAGCAACTTGGGAGTCGTGTCATTTACATGTTGCGCTGCTGAGGAATAGTAGCCTACTAAAGATTCAAAGCTCAAAAGACAACAAATGAAACGGCTCAAGTGTAATTTAGGTATAGTAGCTTCTTGACAGGACTTATACTACAGGGAAGTATTGCATTGTATTGTAATTAAGGGAATTACCGTGAGATACTAGTACCGGTATATTATTTTATTATATTTACAAAGGGAAGTTGTTTGAATTGTCAACGATGAAGAAGTCAGATTTTGTTGGTTGTATTCGTATTGAGAATTTCCATGACCTACCAAAAAATGGGGGTTTTACAGCAAAGCAATTTTGAGTTCCATAAAGAACTTTGTGCATGGATGTTAAAGGTTATTAATGGAACTACAGACGCAATGAAATACCTTATTTTTTTTTAAGAGCAGCAAACTACTGTTTATATATATATATATATATATATATATATATATATATATATATATATATATATATATATATATATATATTCACATCTTAGTATTCTGAATACACATGCAAACATGTACATAAATACAATTTCCCAATGATGTGAAATACAAAAAAGCGTTTTAGTTTAATTATCATGTAAATGCTATAATTCAAACCGAAAAAGGGGAACTGTTTCCTAAAAGTCACCTGACTAAACTATAACTGAGAATTAGACAGTAGGCTTGTGGTTATTAAAACACTATGGCTATGTAAACTTGGACATTATGACTATCCAGAGTAGATAAATAAGACTCACAGTGTGTGGCTTAGTCCTTGAAGTATCCTTGTGTGAGTGATCCTTCCACTGGATACTCTGTTTCCTCTCCTCCACTATATATCAGCTCCCATAGGTATGTGTGTGTGTATGCATGTGACTTTACCATGCAGGAAAAGCATGTTCCTACAATGACCACAGACTCAATGACTCGTGACAAATACATTTGTTTCAAACAATCCAAGATTAAGGTTTCCACTTTGGGGTTAAACTTCTGTTCTCTTTTTCTGTTCCGTCCCCATTCAGATGTCTGAAACAACCATAGACCATAAATGCAGTTTAAATCATATCAAAATATTTAGACAACAAAAACATGTGAAATGTTTTGTGACTTTTAGTTCCCATCAGCTTTGAGGCTATATGCTCGTTGACAAAATGGAGAGTATCTGGCACAGACGTTTGGTGACGCAGTCAGCGTTCCAATTCATCCTGGTGTTCAGGTTTTGTGCAGGCCAGTCAAGTAACTTCACACCAGTCAAATGCATTTTGAATTGTGCACAGGATCATTGTGCTGGAATAGAAAAAGCTCCCTCCCCAAAGTGTTGTCACAAAGTTGAAAGCACAGAATTCTCTAGAACGTTTTTGTATGGCATAGAATTAATAACTTTCCTCATAAAAATGACTGGAAGAGCAAATCTGTTAATATCTGATATCTGTTGAGGGATAAGAGGTGTCCACATACCATCCCCCCCCCCACAAAAAAAAAAGTATCCTTATGTTTTTGATTATAAATCAAGCTTTTAAGGCTGCTAAATGCTATAGTATTACAGGAAAATATATACCTCATACTTACAGCCCAAACTGTGCAAAAATATGCAATTTGACGAAGTGTTTTTTATATGTAGCCAAAAATGATGGGAATAAAATGCAATGCAAAACAAAACAATGATGATTGAGAAATCTAAATAAAGTTTGCAAAATCCTGATGCATCACATTTGATACATAAAAAAAGACGTATAATCAAATTGTTTAAGTCCAGTAAGTGTGGTTACGAACAATATACAAGTTGTTCATAACTTAATCACTAATTGGTTTCACAGCACAGGTATACCACAACCCAAAGGGTGGTCTTTATATTTTGTAAAAATATGTTTAAAACCTTTTGTCAAATGAATCAAGAAAGAAATTAAAAATAGAAAAAAAAAAGGTTTATTTCTGCACAGGTCAAATATATGACATCATTACAACATCCACCTCAGAGAACAACATTTCCTGCACTTGCCTATTTAACAGTGAATAACTACATTCTACATAAAAGACGATACCAAGATTAAACTGAGTAGCGCAAATCAAATCTCTTAAAACTCCAAACAAGGGACAGCTTAAGTGGTTTTCAGGGAAGTAAACAAAGTCTGTTCATTCTGTTGTCCACATTCAGTCAAAAAAAAAAAAAAAAAAAAAAAACCCTGCTAAAATTTTAGAGGTAAAATAAGAGAATAACTATAAATATACCTTTGGGGAAAAACAGAACACTAATGTGACACTTAATTCCCATTTGAGTCACACCGACCATTCAGGCACAGACAGAACTTCCACCACCCTGATGTATTATTTCCTGAAACTAATGGTGAATCAAAACCATGCTAATTCAGTTACCGAGGTGCAGTTCAAACGGCAAAAGGAACACAAACAGTACAAAATCTCAAAAGGTTTAGAGAGTCAATGCTGCGATTACAGAACTGACTTTTCAGTTGTTTGGAAAAGCATCTGTACGTCCTCAACCTGAGAAAGCAAAATCAACATTTATCTGTATGTGTAGTCTGTGGTACTGGCTCCACTGCTGTAGCCGCCCAGGTTGGGGTAGGCGCTCTGGGTGAAGCTATAGCTCTGATTTGTTGTTCCAGGTGGCCCGAACGTTGCAGTACCAGGTGGTCCACTGTATGCTATAAAGAAGAAATCAAGAGTTTCAGATACTTCTGGCTTAAATTATTACACAGCATGTCAGCACTGAAACTCACCTGCATAATTGAAATCAGGTGTTCCTCCCATACCCATGCCAGCCCCTTGATATCCATAGCCGTAGTCTGGTCCAACAAGAGGAGCTTGTTGATTTGTTGTTTTGCTCTGGTTTTGATTCTGGGTCTGGCTCTGGCCCTGATTGAGGGGTTTTTTGAATTGTGAATAGGATTGGGAGTACTGATTATAATAGCCAGTCATTGGTGGAGGGACAGCCTGGTAGGTGGCCGCACTGATGGCAGCGGTTGCAGACGGGTCCTCCTGGGGTGTCATAGGTGTGCTGGAGTTGGTAACAGACACAGCTGGGGTCAGTCCAGCAATAGTGGTGGAGACTGAAGAAGGAGACAAATGGATAGAGTTGTTCAGTATACATCCACGTTATGGTACGTTCACACCGGACGCGAACAGCGCGTCAGGCGCGTATGATTTCAATGTTAAGTCAATGCAAAGACGCGTTACGCGCGTGAAAAATTCCTGTGGCGCGAACGAGGCGTGGAGCGCGGCGCGGAAGACGCGAATACGCCTCATTCGCGCGTCAAGTTCGCGCAAATGCCGCGAATTGAGCGTCTGGGGCATTAAGCGCGAATGATTTAGTTAGTGCCATTTGTGCATTCACGCGTTTGACGCGAATTCGCGTCTGCCGCCCGAGTTGAAAAATCTGAACTTTGGCGTGAATTCGCGCCGCGTTAACCAATCAGGAGCCTAGCTGCTTGATCACGTGGTGAAGTGTCTGGATGCTTCAATAAATTATTTTGTATATAATGCATGGTGGATGCACAACAAAGCAAATATTTTATCACTTAAAACATTATTTCTACATACGAGACATGTTCATTTTGTATTGAATGTTATTCATTCCATATTTAGATTATATGAAATAGTATTATGATTTAAGACAATCAACATTTGTGCATAAGTTCGTTTCTGGACGTGAGAGAGAGAAAAAAAACACAGGACAGGTTAATAACTTTTGGAAGCTAGCTCTATTTATCATCAAAACAAAAATAAATGACAGCTAGATTAGGTGGATGAGGGCGAGGTTGATCCTCGCTCCGATGTGGGACAACAGGTCATCAAACTGGGCGTGGGACAGGCGGAAGTACCGCTGACAGCGGCCGTCATCCAAGCGCAGCTCCTGGAGCGAGCAAATATTTGGTGAAACTACCCACACGGTTCGCCTCTGAAGGGTCCGGTGGACACAAATACGGCGGCGATGATCCCCACGCCACTGTTCTAGCTCTTCAGAGCAAATACAGTGCGGCGAATCTCTCGATGAATGCTCGATCAACATAAACAAAGATGGTCGTTAACGGGTTTCGGTTTTGACGCGCGAGACGCGCGTAAATTTCGCTTCAAACTACACGCGTCAATTTCGCTGTTGACGCGCGAATAGATTCAAAGTGGTCAAGCGTCAAACTAGGCGCGGTAGACGCGAATTTGACGCGCGATTCGCGTCCGGTGTGAACGTAGCATTAGAGGAACACGCAATATGCCTATAAAGACAAGTCACAGGATCATCTCCTAACAAGGCCACATATTAAGGTCGGTGTAGATTAGACAGTAAGAAAACAATCGGTTCTTGTAATAAATGTTTTAAATGCAGTAGAAATGGGCAGGATATACACTACCGGTCAAAAGTTTTTGATTGGTAAGATTTTTTATGTTTTTAAAAGAAGTCTCTTCTGCTCACCAAGGCTGCAATTATTTGAAAAAACAAAAAAACAAAACAAAAAAAAAAAAACAGTAATATTGTGAAATATTATTACAATTTAAAGCAGCGGTTTTCTATGTGAATATATAGTGAAGTGTAATTTATTCCTGTGATCAAAATTGATTTTACAGCATCATTACTCCAGTCTTCAGTGTCACATGATCCTACAGAAATTATAATATGATGCTCAAGAAACATTTATGATTATTATCCATGTTGAAAACAGTTTTTTTTTTTAATTTCAGGATTCTTTGATGAATAGAAAGTTGAACAGAATTGATCTGTAATGGAAAGCTTTTGTAACATTAACCACTACCATTCAAAAGTTTGGGGTCAGTAAGAATTTATTTTTTATTTTGGGGGGAAAGAAATTAGAAAATTACTTTTATTCATCAAGGATGAGTTAAATTGATCAAAAGTGACAGTAAAGACATTTATAATGTTAGAAAAGATTATATTTTAAATAAATGTCGTTCTTTTGAACTGGGGAAAAATGGTACACGACTGTTTTCAACATTGAAAATAATAATTTATGTTTTTTAAGCATAAAATCAGCATATTAGAATTCTGAAGGATCATGTGACACTGAAAATTGATGTGTAATCGGCAACAGTAATGATGTTGAAAATTCAGCTTTCAAATTATATTTTAAAATAGAAAACAGTCATTTTAAATTGTCATAATATTTCACAATATTACTGTTTGTCATTTTTTTTTTCATCAAATAAAGCAGCCTTGGTGAGCAGAAGAGACTTCATTTAAAAACATAAAAAAAATCTTACTGATCTAAAACATTTGACCGGTAGCGTAGATCTGAGAGACTTTGACAAGGGTCAAATTGTTATGGCAAGGCGACTAGGTCAGAGCATCTCGGTGCCAGATACCTTCAGGGATCTTGTAGGGATCATACCTCGGCGGAAGAGGACTGAAGCATTTAATGATAGCGTACCTGCAAAATTGCCAGTGTTGAATCCTCTGCCTCTACCTCGGCCTCTTCCTCTACCTCGATTCCCTGCATTGTAAGGTACTCCAGCCATACCATAGCCCTAAAGGGAAAATATATATACATATTTTTTTTAACAAAAGGACAAAATAGTATTAGACAAAAGGCTAAAATAAGCTCCATGAAAACATGTTGTCTTTACCATAGGAGGGAATCTCTTCTTCTTGAGTGGGTCTGCAGGAGAACCTTCTGGAAAGAGCTGGTCTAAAGCTGCAAGTGCTGCGTTGGCTTTGGCCAATTTCTTATTTGATCCAGAGCCCTGGAATTTCTGCCCATCAACCTCCACCTAAAATAGGGAAAAACACATGCACATAAAATATGCATAACTGAACGTTGCTTAAAGCGAGAACAGACAGAAAACATGTCAAAGGAGATTTTAGCAGCAGTACTGTCCTCATGCTTATTCGAGGAAATCATCATGAGAAACGGGATTGAGGGCAACGGAAGGAACTATTTTATTATTTTAAATTAGAATATATTGCACAGTCGCTTACAGTCTGAACTGGGGGCTGAATCACAGGAATATAATCACAGGATCTAGGTTTTGTAGCTGCAGTGTATTGTTTTCCATGAGTTAATGCAAACATTATATGTATAATATTATATAAAAGTATTTTAAATTAAAGTTATGGCATACCAAAAAAAAAAAAATGTATGGCATGCCTCATAATCACTTACAATGCATCTCCAGCTTCATATGGTAAATACAAAGAAGAGGTGTTCTTGCAATACAATAAAAAGAGTCACTGTAATAAATGATTTATAAAAAGAAATCTCAGGCTTCTGTCATTATTCATCATTATGTATTTACGTCATCAAAACAAGTTCTAGCTACACACAATTACAGTGTATGTTTAAGAATATAGGGCTTTTAAAAAAGACGCTTGAAACATGGAAATTATTGAAACAATTTATTCACATAACATATACTGTTGAGTTGCTCAAGTTGTCTTTGACTGACTGGGTTCCTAGAGAAAAGGGAAAAAAGCTCCGTTTTAATAACGGACATATTTATTGGACATGTGACGAGCGTTTTTGTGTCGATCTACCATTGATGAATTACTGCTAATATTTTCTTTAGTGTTTATATATTTGTTTTCTGTTGTAGATAATTGAAAGTACATATGTTGCCTGTTTTTTTCACTTGAACAGCAGGGAAGAAAAACCAGTAAAAATAAATCCACAATATATTTAGAACTATAGTGTCATTTTACTGTCTGAATTCTTTTCTTGTGTTTTTTGTTTGCTTTGTTGTTGTTGTTGTAATTTTAGGTTGCATAAACTGCATCTGAGATATAAAACTTTGTAGCCTCTTTTAGCCTCTATTCTCCCCCATTAGTTAGGCAGGGCATATACAGCTAAATTTAACATTAATTATTTTGATTTTACAGTAATTGGATTAAACTAAAATTTTTATACATAATTTATTCCTGTGATGACAAAGCTGATTTTTCAGCATCATTACTCCAGGCTTTAGCGTCACATGATCCTTCTACAATCAAATATGCTGATTTCATGCACAATAAAATCCTATATCAACAGTTTTGCTGCTTAGTATTATGTGGAAACAGTGAGATATATAGCATCAAACATAACACAGAGCACTTTTGCTGTAACCATGCACTGTACCATTGCATCCCCACTAGGTACCACCCAATATGTCTTTGCAACCCATCACCACTAGCTTTATTCAACATGTCTAACCTCAATGGTGAAGGTCTTGTCATTGAAGCGTCCCTTGACAGAGACAAGTTCATATTTCAGACTTCGGCGCTTCTCGTTGAGCTCCATGACAGGATTCTTGCCATGTTTGGTGAGGATGGGTCCACCCTGCAAGATGAAGCGGAACCAAATCATGCCAAACCAAACTTCCAGAGTGTACAAAAACATCAATCCCCAAAGCTGTTTAAGGAGGACCCGTCTTTAGAAGCTAACCTCAGTGCCGTCATCAGACCCTGAAGGAGTGGTTTCGTCGGAACCAGAGGCTGCAGGTGTGGCAACAGACTTCTTTTCATCAGCAGGTTTAGTTTCAGACGGCAAGGGCACACCCAAAGCCAGCAGCACCTGTGTGTTGTGAACATGGCATAGACAACAACTGAAATTTACAGTTCATTTTTCACACTTATATTACATCTTGTAAAAAAAAAGCACATAATAGATCCCCTTTAATATAAGTCTCAGGTGTCCCCAGAATGTGTCTAAGTTTCAGCTCAAAATACCATTTAATTGATATACTAAATACCATAAAATATGATTTTCGTGCATGCATCTTTCACCAGCCAATCTTGTAAAAAAAAAGCACATAAAATTACATCTTACATAATATAACATCTTGTAAAATAAAGCGCATAATAGATCCCCTTTAATAAGTCTCTTAATACAAGTCTCAGGTGTCCCCAGAATGTGTCTCAGCTCAAATTACCATTTAATTGATATATTTAATTTAATATAATTGATATATTAAAATCAAAATACCAAATACCATAAAATATGATTTTCGTGCATGCATCTTTCACCACCCTATCGCAGTCACACTTGTGTGACATTGCAGTTCATCATCATTAAAGTTTGTTATCTGCATATATCAGTCTGAACTTCTGATATATGGTTTTCCAAACGCACACATCCGAAGCACAGAAATCTGGCTGTCAGACAGCGTGTCCTTTGAGTACCAGCAGACTCACTTTCTGGGCGACATGAAGCTTAGCGCTGCGTTTGGAAGAGCCTGTAGCCTCATAAGTTATCCCATCCACCTCCACAGCCATTGTAAATTGAGGTTCATGTTCAGGCCCAGTCTGTGATGCCAATCTGTAGAGGGTCCCTGGCCGGAGCTGGTTCAACTTCATTAGGGCATTTGCTGGTTCGCTCTTTTCTGCCAGGAGCAAGCACAGGTATACAGGTCTTATTTCACTGAAAGATGAGACGTGCTAGAATTTTCTACCATTAAAGGGATACTCCACTTTTTTTGGAAATAGCCTCATTTTACCACTCCCCCTGAGTTAAACAGTTGAGTTTCACCGTTTTCAAATCCATTCAGACGATTTTCTGATATTTAGAAGAATATCAGTAACCAGACAGTTTCTGGTCTCATTGACTTCCATAGTAGGAAAAAAAATATACTATGGAAGTAAATGAGACCAGAAACTGTCTGGTTACTAATATCCTTCTAAATATCAGAAAATAAATCGGCTGAATGGATTCGAAAACGGTAAAACTCAACTGTTTAACTCTGGGGGAGTTGTAAAATGAGCCTATTTCCAAAAAAGTGGAGTATCCCTTTAAATATAAAATTAGTGCAGGGTAACATAAGGGGATGCAAGAAAAAAAGACTAAGATTCAGATGCATACCTTTTCTTGGAAATTTCGATTTTAGGTCAAGATCCCCCGCATCATAAACTTCCCTTGGTCTCTTTGCTGGGAAATCTCCAACTGCAATTTAATTTAATGGAAGGAAGCATTAAATAGGATATTGGACATTGGCATAGGAGTTCATAATACCATGTAGAAAATGCAACAGTCTCTTTCTTTAGTGCACCCAAAACATTGACCCATCTTTGTTTTCCGTTATTCAAAAGAAATGGGATCACTCATTAATTAACAATCACATGTTTCAATGTCTATTCAGTGTTCAGAAACTTGTCCCACCTTAGAAAAATACAATGTGAACTACGTGAACTATGTGAATAGTTTAACCAGTCCAAACAGAGTTCTTCTAAATATAGAAGTTTAACAGATACAGAAGCAAACACAGTTTTTTAATTCAAAGGCACGGTAAGAACACGATTTTTGAACAGTCTTGGGTGTGTTTCCCGAAAGCATCGTTAGCCAACTATGGTCGCAAGTTCCGTCGTTACCAATAGAGTTCAATGGAAATTGCGACCAACTTGCGACCATAGTTGGCTAATGATGCTTTCGGGAAAAGGTGTCCCTGTTTAGGACACCAGAAAAAGTTGCTTTGGTACCTCTGTGGTGTTCGGCGAGAATTCTAGAGGCTTTGGAATTGAGGCGGTCCATTCCAAGAACTTTGTAAAGCTGCCCAAAAGCTGACAGCCTTAAAGCAAACTAGGGGTGGGAGAAACGCAACAAGTTAAATGTGAAAAGGTCAAAGGTGTTTTCTCAAATGTTAGACATCTTGTAAACGTAGCAGCTTTATTAAACATTTTATTTTGGAGCTTGACAGACATGGTCACAATGAAGAATAATTATTATATTATTATATTATATTAATTATTAGACCTAATGCACCAGAGAAACATTGGCGCAATCATCTTTAGAATATTGTCTTTGAACTTCCGTTTTTGCGTCGCTCCGTATATTTTTTTTATAGTAATTAGCTGGTGAAGTGCATTTACTTTTGTAGAGTTAACAAAAGTTATCAAGAGCGTTGTAATGTTTATCATAAGCAATGTAAAGCAGATGTCTTAACAAATCTCGACCGGGAATTTTTTTTACGAGCAGTTCATTCATACCCAAGCAAGATCGCTGTGAAAATACACACCGGAAGTCAAAAGACAACGAGCGCAACGCTGAAAAGGGGGGGGCTACATAAGGTCTATAGAATTTAGTGTTCCACAATTAAAAAAATTGGAATGACATCAGTTTGGAATGACATCAGGCCAAATAAATAACGACCATTTTCATTTGTAAAGTTTATAGACTAGTACACTGTAAAATAAAGTCAAGCTATAGTGTAGGATTGCAAGTCACCTGGGCACTCTGGGTAATATCTTCTCGCTCTTGCAGTGTAAGATGAGCGCCAGCATCAGTGCTGTCTCGCTCACAGGGATCAGATATGCCTGGACCATCTGAAGAGAAGGGTCGTGCTCAGTATGACTCAACACACACCAAAATATGTTTGGACAATGCTTTCGTTTCAGTCTTTACCTTGCAGTAGTATCCCCGACGCAAGACACTCTAGAACTCTCCGGAACGCCTCTCCAGGTCCCAGCGGCCTCTCGCTGGTTGAAATGGACTTCTGACACAGCAGCTCAAGAATCTGCAGACAGACATATGAATAAAAAGACACATTCAGAAAAATCTACATTTATAAAGATATCTTTTTTTTGTTGTTTGAGACTCACCCAGCCTTTGAGCGGGGCCCACGTCGAAACACGGGAACACAAGTCCCGCAAGATCCGAATCACAATGACACACGACTCGACGCTGGACACTTTAGCCTGTTAACCCAACAAAGAGCAAATCTGTTAACACTTTATTATGGATCTAGAAAGAACTTCTAGACACTTTTCAGAGGACGTTTTGTATTAAGCAGATCAATCTGGCCAAATTATAGTTTCTGACCAAGAACGAACAAATTGCAACCTGGGTAAGATACATCTGACATTTAATCGGAAACAGGTCATACGCAATTCACTTTAAAGCATTTATGGACGTTTCAATATTCAAACAGCCTTTAAAAGTATTTGTCAGAGAAGCTCAATGTGCAAACATGTATTTTCCCCAGGTCAAAGGTCAGATTAAGTTACAAGTCGACTTTTAGACAAATAAAGACGGGGTGCAAACCTGGAACCACTTGGCCTGGCGGAGAGACGCCAGAGAAGCCAGGCATTTCTGCCTGTCCAGAGCGTCCTGCGGAGAGCTTTCCGCGCACGGTTCTAGTGACGAATGGAGTAAGAAGACAAGGTACAGTTTGACCAAGGGGGGGTTCTGCCATCTGGCCAGGGGGAAGACGCAGTGTCCCAGTGCCCACAGGCAAGAGGAAGAGGGGGAACTGTTCAGGAAGTAATCTAACACAAAGCCAAGTATGCACCCCTATCAGTTTTAACGCTGGTTAATGACCATCTTTATATTACTCTACTTCATTAGACATTTCACCCTCTTCTTCTGTAGGCCGACTGCGCCCCCCCTTCCGAGACAGAGAGTTTCCAGTTGGTCAAAAGTCCAGCGCCCCTAAAACTGACAAACTAGAAGGCTTGGTTGAGAAAGTCAATTTGCAACCACAGGCAACAAAAGCAATACTTGAATTTAAATGAATTCAGATGTGAAAAGGGTAAATACTGCAGCAAAATACACGTGAAACCTGTTCTAGACAAACAGATTACACCTTACGCACAAGTAACAGTTGTTACATAAAGTTAAGCTAGCTGCAATTATCTCAAATTGTCTAAAACAACTACTGTATAATACATATTTAAAAATCAATCAACAAGCACCTCTTAAACTATGAGCCTACTGACTACTTTTTGCTGCAATGCAAACCCTTCGTAGCGCTTTAGAGGTGACGTTCGGAGGTTTCAATGTTCAACAGTAAAAAGCTGAACAGGAACGAAGACAATACTTGTAAATTAAAAATGCTGAAAGCATCCAGTATTTGGCTCAGAAAGAATCATCACTTATTCAGCATCCAACAATTAAGTGCAGCAGGACTGTACTGCAGGACCCTTTATTTTCACTCTTCTGAGGGTACTGATGGTCTTTTGGGTCCTAAAATGAAAGTGTGAGATCATACCTCCAGATGCCTCTTTTTCAACCTGCTCCCTGACCGTAGGCGAGGTCAGATGGATGCTCAGTTTCAGCATGGGCTCGTTCGTGCTAGTAACAATAATAGCAGCTTCTTGGATAGATGGAGTGATGACGTATTTCTCCTCAGTAACATCCTTTATGAAGAAAGTGAGAGGACAAATCGCATGTCAATTTACTTTTTCACAAATACTGGCTTATAACAACCCGCCTTGCAAGGAATAACACACTTGAACAGTTCAATACATGCACTATTCAAAGTTTGTAGTTGGTAGACTCTTACGCTCACCAAACGTAGGTTCACACCACCGCCCTGCCAGCGACGCCGTGGAAAGATTCGTGGACGCTCTGATGTAGATCGAATGCGTGATCCATTTAAAACTGTATTTAAACGGGCCGCAAAGCAAACAAGCATGTCGATCAGTGGATCAATGACCAATGGAAAGAACTTACCGGTAACAATTATAGTGACATGTTTGCTAATGAAATAAACAAATTAAAAGCCATTTGTGTGGAGTGGCTTGTGTTCATGGTTAAGTGCTATTATAATTTGCATTCCCGCTGAAAAAGCGTTCTAGCACAAAAATCTTGCCTATAAATAGTGTTGTGTGCCCTCTTATCAAAATCAAATGATCAACCTCCTCAATTTTGCTTGGAAAGTAATGTGGTCGGAACTGAAGTTTACAGGACCGCGTTCTCTGGAATTCTCTCAGACGGAGCACTTCTGCATTCCGATTGGTTGCCGTGGAAACGCATCATTGTTTATTACCATAAAGTTGACCTGACTTCAACTATCCTCGCCGCTCTCACCGTCAAAGATGCACTACGCCACCCTCGCTCACCGCCGGCTCTCATTGAAAATGAATGACTTCCGGTCACTTTGACGCACTCACAGGTGGTGGTGTGAACGCACAGTAAGGCTGCAATAATTTGATACAATTAAAAAAAGCAGTATAGTGAAATATTTTTACAATTTAAAGTAACTTTTCAATTTTAATATATTTTAAAATGCTTTTTTTATGGCAAAGCTGAATTGTCACCCGTCTTCAGTGTCAAGTTCCTTCAGGTCATATGAAAAAAAAAATCGTATTACTTTCTTGTCGTTCTTTTTTAGCATTATTTGATGATTAGATAGTTAAACAGCATTTATTTGAAAACATATATATATATATATATGAAGAGTTCAGATGCAAAAGCCTCTAAATGCCATTTGAAATTTTCTTCTAAAATGACCATTTTTATCAAACTTGTATATTTAAGTTCAGTGATTTCACTTAAATGACAATTAATAGGTAATCTTCATTGCCATTTAAGTGAAATTACTGAACTTAAATATACAAGCTTGATAAAAATGGTCATTTTAGAAGAAAATTTCAAATGGCACTTAGAGGCTTTTGCATCTGAACTCTTCATATATATATATATATATATATATATATATATATATATATATATATATATATATGAAGAGTTCAGATGCAAAAGCATCTAAGTGCCATTTGAAATTTTCTTCTAGAATGATCATTTTTATCAAGCTTGTATATTTAAGTTTATTTCTTGTATAATATAGTATAATTAATAGGTAATCCTCATTGCAATTTAAGTGAAATTACTTAAATATACTTAAATATAAATATTATTTATATTTAAGTATATTTAAGTAATTTCACTTAAATTGCAATGAGGATTACCTATTAATTGTCATTCAAGTGAAATTAATGAACTTGAATATGTAAGCTTGATAAAAATAATAATTATAGAAGAAATGGCATTTAGAGGCTTTTGCATCTGAACTCTACATATATATATTAATGTATTTTCGGTCATCTTACTGACAACAAACTTTTGAATGGTAGTGAATACATTGCCCCTTGCTATTGAAAACATTATCCAATTTTATAATGCTTTCAAATATCAACACAAGTGTAGTGTTGTTAGCTCTTTTGAACTTTTTCCTACATTAGAATACATTCTGCAGAAAGATGCCATTTGTTCCTCTTTATGGGTCTACTGAAACACAAGCAGAGCTATTGGCAGACATACATTGTACTGATAATAAATGTTTATATAATGAAAGCACTGAATAATTAAAGGTGAGAAAAACCTTAATGAATTCCGAGAGTTTTCCCGAGATCAGCCTGAGCAGAGAACTGGTGGGCATATCTCTGCAGAGTAGCACCAACTCTAACTCCAAGTTATCCTTCAGCAGGAGTCCTTTAGCCACCAGGCCCACTCTCAAAACACCACGCAGTTTACTTTTAGGTGAATCACTGCTGGGAAAACAGCATGGACGGCAAGCATGAGTCTATACTTTTAACAAAACCGAAATATAAAGTATCTTGCAATAGTTTAAAGAGATAACTCAACCCAAAGTGAAAATTCTCTCTTTTACTCACCCTCATTCCATCCCTGTTATTTCTTTAGCTAAACACAAATGAAGATTTCTAGGAAAATAATCCATCTCTGTGAATCCATATAATGCCATTGAATGACTTCCATTCATTTGATGCTTTAAAAACAATCACAACGACTCCAATGGATGAATCAATGTCTTCTGAAGTGTAACAACAGGTGTGTGTGTGAGTATCAAAAATACAACTGTTTTTAACTATAAATCAATACTTTCGGTCTACGGTCATACAAACGTTCACAAAAGGGACGTTGTGACGGGTGGGTGACATAAGTGCATCGTAAAGATTGGGCAGAAGCACGTAGGATGTGAGGCCACCACTTCAATTTAAAAAAGAAATGATATTTTTCTTACACACACCTATTGTTTTGCTTGAGAAGACATTGATTCATCTACTGAGGTTGCATGCATTACCGTCACAATCGCCTTGTGTGGTTTTTCAAGTGTCAAACAAGCGAAAGACGTTGAATGTCATTATATGGACTCAGTGAATGAGAGAATTTTCATTTCTGGATGAACTACATCTTTTAAACATAAAATGAAATGCAATTTTTTAAAATCTAAATGCACTAGAGCAGATGCCATACCTTTCAGTATCAGCGGCACTACTCTCTTTTTCGTTTAACCAATCAGAGACGGACTTCAGGGCACACTCCATATGAGACACCATGCTCTGCACTGCATCCAGCTGCTCAGCTGACGGGTACACCATTGTGTGCTTGGCCTTTATATAGCGATCCTCGTTCACAAAAGTTCGCTGAGGCGGTGGCCTCATCGGTGGAAGCGGCTGAGTGACACAAGTGTTGAATTGATGACAGTGGAGTAAAAATGTTGCAGTTGCACTTCATTTATTCATGTTTCTCAATTTATGCAAACAATTATTGGAAAAAAGTACTAGTCTTTTAAAGAGTTCTAATAAATATTCTATAAACAAAGAATTTACATTTTAACTTTATAATATTGGCATGAAATACCTCGCCTGAGTGCACATTCTCCTCTTCCCACTTCCTGTACTCAACAATGTAATCATTGTACTGCCTGAGGTCTTCTTCATAACACAAGCAGTCATACCAATAACGCAACTCTTCATACCTGCAACAGAACTTCAATTTAGTTTCATTGCATATTAATATTCAATCAAGCTCAGTGTGGCAAGATACCACTCAGTTGGATCTTTTTTCAAAAAGATTTTTCCAGATATTTGTGGATGATGGACAAATCTTGGATTTTTATTGTTTATTTAAACAACTTAAAAAAAATTCCAAGCCTGTTTCAAAAATGTAAATCTGTTTAGCTGTAAGAATAGGTGTTTTACCGGTCGTAGTCGTGCGGGTACAGGCGGTAACCCTCCTGTATGAGATTATCCCAGTATAACAGCTCCTCATAGGCCTGGTGCTCATCCCAGGAGGGTGGTGGGTGAGGTGGAAGAGGTCCTTCCCTCCGCCTCGTAAAATGTCCCATTTGAGCCATATCCATCAAATAATGATCTGCACACAAGTCGCACAATGTTGACAAACGATACAAACAGACAAACCCATAATAACACGCGCGCGCTAATAAGCGAATGAATATAACTGCTTCTCTTGGTGTTCTAAAAAGGTTTAACGTTGTTGGGGGATTTGTTGTAAAAACTACACATTCTGAACACTACAAAGGACAATAATAAAATATGAATTCAACATAAATCATCTATTGCGTCATAACAAAACATTCGTTATCGCAGAAGCACGCTAGCACGCGCACGAACGAGTCATTTGGTTAAACGCACGACGTGAAATAGCCATTCATATTTACCTGCACAGCTGCTAGTGTAAATAAAAACTCGAAGACGTCTTGTAAGATCACGTTAACTTTAATATTGCGTGTCCATGTGTTTCTCTACAAATCTAAACAGATTTGTTTTACTCACCATTCGCTCAGTTTATTCAATGGAAGCGAAAACGCTCAACTTCCGGGCCACGCTCTGACCCCTGCAGCGCATGCGCAGTCAAATTTCGCCACGCCTAGAGGACGTATATGGAACTGCATTCATAGATTATTTTATTTGAATTATTATGCGTCTGTTGCCTGTACGGCAAATTTTGTTTTTAACAGTGTGAATGTAAAATACGTCCCCCGCATGTATAACTACAACAATGGCTATTACTATTAGCAAGTGGTTTTTGAGGCATTTTCGCGTTTTTCTTTTTAACTTTACATAGTGATTTCAACCATATAAGGAGTTGGGTTTAGTAAAATTAGGATATTTAAGTAGCTTTTAGAAATGGGCCTTAGAAAAAAATATAATTCTGGTGTGTCTCTTGAGACAAAACAATGCCTGTGATCACTTACAGGACTGTGTATTACATTTACATTTTATTATATTATAATAATCTTATAAGCCTGCAGATTTGTACAGTGTGCTCCATGCTGCAAATTAGTTATGAAGTAACACATAAAAAAAACTTGTTTTAGATTAGCAACAGAAATGGACACACACACAGTAATTCACACACAGCCATTTGTTTTGTTTTAGTATAATGCTTATCAATGTAAAAATACAACAAGCCTCCAAAAAAATGGAGTGATAACACAAGAAATAAATTATACTATATTATAAACAACAATTATTCACATGAGCATTTTTTACACAGAAACATATGCAAGATAAACATAACTTAGCCTCAGAAATAGGCTATAAGTTTACCTCACAGTAATACATTATTGATGATCATGCTATATCAAATCTATGATGGGTTAACATTAGGTGAACATTTCTTTTCAAATACTTCTGTTTAGTGCCACTTGTCACTATCATGCCATGTTTCATGCCCAGGACAGTCGTCATGGGGAACAACTGGTGACAAATGAAAATAATGTCCCATAACTATACAAAACTGTCTGAATCGATGCTTTAATTACTAACTGAGGGACCAAAACTGTTATACTGGCATGAATGTTTCCAGCCAAATCCTTATTATTAGCGCTCCATAGGGAGTAAAAGTACTGTTCATCTCATGCTTTATTTATCTTTGTGCAAATTTGCTTAAAGACATTCTTAGCATGCGCACTACATGCTGAAATAAAAGGGAACCACTGAGATCCTCAATGGAATTTGACCAAATAGGCTTCGTCTTTTTTTATTGATGTACACTATGACTCACACTCTACTGACAGGATTCTTCTCTGAGCTGGGGAAGGAATGGATCTCCCAGCAGCGATACGTGCTTTCCTTAAAGTCTGCTTGACGTTTGGTGATGAGGTAAATCTTTTTGAGGATGGAACGGCGGAGAAGAATGTAAACCCATGGGTCCAGTATCTGGTTCCAGGAAGCTACTCGCACCCCCATTATCATCAGGGTCTTATAGGTGGCAAGGTCATCTCCAACAGAGCCCTCATACGACTGTTTCACTGTAATTAGGCCAACAATCTAGAGTTAAGAGTCAAAGACAAAACACCATAAGGATTATGATTTCACAAAATAAATAAATAATTCAACGCCTTATCTCATCTTGTGACACTTTGCGGACTCTACTTTGTGTTCATGTGTTTTAAAGGAGGCGTGGCTTTGGAGACACTCTGAAGGGAGGGTGGGATGGGATCTCATGCTTTCAAAGCTAGCTTGCTATTGCTAACCTCTCCGAAATTGCCTACCTTAAGGCTTGTGCATGTTTTAAAATTTAGATCACTTCTATTATTGATTGCTATAAGTATGTGAAGAGAAAGTGTTTAAAACATTGTCTACCCTAATCTATAATCCAGTCGATTTAAAATATTAGGTGTGTCTCAGTTTGCGTACTAATACGATTCTACGCCATTTTTTGGTATAAAGTGAGTAGGATGTTTTATACTGACAATTCAAAAAGAAAAAAAGTGTACTTTAAAGAGATACTCCATTTTTTATTTTTATTTTATTTTTTTTTTGGAAATAGGCTCATTTTACCACTCCCCCACAGTTAAACAGTTGGGTTTTACCGTTTTCGAATCCTTTCAGCTGATTTTCTGAAATTTAGAAGAATATCAGTAACCAGAGAGTTTCTGGTCTCAATGACTTCCATAGTATATTTTTTTTCCTACTATGGTAGTCAATGAGACCAGAAACTGTCTGGTTACTGACATTCTTCTAAATATCAGAAAATCGTCTGAAAGGATTCGAAAACGGTAAAACCCAACTGTTTAACTCTGGGGGAGTTGTAAAAGGAGATTATTTCCAAAAAAAGTGGAGTATCCCTTTAAGGAAAGTGCACTTTACACTCCGCAGGAAAGTGAACATCGAGGGGCAGCATTGAAAAGCAGTGTGTGCTTTGTGCAGTTGAATTATTGCCATTGCTCACACTTACCAGAAGGGGGCTCCAACAGACACAAGATGTGAACATTATCCCAACAAGTTGGACCACCATCTCAATATCATGGGATTTAGCTAATCGACGGTTACAGGGTTTCCTTCGTATCCTCGCTAACACCAGAGTCAGTCCACTTATGGTGTTACAGACCAAAGCAATAGCAAGGGATGTCAACCCCAGTCCTGAGAACAACAACACAAAAGCTACGTCTGCCTTCTCGGTATCCTCCAGCACTTTAATGAAACACCAGGTTCCAGGGTACTGGTAGGTGTATGAACCCAGCTGAAAGCAGGGCAGAAGGGCAACGCAAAGAGCAGCTAACCAGATGACGGAAAGAGAGAGTTTAGTCCTTGCGGTCGTAACCAGTGAAGCATGGAGCAGTGGCTTCGTCACACCCAAACACCTCTCAGCTGCCATGGCACAACCAAGAAAGAGCGGACACAGTCCGAAAAACACCATGCTGCCCCCTAGAAACTGGCATAATGGGTCCGCCCTGTTGTATTCTTCAGAGGGTACACCTCCAGAAAGATACATCCTCATGACTATTGAACCAGGTATGACATGTCCCACAAAGTCTGTGGCCACCAGAGAGCCGGCGAACAGGAGAAATGCTTTGGATCGTCGACGTAGGCGGGCATATGCGTTTGCCAGGATGAGTAAAGCTACAATGTTAGACAGGATCCCCAGGGTCATTGACAACATCGCAGCTATGGGGCCGCTCAGGATCGGCCTCTCCGAGGTGACATTCTCGGGATTGGAAAGTGATGGAGAGGTCGCCTGTCCTTCCCATTGACTGTGATTGGAAAATGGATTTAGTGGCGCAGCGCCTGATGAATTGGTGTGATGCATGGCTAACTCAGTGGAGCGTTTAGCTGCGGGGCTCCCATCTTCATGTAGAGCTGTTGGAAGAGTGGAGAAATATCTTAGAACGGATCATTTGAAAGATTGTAGAGTGTTAACTTTAGGGCCATGTATACAGCTAACAGAACGTTCTGGCAAAGTTCTCTCCAACTTCTGAACAAACGTTATTTCAGTAACATTAACAGAATGTTCATTCAAAGTTATGGTCTTTAATAAAGTTCTCGAAACATTACAAAAAACGTTATATACGGTTTGTGTAATATTTTTAAATTTATAGGATACTTGTATCAGAACGTTAGGAGAACAAGTAACGATTCCATAATGTTTGCAAAATTATATTGGCATAATGAAACGTTTCATAAATAAATAAATGAAACTGCAGTCCGCAGTTTTACCTCTTTGTCACCATCTCTGTTCGAAATCCGTAATTGCAGTTATTCGCATTTTTATCAACTTTACGTGGGTTGTGCCTCGGCATGGCACAGCGCGGACGAATCCATTGTTTTGAGGAGAATGTGCGGCTGTCAGTCACTGTGCCGGTGTGGATACTGGCATTCAGAATCACAGATTTCTTTTTTTTCTTTTTCCAAAGTTTGTACTTTGTTGTCAAATTGTTAATGTTAACAACATAAACATTGCGCGTCTACATTTAAAGTTTTCGCATGGGCCGGTTGCAGTCTCTTTTTCCAAACTCTCAGTCCAAAGTTTTTTGCATTTTACAACAGTTGATTCTCCAGTTGTCACTGGTGATTGTCGTTTGAACCTTTCTGGATCCGCCATCAAATTGATACGTTTAATTCAACGCGTTCTCATCCTAGGGCGTCATATAGTGACGCTTTGAAATTTCGTCTAAATCCAACGCACACTGCACACTTTAGCGTCAATATAACACGCACAGAGCTTTGTTCGGTTATGGGTATGTTTAGTTCTGGGGTAGGGTTAGAGTTAGACCACTAGGAGGCGCCTTCTGGCCCAGATATATCTGCGTCTCATGTGCGATGGATGTAGACGAAATGTCAAAAGCGTCAGTAAATGACGCATTGGGATGAGAACAGGGTTGCTTAATTATATCAATTATTATTTTGGATCATTTTTAACCCAAAAAACGTACGGACTGCAGCTTTAAATAACTTAATGGAGATACTAGCAAATATTTTTTGTTAGCTTTAAGCATAGAATACTTTGGCTATTTTTAAGAGTGTGTGTTGCTATTTAACTTAAATATTTGAGGCTTCTGTTGTCACCAACTTCCAATATTTATAACTGTACAAAAACAGTCTATTTATATAAATATAATTTCCATATTATTTAGTAAACATAATCATACTGGTTTGAACTTTGTAGTGTAAGCTGTTTAACCGTTTACTGCACTTTGTCATTCTTCATTTATTGATAGCAGAAGTCTCACACATTCACATAGCTTACTTTTGCGTTGGAAAATAAGGTGGATAAGCCAGTTCCCTTTTAGCAAATATATGCATTTAAAATGTAAAATCTCTCTCTTTCTACCTGAATACTCACTGAATACTTATACACTCTGCTGCTCAAATAGGCCTACAAAAGACAACAGTAAGCATTATTGCCAGATAAACGTTCGAAGTAACATCATCGTGTAATCATATTTGAATTCAACACTGCAAATATGCATTTTTTTAATCCAGTTTTGTGTAAAATGTTTTGTCACGCCAAGTACCTTTTTTTCTGTTTACAGATCAATCACATACAGTGAATATTAAACATAATATAAGGCAGCAACAGTACAAAAATGTTTGTAATTTTTTTTGAAAAGATTGCAAAATGCTAAAAACCTGTTAACTAGTAAGCTGTAAGTTACATGATCATATACAGAGAAAAACTGTAAAAGACTGTAAAATATGTAATTTTACTGCAAAACACTCTCGAATGTATGTCATTTTGTATGTCAGAACTATATGAATCACAATATAATATACAGTAAAAAAAAAAAAACATAAAAGAACCAAGAAGTCCCCGCATGACACATCACATGATTATGTTCTGTTTCTTCTTAATTTTATTATCAGAGGGATAAAACACATTTTGTGCGATATACATTTTCCGTTTCATAGAGGCGACTAACAATGAACTCTGATTCAGCATGTGGCTTTCTATACATTATTATTATGGTGCTTTTCAGTATATTAGGGTAAAACACCATTTTAGGGTAAAAAGCTGATTTTGAATGGTTTAAGTACTGGAAGTCATATCATTTGATGATAGGTCCATATTGTAAGTTGTAAAACATACCAATATGCCATTCTGTAATATCTGAAACATTGTCACAGTAAATTTGTGGCAACCACAGCTGACAATTTTTTTTTCCTTTTCACCATAAGTTTAAAAATCATGGATAGCCTTTTATGACCCAACCAAACTTCAATATCCCATACTTTCATATTTTCATTAAAAAAAGAAAAAAGAAAAAAAAAGAAAAAGAAAATTAAGCTTAAGTAGGGGATACATATTCAGCCAAATGCTTAAAGCTGAGAGACACAAACAGACATGTACTGACAGAGGCTCATGCAGCCTCAAATCGTTTAAAACATTCCTCAAGGTTCATTCGCCTGCCTTTGACCTCTCAATGTTATTTTTTAGTCCTGGAAATCAACAGCTCTCTTGAAGAATGCAGCAGTGAGTCATATTTCGTTGGTTATGGATGCTTTACAAATCCAGAAAAGATAAAAATAAGTTGCATATTGCAACAAGTTCCTTTATGACACAGCATCTTATGTACAACTGAAGACTAATGCAATTCTTACCGTTATTAAAGAATATCCATTGGGATTAAAATGTCAGAAACCATGAAGATCGACTAATTTTGTATTCTGTTTGGTAGGCTAAACAAAATAAATATTTCATTTAATATACAAAGTGAATTTTACTTTTAACTAATAGTAAAAAAGTAAATTGCTGTTAAAAATAAAATTATGTTTAACAAAAATTAAAAAGTAACCGGTGAACGTAGAAAAAGTGTGCATCGTCATATCCATTCCTCACGAGCGCCTGGTCATCTTTACTTCAATAGCAGAACAAAAGTAAAGCAGTAGGTTCACATTGGTTACAAAATAGTTACCAATAAGAGGATAATTTGATTTTCCCCCCTCCAGACTGATAGATTAATATAGTTTCGCGGTGGTAGCCTACATTACTCCATCAGACGCACGCGCGCGCTCGGATCAGTCGTTTCAGTAGTGTGTGTTTCTGAAGGAAACATGCCGGTGACTTCAGCCTAAACCCCTCCCTGATGAAACTCACTGCTCTTAGGTGAGTGTGAATCTCTCCTACCGCTTGAGGTGCATGTTATTGAGAGAAAGATGATGATGCTATTGTTGTATTTATTAGCCTGTTATTAATAATACGAGTTAATTAGAAAATAAAAGTCTTAGCAAGTAATATTAGGCTACAAACTAACACTTGAGTGATTTCAGACGTTAGGCTTATCATGAGTTATTTATACATTAAATATAAATAATTAAAAAATGATTAGTCTATTAATAATGATAAAAACAGATAGCCTAACCTGCTTTCAACATTAGGGGTTTTCTCTCGTAGGTCTGACCTTGAACATATCAATGTTTCACTAAACCAGATTTTTTTTTACTTATTTTTTTGTTAGATTGAAGACAGGTGTCTGTGTTTGCTTAATTTTTTTCAACCTGGCAAATTAGAGTGGCTCCACACTTGTGGTTTGGATTTTGACTATTTTTATGACTTTTTAAAATTTTTATGTGGTGATATTAAAGAAGGCAAGAGAAAACATGATGTTAAAGTGCCATGGGTGTATTAAAGCAACAATTTATTCTCAAAAACTGAATGTTTGGACTTTATTATGCACTGAAGCAATGCGATTTAATTAACTTCAGCTTACAAAATAAATTGGCTAAAGTTGATGCGTTAACACCAACATCACACAGAAATTTAAGCAATTAAGACTATATAATTTTATATTAATGCATAATGTAGTAAAATATGTAGGCCTACATATTTGGCCTGATCAGTTCTTAGAACAGTTGTTGCCTGCTTTAAATGCAAAAAATCGTTTGTATAGTAATAATATATATAATATAGTTATCTTTTACATTACATGAAAAGCCCATAAAAAGGCAGTTTAATATATATATATATATATATATATATATATATATATATATATATATATATATATATATATATATATATATATATATAATTTAGTAATGAGGCACAAAAAATGTTGCTGTCAAAAAGCTCAATGTCTCTTCCATGAACTATATATTTTTTGTGGGAAAAATAGAATGTTTGTAGCTAATACTTTAAGGAATGTGTTTACAAAAAAAAAAAAAATCACAGGAGTGTGACAACTAGCCCCATTCTTCTCTATATGCCATTGAATTAATGCACATTTGTAAGACTGAGTGTATGAAGTGATTTGGGTGTTATCTGCCTTAGAAAATAAAAAAAAAAACTTCTTCTCCTATTTAATCTTCTGTGGTTGGTGCTTTTCTTTAATGAAGATGACAGTAACATAAAAAAAGGTTTACAGCAAAAATAAATTATATATATATATATATATATATATATATATATATATGTGCAGTATTCAGAAATGTCAACCAAGTACTTAGAGGTACAGCAGAGATTTTCCATTCATATAGCATATTCTCCCATTCACTTAATAATCTTGTGAATGTGGGCATTTGTATTCTGTTTGATTTACTCTCCAAGACTAAGTCTGAAAGCCCTGACAGCGACCAAAGCTTTATTTATTTATTTAAAAAACCCACACATGCTGCTTCCGCTCTTCCCATGTCAAACTCCCATGTGAACCTGCAAATTGAGAGCAGAATATGTTTTGAAAAGGAGCACCAAAGAGTCAGTCAAGATCTGCAAGACGCATTGATGTTGGAAATCAAGGAGTGTGCAGGTCTTAAATAAAGACATATTCATCTGAACTGGAATTCATTTTTTAATATAAAGGAATAGTTGATAAACAGATGTTAAAAACAATATAGGAAGAGTTCAAATTAAAAATTAAAATGTATTATTCACTCACCGTCACGAACGGGAATGGGAACGGGTCTTTTCCATACAATTTAAAGTAAATGTTGACAGAACTTTAATTTTTGGGTTAGCTATTCATTTAATATTCATTATTAATTATTAAGCTTGAGTTCTACTAGCAGTGCTGTGCTTATAGGGTTAGACATCTTGGATTAAAAATGTATTATTTTTAATATGGTCAACTTGCTGAGGATGAATAATCTTTAATAAAGTTTGACTCTAATGAAGTTAGACTCTGGAATGAGGGTGTAGGCCAAATGGTAAGATAATTTCTTTAATAAACATAACAAAATTGCAGCCTGAAATGAAAATATTTTTGCAAAACTCTGAGAGCAGGTTTGGTTTAGATCCCTAGAGCACTCAAAGGGCACAAGCCAGGAAAAGACAGTGGCTCCCAATTTTTCCGTAGAGGTGGAACATTGTTCACTACTTGCCAGACATTACAAATCAACCCAGATGCATATTTTTTCCCCTCTGGCACAAGAAGTGAAAACAGGTATTTATCCTGGCATGCACATGGACATGCGGATCCAGAAGTGGATCTCTGTGGATTGGAATGTGGTCTGTGTTGATCGGCACGCAGTTGGTTTCATGTAGTCTGCATTGCAATAATAGGCTCATTTTGTTTTGCCACATTCATGCGTTTGGGTTTTTGCTGATTGCTCATTTGTTTGCTCTAGATCGAGGAATTTTGGAGAAGATCCCATTGGAGCTGAAACAAGACACAAGCAATGGGCTGTGTGGGTAGAACTACTGCAGACGCAGACGGGTTTGACGTTATACATCTGTTTTTGTTCCCTCATTTAAATAAAGCGATCAACGTTCTCAGTAATATGATTTCTAAAAGGGCAGAGTCTTCCACTGATTTGTCTCTGTGACATTCACAGTAAGGAAAACAACTAAAGCTATTTCCTCCACCAATTAGAAAAGCATTTACAGATGAGCGCGAACCAAACGTCTTCTCTACGAGGCAGATGTGGAAGAAACCAAGGTGCCAGATGGATTCTTGGAGTCTTGAAATCATTTTAAGATTGACAACTCCGTCTGTTTCATGATGGCACACGTTGATGTTTTTTGAAAACTTCAAAGCTACAAATCAGCATGATTATGCCATCATTTCAGAAATTTCTGGTCCCTTGGAAAAGTTAACAAAACAAAAGGAATATATAATTGCTCTAAATATCTTAATTACTTGGAAAGACAGATGCGTTTCTGTCAAGATCATTCTCAAAACATTACAAAACCAAAGCCTGAATCGCATAAAATAACTATTAATATTGTGTAAATAGGTCAGGAGGTTTCTAGAAATAATTCCTGTTGTTAACCTTTATCCTCTGACAGTTTGGCCACAGGCTGAATCTTTGGTTTGAAAGCAAGAGACATGCAAAACCAACCATTTGATCTGCAGCCCAAGATTCCACCCAGCCATGAATCTTTCACAAATCAAATGTGGTTCACCACATTCACATTAAAATGTCAAGGCTTTGAAAACACTCCCCTATTCTATCGCCTGGCCCACCAAACAGAATGCCAATGCGAAGTGGGGTGGACGGGTCCAGACGTATGAGAGAAACCACAGGTTCCCATGGCCTACAAGGCTGATCTTGGTCATCAGCAAGACTTGGACAACATTTCCAGTTTTCCTAAAATGAAATGCCTTTTCTGATATTACCTGGCTTTCATGTAGTGTGTAGCATAGCTGTTTGTGAATGCAAAAGGTCTGCAAAGGATACGACAAATAACGTTTTTGTCTCCTAAAAGAAAGAACCGATTCTGAACCGCCAAAACAAATCGTCAGCAATTCAAGTCTTACTTCCTGTTAAACCTATGTAATGATTGGGTGTAACGATACACATATTCATCTACTAGTTATAGGCTTTAGGTCCACAGATCAGCAACATTCACGATTCAACATTCATGATTTAATGTAACTGTAACCATGGAAGTTTGGCAGGAATAGTAAAATGCTCTCAAGTAAGCATTTTAGGTAACCAATCAATTAACCAAAACAGTATTTGTCCATCCTTCAAAGATTACCCCCATTTATAAAACAAACAAAAAATCAAGATGTTAAAAAACCTCACTTATTTAAAAATATTTGATCTTTTTTTTTAAAATCAAGGAAATTTCTTTCTGTGTGCTGTATCGAAAACGTATCGAACCGTGAATTTTGCGAACCGTCAAATCCCAGGTTAAGATGTAACAAATTTGCATGATGCATGTTCTTCATTGACTGTCCACAAACAACATTTACTTTAACCCGCCCTCAAACACAGTTGGATTTGAGGCCTGGTAGAGTTTGATTCTTGTCAATATATCAAGAAGACGGTGTTTTCAGAGCTGCGATTCCACTTTGCATGCACTTCCAAAGGATGAGGACTGCGATAAAGCCTCCATTGTTTCTGTTCTTATAACTGTGTATCAAGAGCTGAGGAAGCCTCTGGAGCTGAAATTCAGATATAGTAATATCTGTTAACGCCCTGTAAGAGGTAGATCAATCACAATAGACTGGGCCGTCTGACCAATCAGAGCAGAGTAGGGTCTCGCAAAGAAAGGGTTTAGAGAGAGAACCTTTATACGAACCGTTTTCAGACTCTTTGAGAAATTAGGTGAACAATGTACACTGAAAAAAACGGCAACATATTACAAGCAATATTATTAATTAAATTGCACAAATTAGACTGTTAATTTGATTAACTATTACTCAATTCTAATTTGTTCAATTTAATAAATAATATTGCTTGTAATCTGTTGCCACAATTTTATTGATTAGATAAAGCATATTCATTTTTACAGTGTATATAATGAGAAAATTAGTGTTTTTGGATCTTTGAAGCATGTAAACCTATTGTAGGAGACGTCCAAAACAAAATCTGGAACCTTTAAAATAGCATAATTTGGGGAACTTCCATTGTGTTATTTAAATGAAAGTAATTTAAATTTAAAGTCATTTCAATTCAAATGGATTATAGAGCTTTTCATACTAAAAATACTTCTAAAACTATTTTACTATTTTTTTTTTGTTTGAGAAGGGTTTCACTCGGATATACAAGGCTATCGCAGCTTCCATTTCATGCCGACTTTAATAACAGAGAACGAAACTGTTAAGTGTCAAAACATTATTAAACATAAACACATAATGTTGAAAGTAAGTAGGCAGCACAAGAATCTGTTTTCTAACATTATTAGAAGAATCTGTTAAAACAAAATCGGTTTCACTTTTCATCAGGATTACAAATAAGATTATTGCTTTGACGGTGGGCTCAAAAGTGGTCATGAATTTTATATATCGATATATATTTATAGTATGCACTCATGATAATAACAGTAATGTAGCATTTGTTGCTAAAAAGCCTCTGTCTTATATCTTTAAGGTATTATATGCAGCGACCATAAGCCACTAAAAGAACATCATGTTCAGAACAGAGCATTTTCTTCCAACATATACTGCAGCTGTCAGGACAGTTGGTTAGAGATTGCAGACAGAGAATGACAGACATTAAGAACGTGAGTCATATTATAAAAGGGGAAAAATAACCTTGCGATCTCATTCATTAGTTGTGCGAACACAGATACATACTAGAAGATGACCGTTTATACTTTTTAAATCTGGCTCTAATCTGAACATCAAGCTCTGGAAATGAATTTCAAACAATGTTCATACAAAAAAAAAAAGGTGGCAGGACTCATCAGGACATTCTAGACAGCATGGTCTTCTCTCACGTATTCACCAGCCTCAGGACACCGGGGGGTCAATACGTAAACCTGCGTATGAAGGTCTAGCTTAAGGCCATATATGAGTCAAACGAAGGCTTTATCTTTTCAATGGCAAATCCATTGAAATCAAATTAGGCTTTTAGCAAACTCTTAATTTGCTTACAAAATACACAGTGAGCAAAGCAGTGCAAGTTAGACTGTGAAGGCCTAGGGTACATGGATCTCGTAAATCAATTTTTAGCTATTTAGAAAAGACTGTTTTGTACACTTGCTTGGTAATATTGATTCAGTATCGGCTCCATTACCAGATAGACTCGAATCAATTAATGGACTTTTCTCACAATATGTTCTGTCCCTTCTGCTGATTTATTGTATGCAGTTGACCCTTAATTGCTTAGTTAGCAATACTGAAGCTTGCTATTTTTCATTTCTTGCGGGCATGTTTTATGCGCTTATGAGTTCTTCGAAATGGCTCTATACTTACTTGCTTAAGAAAGTATAGAGGATTATTATGGAAAATCATCTGAATATCACTTTCTAAATGTGGAAAATGAATAATTGCAGTGATAAAATGAAGAGTAAAATGTTGAGTATGTGATAAACAACTGGCAATAATAATTCTCAGGCCATTCCACACTGGCAATAACAACTCTTAATCCATTAGATTTGCTGTAATTTGTAAGACTGTCATGAACATAAAATTGAACATATGGTTGGTGGGTGGCGAGAGGACCATAATTACATTGGGAACGATGTGTAAGAAGATTCATATACTGGGGAACGTCCATGGAGTCAACATGAATCAGGCAAATGACCTCAATACGTTTCAGCTTTCATTATAGAATGGTCATTGTATTGGTTAACTCTCTAAAGCAGTCTAATTAACTAATGATGGCTTATAAATGCTTTTATTTCAGGTTGAGCTCACATAAACGTTCATTGAGAGCCGCAATAAAAAAGAAAAAAGAAAAATTAATTATGTATCTAAAGACAACAACCTCGCAGGGTTTTAGAACTAACCTGTTTTAATAGCCAAACATGGTCAAACTATAATTTCAGAGACATAATCAAAACCATATCCTGTGGTCTGGAGGTTATGATCATGGCTATTGAATTTACCCTGGTGTATAAAAAGCCACTGTTAGGTGTCAGATGTTAAATATAACCAAACTTCATTGGAGTTGAAATAAAAGTATATTTTGGAGAAAGAATGGCAGCGGGAGTCTTTGAGAAGACATCTGTGCAATAGTATCAGTTTGAACCAGAGTCAGACCCGTAACAAGATGACACCCTGGAGAGGTCTGACAATTGAGGCTCAAACAATGGTTGGGTAACATAATGTCACTTTGATCAATCTTTGTGTACTTGCAGGGTAACTTAGTGAGATGTACGGACGTTATTTGTTTACTGATACGTACTCAGTTTGTAACACAATAACCATAACGCGTTGTTCATTATAAATGTGCGATTATGAACTATATTGAGAACGTCATACAAAACATGCCGTAAACCAGTCGCATTCATTGTGAAGCGCGCAAGCGACTTGCAAAGCTTAATATAAATACAATTTTACACTCACTTCTTCTGAAGGTGCAGCAGGAACACGAATTGTTGGTACCAATTATTTTTTTAAGGAGAAGGCATTTTAATGGCATTTTGTAACTATTTTACATTTTGGCTAACCGGTATTCATAAGTAAATTGCATGATCCGCTACCCCACGATGAAACCCCCTTGTACTAATTTATGAAATTGTCATCTGGTAAATAGTCACGTTTTCTCATGAGATTGGGTTGGGTTTCCTTCTTGAACGGATCAGCATTCTGATCGATTGGTTCGAATGAATAATTCAGTGACTCGCATGTAATGACGTAACTGCAGAAAGAGACAATGAAAAATCCCCACCATTAAGGCAAAGACTAACAGTGTGTCTGAAAGCAAAACAGACAAGCGGAGAGATACATTGAAAAAGCCCAGTGCTTTTGGACTGTCAATGATGTTTGACAAATCAGATTTAAGTACAAGTGTTTATATTTTAATTTTTTTTAAGGTTTAAGGTATAATTTCTACAGATAATCCTCCAAAAAATATTAGCAAATGAGCATTTCAGAACAAAGATAGTAGTATCTTAGCCTATATTTGAATAAACAGCATGTTTTTAAAGGCAATTTGTGAAATGCCTTGATTGCAATGTTTTCTACATCATAAAGTGCATTAAAATATATATTTCTGATGCTTTTGCATGTGGAATGTACTTCGATATGCCTGAAACACAGATCGAATATTGTGTTGGGAATGGGATAGCTGAGACCTTTTAGCTGTCTTTAACCGCTTCTCTGCGTGAGAGCATAAAACATCTGGAAGGTTGTGTGTGTGGAAGTGTGTTTATCAATGGTCATTCCATGGAAAGCTAGTTTCATCCCCCTGTGGTATTATGCAAATAAATGAAACTATAATTGTTCTGAACCCTCTCTATGCAGGGTCTTCACAGGGGCCTGTGACCCTATAGGTGGTCAGTGGCGGGACAGCAGGGGGTCAGCCAATTATTGTTTGATCTCAAACTAACTTTAACTGTCTGCATTACACTAAAATACTATAAGTTTTTAAATTTTGTATTGACCCTGTCATATTTATCATAGCAAGTTAAAAATGAGGGCAAACAAATTTAGTGGATTTCCTGCTTTTATGGACCTTGTTCTTCCACAGCTGCCGAGGCTGGTGTCAAATTACAGCTGAAACCAGACTGTGAATGAACTGATTTTAGTAATTTGGGAAATCTACTCCCTAGCTATTACAGGACGTCTGGTGTTTCCATATCGTCAGCTTTCAGGATATGGATATGTGTTCCCATAATGGACTTTAGATAAAAATGAAAAGTCTGACTGCATATAATATATCATCTAAAATAAACTGCTAAGAAAGAGAAACTAAGAAACTGCTTTTGGGTAAGAAGAAAAAAGAAAAAGAGGTTGGGGTGAGGCAATTGAAGTGCTTGTGGCCAAATTTTACCTACACACACATGCACGCACACACACATCAGGACATATTTTTACATACTTTTCTTCTAGTGTAATATCATGCATTTTAGGTGCTACACTGTCATGCCGTTGAAATTATAAAATTGGATATAACCACAGAAAATGTTGCTAAACATTTTTTTTAATATACTAAAATCATGTTAAGATGCATGAGAGATCTTTGAAGCAGTGAGTATTTTAATGTATACTGATTGGCCTCATTCAATTCCATTGTAGTTTTTTTAAATATACATTTTAATATATTTTTATGTTTTTTAATATATATATTTTTAACTTGTTCTGAACCCATATTCCTTTAATGATTCTCTCCAGTGTTTTTTATGTCCATCAGAGCTTTAATGAAGCTTAAGTCTTTTACTGCTCAGGCAATAATAAATGTCTCCGCTGACTTTTTAATTGACTTTATATGTGAGAATTCAAGCTGTGAGGTGTACTGTCCAAAGGCTGCCATGGCCTGGGTTGTTTTTCTTTTTTCTTCCTGCTTGACCTGGATGAATTCCTGCTTTAATCTTATTTTTCAAAAGCAGGGTCCATATTACATATCCATAAAGGCAGCTGCCGCTTAATTCCACTTTATCTCATTCTGCCAAGTTTAACACGTAAGTTTTCCTTTGAACTACTCTCCACAGTCTGGATCTGAAAATGACAAGAAGATTCAATCCAGAAGATTGAAATATTTTGTGTGAACTACTCACAAACCCTTCATTTATGACAAAGGAATCAATGTAAAATGAAAATTTAATACATTTTACATCCCACACAACACCTTAACCACCATTCCCATTCTGATTTATATCTGTAAATGCAACAGATATTTTGTCTTTTGATGAGATGCTAGAAATACTCCTTCACAGGGTCCAAAGGTCTGTGGCCATATTGAAAATCAGTGATTTAAAATGTTAATTTAAACCTTTAAAAGAAAGGTTATAAAAGAAAATCATAGTCTGGATTTCTGGGTTACTGATCAAATGAGAAAATACATTAATCATGTGAACTCAAAAGGTCACATTTTAAAGGTGAATATAATTTGCACAAATTGAATCGCTCAAATATTGATTGTTTTCAGACAAGTTTCTCAATGACTCCCATCCATCTTCTATTGGTCAGGCAAACAGACGACCCCGCCCTGCGATCACACCATTGGTCGAGCCAGTGTTACTGTGTTTGCAGGATGGATTGCAGAATTCAGGGGAATATATATATATATATATATATATATATATATATATATATATATATAATAGATTTCCTATTCCTATATAGATAATATCCTATAATATATATCCTATTCCTATTATATATAATAGGAATATATTAGATAGGGTACAATGCATTTAACAGAAAAAAAAGAATTGGCCTATTAGACACTTTGATAACTGAAAGCATAAAATAATACAACAAAAAAACAAGTTTGATCATTTGTAAAGCTTTGTGAATGACAAGTGGACAAATCTTTGGTGTAGATTCTGTTGGATAAGAACTGAGAGAAAATATTTGAATATAAATGTACACATTTCAAATGTAAGATTCAATTGATCATATATTGAGAACAGATCAATTGAATGCATGTACCAATAAAATCGGAAGGATTACACTCTTTTGCATCTGGAAAAGGTTGATGTTGTGACCAAAAACACTATTAGTTAATGTCTCTGGCAAACACAATGGATTTCTCAATGGATTTGATCTTTCCGGAGACTCTGTGCTCTTTGAAGACTCCTGAGAAATGAAAAGTATGTCCAGAGCTATTAATCACGAGTGGACATACATCTAGAATGTGAGATGCTGAATAAAAAGTGAGATGATGAAATACTGTCTCATAACTCAAGCACACACTGGTGTTCTTTGTTGGATTTGCAGTTACGGTCAATCTCTTCTCCTTGAATAAAACACAAATGGTTTGTCTCTTCTGGGATTGAAGGCTATTGGAATTACAATAAACGTGCAGAAAATTGTGCAAATGGTCGATTTAACATGGACTATAGCAGTTATCTTTGGTGTAAGATTATTTTTTTCTTATTTTAAACATCAAAAATATGGCTATTTTTGAATGCATACAATATATTTTTCATTATGCATGGCTTCTTTTTTTAAAATGATTTATAAAAAGTATATTTAAATTTGAGGTTTACTGCTAGAAGATTACAAATAAATGAATACAATACAAAAAAATAAAACATTTAATATAATATAACATTGTCACACACTGCTGAGCCAAAACATTATGATCAGTGAATATCATTGATCATCTCCTAACAAGGCCACATATTAAGGTCTGGGTAGATTAGACAGTAAGCAAACAATCCGCTCTTGAAATCAATATTTTGGATGGAGGAGTAAGGGGCAGGAATAAAGATCTGAGAGACTTTGACAAGGTAATTTTGTCATGACAAGGCGACTAGGTCAGAGTCAGAGCAATAAAGGCTATCCCATCTGGGATACTGTGGCACATTTTAATGATGGTTATTTAAAGGAATGTGTCACAGAATACATTGCATCGCAATCTGCTGCATAACCTCAGACCAATCAGAGAGCCAATGACCCCTGTCTACTGTTGAAAGCGGCTAAAATGGGCACACGACTGGACCTTAAAGCAGTGGACGAAGGTTGTCTGGTCCGATGAGTCCTGTTTTCTTTTAGAGAGTAAAATGGTGACCCTCTCTGGGGTCACCATTTTACATTCTTGCAGAGCAGGTCCACCTCTTTCTAAAATTTTCAGGAGGCTAACCTTCTTTCACAGAGAATTTGATTAAAAAACTAAATTAATATGAGTTTCAGAACTTTGTAGCCCACTATGCGAAAGATTCAGCGTGAGAATCAGTCAGTGAAGAAAAAAAAAAGAACTGGAGGAAGAGAGAAGGTTAGGCAATGTGAGAAACACAACAAAACAAGTCTCCAGACCCTCGTCTCTGGACTGTTTTGTCTTTCAACGTGTCTAGAGATTTATGATTCATAGCACAAACACTCGTGGATTCCATTTGTTCATCTCAACAACAACGGAAAAAGCTATTTGATATTTCTTATTGCTGGTAAATAAACTCAAAAGACCAACTAAGATGCACCTGCAATTCAAATGCACTTATATTTCCCCAAGTCCCTCTAAATGTAAGCACAAGGGAATGTAATACAGACTAAAGAACCAGCCAATGAATGATTCGGCCACTGGGGAGAGATAAAGATACACATTTATCTATTTGAATATTTAAAAGACAAAGCTGTTTGTCATTTAACCTAATCATGCACTGAATGCCAAAGAGAATTAGATTCAGCTTTCTTGTGTGAATGAGTTTTAAAGTATTTTGAAGTAGTATAATAATTTCATGGTAAACTGAGAAGTTATAGGATTGTAAAGGGGTCATACTTTTGTCATTTTTTCATACTCATACAGAGTTATAACAAAATTACTTCCATTTACACAAAAAATTAACGCACAAAAATGGTAAAAGTTTATGTTTATTTAAAATTTAAGTTTAATTTCTGCCCTAATTTGAAGCTGCAGTCCGTAGTTTTTCCCTCTTTGTCGCCATCTCTGTTCAAAATCTGCAATTGCAGATATTTGTAGAATTATCAACTTTACGTTGGTTGTGAACATTTACAGGTTATATAATTTACATTTTGGATCATTTTTTACCCAAAAAAGTTACGGACTGCAGCTTTAAATCAAAGTTACAGCCTATGTTCTGAGTTCAAGGTACTTTTTTAACTGTTTGAACATATTGATGAAGAAAATTGAGCTGCAACTTTAAAACTAAATAGAAATCGAGAGCAAAGATAACAGAAATGATTGGGACTGACAACCTAAATAGAAGGAAACAATAGTTTACAGGAGATCACAAGGAGATTTCACAGGTAAGTAGAGCAGGTGAATTGTCTGTAATCTGTACAGGAGAGAACAGACTAAGGGGCAGTTTACACAACTGTTTTCAACTCTAAAAGGAAAACTTATGCGTTTTGGCCGTCCATTCACACAACAGTGTTTTGGGGGTCTGCAAAACGCAAATTTGTGAAAATAGTGACATCATCCGCTTACGTATTACGTGTTCAGTCTGTATGTGCATAGTGTTTCTTTACAAATGTAACAGACGTTGGCCAGTAAGAGCTGTGCATGTAAACCTCACTCCCCTGTCCTCAAGAGTTGCGCTAGTGACTGACGCTAGTGGCTGAGGTCCCTTTAGCGCTCTTGTTAGTGTGCCAGATACCCCGGTTCAAATGAGCGGGTTAAGTTTGGTGCCGTGACCCGGATAGAAGTGAGGTTTAGGGGGGTGAATGTAAAGGACGTAAGCCTCAAGAGGTGTGCTAGCGGCTGCGTTCTTTCCTTTTTAGCGCGCTCACCTCCCATGCCAAAGACCCCGGTTTGAATCCTGCTCGGTTACACCAAATGTCTGGCAGCATAAGGGCCTGTTCACATATTGCGTCTTTTGCGCGCTCAAGTTCGTTATTTCAAATGTAGGTGCGTGGTATGCGCTCTCATAATGGAAGTGGCGCAGTGCGACGTGCTTGTTTTTTCCAACACCGCATCGAGATAAAAAATCTCAACTTTTCAGAATGCTGCAAGCGTACCATAAGCGCACAGTAGGTCACGTGACAAGAAACAAACGGAGCGCAACCGCAATTAAGCTTTGGAAAAAAGGAGAATGTGGCGTGAATTTTCTACGCGTTTTCAGGCGCTATATGTGAATCCGACCTAACACAGCGTTTTTAGTCATTTTTGTGGATCATTTTTGTCAACATTGTTGTCTGTACACGAAAAACGCGAAAGAAAAACTTTTCCATTTTTATATATCGTTGTTGTGTAAACGCACAAAAAGTGTGGCTCTGAGGTGTGTGCCTTTATACAGGGATGCTGTAGTTTCTGACTATGATGATGAGTCTGGTGAACAGATGGAGAGCGTATGTGACTTTGGTAAGACACTTTAACTTGAACTGTAGCTACTACTAGTAAACAGACTCTTTTTTTTCTCATGCATAAATTGTTGAGACGCTCTGCCTGGATTTGTCATTGAATCAGTCTGCTTTAAAAATAGCTCACTGGTAAGTTAATGCGGTGGCTGGACCGTCAGAGAGGCCAAACATCAAACAAGCAATCATCTGGAAATGTATTCAGACAGTGTACTTGCTGTCCAGGGTATTATTATTAATATTCAGCCTCATATTGTTACGTGTGCTCACATGAATTATGTGCTGAAACATTCTTTTCATTTAAAAACTGTGACAGAATGTTTTCGAAACTCAGATCATCTTTCGTGAAAGTGTGACGGTATATAGAACATGCCTCAGGACAAATTCAAAATAACTTTTTTAAGACTTCAAGACTAACTATAACTTTAAGTTTGTTTTTCCCCAATAATGATTTATCTATGAAAAAAAAACTAGGGTTTCACACAGCCCATAAAATGTTTTTGTTTTAAACAAAGTCTTTTCAAGTTCTGTAAGTTAATACATTCATTTAAAAAAATGGATAAAAAAGTATATATATATATATATATATATATATCAAATAAAAAAATAAACACCTAAACAAATGTTACAAATATGAAATGTTTCAAACAATGTGCACTCATTGGCAAAAATAACGCGCTTGATTTCACACACTGATGTTTACTTCTAGCCTTTGTTTAGTTTGAATTTTCTCCTGCATCAATATTTAGCTAACAATTTGAATACTTGACTGAATATATTGATTACCTTTAGTAAATCATATTTCACACTGAATAAACTTTATTGTTTATGCATCATCCTGGATCCATCATTTCCCGGATCTGATGGAGATACTGAGGAACAACTGAAATTCACTGGAATTGCAGACTGCAGTGTCTAGTCTTTCAAATGTCAAGATCGTTTTCTATTGGTATAATATTTGTTAAATATAACTGAAGTGTGTGAGAAGCAGTGCGGGCAAAGCTAGTGGCACGAGTGCTAGTGAGCTAATGACTAATGATTCCCACTGAGGAGCTCTGGGACATTTATGTTGCGTTTAATGTTTATACGCGGCAGCATCTCACGGACGACTGCCGCGTATAAACATAAAACACAACACAAATGTCCCAGAGCTTTACTTTTGTTTTGTTGTTTGTTTATTTTGGTGATTATTACAATTATGTTGAATGTTCGCTGGTTCCCACCTCTTTTTTCCCTGAACCTTAGTCTTTAACAAAATGTCCAAATACTTAGATCAGTGTTATTTTAATATCCAGACTGATCTCATTTTTTTTCTTTTCTTTTTTTCTTTTTTTTTTTTTTTTCTTCATCCTACTCCTGTTCTTTTTTGTCATGGTATGTACTTTGTGTTTGTTGGATTTGTTAAATTGTTCTTGTGGTATTTCATGTTGCATTACCATGAAAAGAGAATAAAAAAGTAAATGAAATGAAATGAAATTAATGGCATATGTATGACACACCAATTCGTATTTCCATTTTTGGTGTGCTATTAAACACGCATAATCGCTTTTCAGCGTGTTTATGAACGCCGTTGACTTAACGTTACATTACTGTATACTGTATATAAATATATGACCTACCCAATCCCGTCCCTAAACCTACCCATCACTGGGGTTAATAACATTTATGCGTCTTCCTCTACCATCCTAGGAAAAAAAAATATCGCTCCCCAGATGTAGATGTACATTTTGCTTCGTTTCGCTCGGACATTTAACGGCGTGTACATACACGCGGAATCACTCAGACACTTAACAGCGTACACGTATACACGCGGATAGCTCAAAATGCATATAGATAACACGCCACTTGACTTGAAAGTGGCGTGTATGTTTACGCAAAAGTCATGATGTCGTTGCAATATCTGTGAAATACTTGTTTTTTTAGCATTTTGAATCAGATAATTTGTGTTTTAATGTTAATTTTAGTGAAGTTGTTAGTAATTTTGTGTTTTTGTCAATTTTAATAGTTTTTTTAAATGTCTAGTTTTGATTACGTTTTAGTTTTTATTTTATTTCATTTGAGTTATTTTAGTACCTCAATTTAAACTTAATGAATATGCAATTTTTTTCCTGTGAGGGACTCTCAACATGAAGGCGCAATAGAATCTGGGAAAGTATTCAGGAGAGGGATTCAAATCAATCAATCCATGGACCAAATATTGCACCTTCATGAAATATAATTGTTGAGATGCACAGTATTCACAACCCGTTAGTGATGAAAGATACACGAACACGATACATACGTCATTTTAAGCAGAGATATGCCATTCATTACAGTTCAAACATCCATTTGAGATCATCTTACCTGAGCTTTGCTTTAGATAGATGGAGTCGGGTCAGTCGTGTCATATGGCAGTCGCAGAATCAATGAGTCATCAGTGGAGGAAACTGAAGATGCAGAGAGCAGCATGATGAAAAACACGTTGTTCCTACTGTAATAGAAGGACGAGCATTAGAATAGCATGAAAGATGTTTTCTCTTGTGAAGATCTAAATTATATAAATAATGCTAAGATTTTCATAGTTCACTTCTAATGTACATTTGTGGGTTTGTGTTGACTGCCAAAGCTGATATAATCATCATTTTTAGTCAGTTTATTCTTTTATCATGACAAAAAAACCCAGAAAGAAATAAAGGATGAGAGGCATTCAATAAGGTTTTAAATAAATAACGTGAATTATATATGAAGATTATTTTTGTAGAACATTGTCAAGCAGCTACAAAAAACTCCAAGTATCCTCTAGCACAAGTACATCTGCAGTGAGAAACGGCTCCTCGGAGAGCTCCGATTGCAAAGCCACAAGTCGTGTAAGAAACTGTTCTCAGCTGCCAAACCTTGAAGTGTATAAATCATCTATCAAAGATTACAGGCCTCACTTAAATTGAGAAAAAGGCTTGGATGCTCTACTGTAACTCAATATTGTCATCTCACACAGTTTAGACTCCCGGACTTTGTGTTTGGCTCAGCTCTGATACCTGGTCTCTTGTAGCCTATATTTTGCAATGATAATGGACATTTTGAAGTCTCCAACACTATTTTCAAGGGTCCGGTGCCTAACTCCATTAAGATGTCCATTGATCTCTCTCTCTCTCTCTAGTCTACACAAGGGGTTCATGCTGAACTAGAAAAACTTCTACTTTGGACTTGAACTTCTTTGGTGAGCACCTGGGTCATTCTGATATAATTGTGCTGGATAATTTAAAAATAATTTAATTTGAAAAGGTTAGCTCTGAACTTTCCAGAAATTCCAGATTTTCCCACTTCAGCTCCAAAGTATCATTAACTATGATGTCAGAAAAGTTAAACCTCAATTTTAATTAATGTCACAGCATAATGGGACTGAACTGAAAGTGAAGGGACGTGGACAAAAACTACATGACTAAACCTTATGAAACAGAGAAACAAATGTGCAGCCATCTTTTGACAAATGTGCAGCCATCATCAGCCAAAGTTGTGTTTGAAAATTAGCTGAATTGGTTTATTGAGTTAACGAAATTATCGTGAGCATGCAGCATTGTAATGTTTGCGGGATGTTATAAAAATGTATCGAAAACGAGCGGTTCATTAGTAAATCCGTAAGAACTTACCTTCTTTCTGTGGAAAATTAAAAACAAACCGGAAGACAGAACAAAACAACCGCAGCGCTGGCTAAAAAAGGGGCGGGAAAAGCCATTTTAATTGAAATACAATTTTGGTAACTTGCGTATTTTTTTTCTACACAATAATTATATATAATACCAAATATAGGATGTAAATACTATATTATAGGCTAAGCTTTTTTAAGGCTCTCAGAGATAGGCTTTCAAACACATAATAAATCGGGGGTTTTTTGCAGTTCAGTGCTCGATTTCACCTTCCTCTTTTCCTGAAATGACCCTTTATCCAAATAACAGCTTCATGAATGTGTTGGTCCTGTTAACATCTCTCAGCATTTCTGGTTTACACAGACTCTTCACTGCTGGAAGCAGACGATAAGCTACCCTTGAAACAGGAGGGTTTCATTTACATAGCAAATATAGCATTACCACCAGACCTCATAATGAGTGAAAAACAGCCATGAAAAATGGAAAGGAAAGGTAGCTCTGGGAATATCACCATCTTTTATGTCTCAGATACAAAATATAATAGGCTACTTCTATGATACTGACTTGTTTATACAGAGGAGTCAGTAGCTGATGATAAGGAACATGAAAATGTACAGAAATATACTACATGACCCACAAAGCAGTAAATGGATTCAAAGTGTCTTTATTGATTTGTTATTAATCAAATGCAGGTATAAAAAGCTTCAATACTGTATTTTCCAAATTATTAAGCAAGGACTATGCTTGTCATTGACAGTTTCAATTGATTTAAAAACTTGCAAAGCCTGACTAAGAAAATGGTAAAACAAAACCTCATATATCACACAAGAAATAATGTATATGGAAATATGCAATTTCCACACACATTATGGAAAGGTATTTAATAGCATGCTGTTGGAGTATAAAACACCATTTACTCTGGCACAGAGCTTTACAAAGACATATACAAGTACATGTAATAGAATCACAGTTGACTATTTTAACAGGTACTATGGAAGATATAGAAAAAACAAACTCATCATCAAAATACAGTAATAAAAACATATTAACAAAGACATATCAAAGTCTCATTTAATGCTGAAATAACTAGACATGGCCTGGCTTTTCTGTAGTACTGGTTTCTGGTTAAACTTGACAAAAATAAAATAAAACAAAAACACATATTAATACATATGACTGAAATCTTCAGGTTTTTTGGCATCGAAAAATCTGATTGTTCACACGTGTGAGAAGCGGTTTTCAAAATACTATATTAAAAGGTAAGAACAACAACTTCATTTCAATGACCAAAAAGTGGTCTACACTGTTTCTTTCACAAAACATTTTTTAAAACTTAACACATTAAGTACTATTGGAAACTTTAAGAACAGTTTAAAACCGGTTTGAAATCTTGTTAATCAAGAAAACAAAATGTTTTAACACATTATCGAAATACAATAAAAACAATGAAATGCAATAAAAAGTACAATACATTCAAAACAGCACATCTGGAAAACACTTTGATGCGTAAGAAACGCTGTGGTCATTATCTTTTTCAGTAGTGTCTTGCAAAAATTGTCATCTAAATATAAAAAATAAAATCATCACAGTTGGCAGTTAAGGTCCTGGTAATAGAGCAATATTTGTAATAAAAGAGTCAGTGTAGTGTGATTGCAGAATTTCAAAATGATGAAAATAAAGACCACAGCAGAAAAAGTATCTAGACAGCCTGAGGGCCGATGAGAAGCGGCGCTTCGGTACGACTGAGAGGAGGCTGAGGTGATGAGGTTGAGGCCGAATCCTTCTTAAGCTTCAGGATGTGTTGCTGTAGGTGCATGACCCAATCTTCCTGTATGGACAGCGGCCCTTGGAAAACCTCCTCACAGAACCTATAAAATCATTTATAGAAGAACACATTGTTTTTATAGTGTATTTATAAGCATTTAACTAAAATCAATGCATTTAATGAAAGGAGAGAGACAACTATTGGTGGGACGTAATGCAGGTCAAATTCAAAATCTTCATGCACCATAACTACAAGCACTGCTTTAAACTTTTTAAAAGGACGAAGATTTGTTTTTTAATTGTGTTTAAAGGGATACCCCACTTTTTTTGGAAATAGGCTTATTTTACAACTCCCCCAGAGTTAAACTGTTGAGTTTTACCGTTTTCGGATCCATTCAGCCGATTTTCTGATATTTAGAAGAATATCAGTAACCAGACAGTTTCTGGTCTCATTTACTTCCATAGTATATTTTTTCCTACTATGGAAGTCAATGAGACCAGAAACTCTCTGGTTACTGATCTATTTCTTCTAAATATAAAAAAAAAAACGGCTGAATGGATTCGAAAACCATAAAACTCAACAGTTTAACTCTGGGGGAGCTGTAAAATGAGCATATTTCCAAAAAAAGTGCAGTATCCCTTTAAAGGCCATCTTGTTTTTATTTGGCACAGACTTTTAGAAACTAAAATAGATACTTACATTTCCAACAAGACAAGATAATCATCACATTAAAAAAAATTAAGTGCAATACCAGTGTCCAAATACAGGCTTTAATTTATACTGTACATTATTATTATGATACTGTACTTTGTCTCCCAAAAGAAAGTGTCAATTCTGAACTGCCTGAAACGAGTGATTCTAGTCTTAGGCCGTGTGTCCACCAAAGCGTTTTTCCACGCGCCTAGTGTATGTTTTCAATAGTTTTCAATGGGAGCGCCGCGTTTTTTAAACGCCATGAGCGTACCGAGGCGCTGAGCGTTTTTTTCACGCTGAAGCGCAGAGCGCCCAGCGTTTTCTACAGGTCGCTGGGAGTTGAAAAATGTTCAACTTTGGATAAAACGCAGCGCTCATCACTGTCAGTTCTTACCCAAACGTCCAATCACAGTGGAGGAGGGGCGGGACTAATACCACACCGATCAACAGTCACAACATTCAAACTCCTGGGGATATTCTGTATCATAGCAACGAAACGTATCTATCAACAGAAAAAACGCTGCGCTGCCAAAACGCTCTCAAGCGCCCAAAGCACGACGTCTAGCAGAGCGTCTAGCGTTTTCAGCTGGCTAAAAACGCTTTGGTGGACACACGGCCTTACTTCATTCACAATCCTTCATAGGTATGTAACAAATGTGTTTAACACCAGCCTATGGTCTTCATCGGCTCCCTGCTAACAACCTCAGCCACTAAAGAAAAAAAAAATGTCTTGCTCAAGTCGTGCTTGCAACCGTGGTTCGGGTTGATCAGCTACTTCTTCCAAAGTTTCTTTAACGGACTCGGGCTTGAATTGACGCTGTAAAATAGATGCAATCATTACAGTTCGCATCACTGTGAATCAAGTGCTGAGGAAGCCTCCAGAGCTGAAATTAAGACACGGTAAAAGGGTGTTTCGTTTCTGATACACGCTGTAAGCAGTAGACCAATAACAACAGACGGGGCCATCTAGAGCAGAGTAGGCTCTCGGGAAGGAAGGGTTTATAAACAGCACAATGGGGCAGTCTAATAGTCGAGGAGGGAGAATGGGATCAGGTCAGCTGTAAGCACAGCTCTTCTCCACTCCTAGACAGCAAAACCAGCAGGTTTACAGAACAAACTGATTTGTTTTCAACTCACCTGCACTTGAGGGAGTACACCTTCCCAACCAGCTTTACTAGGCTGGTCTCTGGTGGTCTAGGCACCAAGGATGGAATGTTTCCAGCCCGAGAGGGCTTTGAAGATTCTGTTTCCCTGGATCCACTCTCAGAGTGGGATAAATGCTTTGGAGGACGCCGTTCACATCCTAAGACAAGCACAGTGATTATCACAATGAATAATAATTTTTTCTTATTGACTAAAACAGCACTAATACATCATTTGGTGCTCTAGAATGAGCAAGAAATACATATTTCTCTACCTCGAGGAAAACGAACATTCAGTTCCCTGCGGGCCGTGGGAGTCTGGAATAGGCTGTCTGAGGAACGTTCATTTGATGAAGGACGTTTCTTATGTGTGGCAGAGGGATGGCTCATTCCTGCTTTGCCATCTCTAGCTGTTGCCACTGTTGTTTTGAAAATCTGGTATACCTGTGGCTGACCAGCAGAGTCTCGAGCTGCTGATGGACCCTTGTGAGAAGCAAGACGGAGAGACTCAGAGTCTGAGGAAGAGTATGGAGTGGAGGATCTTTTGAAGCTCTACACCAGAGGAAGACAGAGAGACAATTTCTGAATAGCAAAGATAACCCAAGATGCTGATAACTTCAAAAAAAGTAGTTCACTTTAAAAAAAACTTTTGGTGATAATTTACTCACCCCCATGTCATCCAAGATATCCATGTCTTTCTTTCTTCAGTCGAAAAGAAATTAAGGTTTTTGATGAAAACATTCCAGACGAATCTTTTTCCGAGTCAACTCGTTCATTTTGTTTGTTGAATCAACCAAATGACTCGAAAAAAGATTCTTTCATTTTGATGATCGAGTTCGAACAAGAGAGTCACGAACGCGCATCACAGAACAGAGCAAGGCGAGCATTTGAGCTTATAAAACTCAAACTTTTTTTTTTTAAATGACCGATCGTTTTGCTTGATAAGACCCTTATTTATCGTCTGGAATTGTTTAAAGGACTTTGAACCGTTTGTTTCCAAATGAAGTCCATTATATGGAGAAAAATCCTGGAATGTTTTCATCAAAAACCTTAAATTCTTTTCGAGTGAAGAAAGAATGACATGGACATCTTGAATGACATGGGGGTGAGTAAATTATCAGCAAAAGTTTTTTTTAAAGTGAACTACTCTTTTAAGAAGGAACAAAAATACTGTAAAAGACAAATAATCAGTATTTAATCTTATTTTCCATTAAAATATTTGTTTTAAAAATTAAGTTTAATTTTACTTGAGAAGAAAAACAGCATAAGATATTAAGATTTGTTTTTTGGGGAATATATCTATTCTATGTTTTAAGTGTAAACCTAACAAACTTTAGTGAGTTTATTCTTAAGAGATAAGAAACATCATTCTAGTTAGGCAACAAATCAACCTGGACATACCTTCTTAACAAAAGGCAAGTCCCCCCTCAAGTAGCTTTTGTGGAGCTCTGCTACCTTCCCTGGCTCACTCTTCATCCAGGCCTTCAGGGTCTCAATAGGAGAGCCGATGACCTTCCAATCCACTCCCTGCTGCCTTAAGTGGGCTCTTGCGTGACTGGCGAGTGCCTTGCGATTCTCAAAATCAAAACCACAGAGTTCACAGGTAGCATCACAGCCTATAGCAAAAAGCGAAGAGAGTGGGAGAACAAAAGACATGAAAGTAGACATTGCATTACCATTCAGAATAATGTCTGGATGGAGTCAGCTTTGGTCAGTTCGTCCTTTGCAACTTAATATTTAGAATGAAATACTAATGTACTTATACTATATATATATATATATATATATATATATATATATATATGCCACCTTGATTAAAAATACAAGAATACTATTTTGAACATACCCTTTGATTATGTTTACAAGTTGGAAAGGTGTCTATGAGCAGTTTTTGGGAGGTTGTAATGTTAGTTACTAAGAGACAAATAATTCTTGGTTCAACGTACCTGTAGTTGTGTCGTCTGAGGCAGGTTTCTCTTTTTCCACAGGCGATAGAGTAAAAGTGCGAGGTGAGGATTCGGTTTTTTTCAACTGCACTGCCGTCTCTGAATCTGGTTCCGGTTTGATTAGGGATAGGGATGCCCGTTCAGAGTCCTTCCTCTTCATGAGCTCATACAGGGCCTCTATGGGCGGGACTTTCAGCGACCACCTTGCTCCCATCTGCCGTAAGTGACCACGTGCGTGACAGGACAGGGCTTTACGAGTATCAAACATCTCGCCACAGTAGTCACAGCATATAAACTGTTTAGGCTCTAGGTTTTCAGGCTTAGGAGCTAAGGAAAGCAGACACAAGTCATTATAAACTCAACAAAATAAGGGATTCACAAATAAAACATGAGATTTGTAGAATGCGTTGACAGTTGAACATCACATTAAACTATAAAATAGGGCTGTGCAAAAATTAATTGCGATTAATCGCCTCCAAAATAAAAGTCTGTGTTTACATAATATATTTATGTGTGCTGTATATAATTATTTTGTATATATAAATACACACACATGCATGTATATATTTAAGAAAAAGTGTTATTCATCTAAAAATATTTATATTTCTATAATATAGATTATGTATTTAAATATATATATATATATATATATACAGAATTTAAGCGCAAATAATTTTTAAATATATACATGCATGTGTGTGTGTATTTATATTATATATACAAAATAATTATATACAGCACACACAAATAAATCATGTAAACACAGACTTTTATTTTGGATGCGATTAATCGCAATTAACTTTTGCACAGCCCTACTATAAAATTAACCAGGCAAATAAATAATCAGAATTCAAATGGAAATTGTACACTTATGTAATTATCTATTAATTTCCTAAATTTATCAAATTAATAGCACACCTAAAGGGGTGGTCACACTACAACATTTGTTCACTTGTCTTCCAGTTATGGACAAGCGAATACAGGAAACATGAAATGCAAAATCATGCAAATTTCACTGTATTTGAAAGTTCAAGTTTGATTAACTCTGACTTACAAATTAGTACCAGGTAAAGACATGTGACAAACAGAAGAACGATTCCTCATGGCATGAATATCTCTTCGCTGAATTACAAGAATTCAAACTTTAAAGCTGCAGGCTTGTATTAAAAGGAAATTGATTGTATAGTTGTAGTCTACGTCTTTAGAATGGAAAAATCTACAGAAGGTTTAAATAAATAGCAGGTAAATAATTAAAGAAGTAACTGGATGCACTGTAGTTTTTACGCACCGATCATGGGTGATCTAACGATGTTGGAATCAGATGAAGGTGTTAAAGGGGTGGTGAGTGCGCTTTGTGGCTTTGGAGACTCTATGATAGAGATATCAACTTCCACAGGTTCGTCCTTTGGTTTTGGGAACACAGCCCTGGAGCCTTTCTTGGCCTTTGGAACTTTGTGAGGAAGAAGAGGAGAGGAAGACTGGATAATGGGTTTAGAGGATGAGAGAAGAGGGGGCACAGAGGGAGGTGCAGAGAGAGGTACAGAGGGGGATACCGGTGGGGTCAGCGAGGGCGGCCCAAGGGAACTGAGAGATCCAGCAGAACTACCACGTTGGGCCATCACCTCTCGCAGAGTGGCCATGGGAGACCCGTTTACAGACCACTCGGTGATGCCCAGCTGGCGCAGGTGATAGCGGGCGTGACTGGCCAAGCTCTGACTCTTCTTAAACTTCTCGTGACAGAATTCACAGGTGACACCTTTAGATGACTCGCCTTGAGGGTAAGAAAGAGGGCATTTCATAATGATCAGAGCAAAGTATGTTTTTTGTAACATAATTGAATGTGCATATTTGGTAGTTAAAGACAGAGGTCACAAACAAAAATCTAGAGCTGTCAAACGACTAATTGCGATTAATCGCAACTAAAATAAAAGTTTGTGTTTACATAATATGTAAATATGTGCACTGTGTATAATTATATATATATATATATATATATATATATATATATATATATATATGAAGAGTTCAGATGCAAAAGCCTCTAAGTGCCATTTGAAATTTTCCACTAAAATGATCATTTTTATCAAGCTTGTATATTTAAGTTCAGTAATTTCACTTAAATGGCAATGAAGATTACCTATTAATTGTCATTTAAGTGAAATTACTGAACTTAAATATAGAAGTTCGATAAAAATGGTCATTTTAGAAGAAAATTTCAAGTGGCATTTAGAGGCTTTTGCATCTGAACTCTTTATATATATATATACATAAATAGTAAATACACGCATATGCTTGTATATATTTAAGAAATATTTTCATGTATATACTGTATAGATTTATATATAATTTATATTATATATCAATATAAATATTTTTTATATAAATAATATTTTTTTCTTAAATATACATGTATGTGTGTGTATTTATATATATATATATATATATAGATAGATAGATATATATATAAAATAATTATACACACAGTGCACCCACATATATTATGTAAACACAAACTTTTATTTTGGACGCAATTAATCGCGGTATATAGATGAAATTATTTCTTAAATATATACAAGCATGTGTGTGTATTTATATATATAAAATAATTATACACAGTGCACCCATATATATTATGTAAACTTTTATTTTGGATGCGATTAATTGCGATTAATCGTTTGACAGCCCTAAAAAAAAACAAACAAATGGTTTGTTGGTTATTATTGGATGTAAAATCATGTCTTAATGCCCCCTATGAAGAAGCTCAAGGTTAAGTGTCTATCAACTGCATTACCATTTAAAAGTTTAGGGTTGGTAAGACTTTTAATGTTTATGAAAAATGTCTCTTTATGCTCACCAAGGCTGCATTTATTTTATGAAATATAAAATAGTTAATACCACAAAATGATTTTTTTTAGTAAAATATATTTTAAAATCTCATTTATTCCTGTGATGGCAAGCTGAATTTAACAGGGTCCTTCAGCAATCATTCAAAGATGCAGATTTGGTGCTCATTCCAGAAACAATATCAATGAAACCCCCGAGTGTATTTATAGTCAAGATATTCAAACATTTCTAAAAAAAAAAAAAAAAAAAAAAAATCTGTAAAAAAACCCAAAAAAAAAACAGAATCAATATTCAACTGCTGTACAGCTGTCTGCATCATCTTATCACTGTAAAGGTGCTTAGAAACAATCTGTATTGTAGAAAGCACTACATAAATAAAAGTACAAAATAAAATACAAAAATGAAATAAAATGAAAAATAAATGAATAAAAATAAAATATAATAAACTAAAATCTGAAAAATATAATGAAATAAAATGAAATAAATAAAAACAATTTATATTCTTACCTCGAGAGGGTGATTTAAATATAGCTTTTTTGTCAAGCGACAAGCCCGCCGAAAAATCTGGAGAAATCTTCTGCTTCTTCGCTGAGGGAGGTGATATCAATTCTGTTTTCACAATGAAAGGTGAAGCCTCTGAAACATCTGCAGATATCTTCTGTTTTTTGTCTGGCGGAGATTTCAATTCTTCTTTACCAATGAGGAGAAAGATCCCTGGAACATTTGAAGAAATTTTCTTCTTTTTCTTTGAGGGAGGTGATTTCAATTCTGTTTGGGGCATGTTCCCTGAAACATCTAATGAAATCTTCTTCTTTTTGGCTGAAGAAGGGGATTTAAATTCTGCTTTCTTGCTGAGGGCCAAGTTCTCTGAAACATCAGGAGACGTCTTTTTTTTGATCGGGGGAGGCGTTAGACGAATGGATGTTAGTCCTTTAAACGATAGAGGGGTAAGAGAGGGATTTTTGCTGATGGATGATGAGGTGGAAGGAGTAGAGGAGGGTGAAGTGTGATCCTCAAAGCCCGACTCTTCCAGCTGCCCAATATTGTCCTTTTCCTGGAATTCCTCGCTCTGAATAATTTTATGGAGCATCTCGATAGGACCACCTTTAGACTCCAAATTCACACCAAACTGCCGCAGGTGGGCCCGTGCGTGACTGGAGAGACCTTTACGGGTCTCGTACCAGGCTCCACATAATTCACACACGTGGACGTCATCCCTCGCAGCGGAATTGTTTATCATAGTTGCTGGTGAAAAAGCACTGAACATGTCAAAATTGATTTTGTATGCAAGGATTACTTCATCAGATTAAAGGAATACTGCAGGATTTAGCATTAAGCTTTGTATTAGTAGAAAACCTGTAATATTTTTGAATTACCATGCTTTCCACCCTCATATACTCCTGAGACGAGAGATTTATGTATTTTTTGTCTGGAAAAAATCCTCAAATGACGCAAAAATCGTCATTATGCGTCATTGGAAGATTTTTTTGGCCAGAGGCTAAAGACTACAGTCATTAAGGGGCTGTCCCGCATGTTTTCAACCCACCCATAGAGGGCGATCTCACTCACAGAATGCACACATAGTGTCAGCCATCTTTTTTTGGAAGCTAAGCTAGCAGGCTCTTGTTCAGTGGAGAAAGCTGAGTAGTAGGGGTTACCATCCTCTTTTTCCCAAACATGTACGGCTGTAAATGTCCGGGATTCAGTTTTTGCTTTCTGCAGTCGCCATTCATTGTTTAAATGTAGAGCTTTTGTTTCAATCTAACTGAAATCATTCCGATTGGTGAATTTGAATGTAGTGTTTACATGAACACTAAACAAGTGATTTGAGAGATACGAGACCGGTGCGTCTCACAGGTGTCGCTCATCGGTAATCACGCCACCACGCCTCGCGTCGTTCTCCCGCGGCCCTAGCCTCATCCTGCTCACCACAGTAAGCATGATGAATGGCGACTGTCGAACGCAAAAGCCGAATCCCGGACGATCTCGAAACACATTCAGGGCTCCAGACTAACTTTTCCAGTGGTTGAACTGGTGCTACCAACTTTCTTGGTTGGTCGCACCAGCATTTGATTTGGTCGCACCTTTTTTTTTCTTTTTTTTGCTACATGCCATGGGATTAATCAATGCATGCTGATGAATAGTGGTTTTAATGGACCAAAGCTAGTAAAGGCTTTCTGGGTTGCAGCATAAATACCTGTAATATATCAATTATTATAGCCAAATTTCAGGATTTACATGGATTTTGGACAGTAATTTTAATCTGCAATTTTAAGCATTTTACATCTGAATTATATACAATCTATCCATTTACATTTGAATCATAATCTTCGGTTTGTGTCTATCTATCTATCTATCTATCTATCTATCTATCTATCTATCTATCTATCTATCTATCTATCTATCTATCTATCAGCATCATCTTTCTATCTTTTAAAAATCACTAAACATTTAAATGTATGCATTACATTTTAAAAGATTATAGTATTATAATAAGATAATACAGATTTTTCGTTATCAAAGTTTATAGTTGTAACAAAAAATCAGAAATCTCACACTCATACCTTCTGCATTTTATGATAATTTCCTTTTCCTCAGTCGAGCAATTACTCTCATCTAACCGCTGAAAAGATGTAGGAAGGGGCACTCTGTTTCGTGAGACATTTTAATTTTTATATGCCTTAATTCGTTAATTCGTAATTGGCGTGTTTCACCATCAGTATGCAATGTGCGCGGTGTGACGTCTACGTTCGTCAATAAATAAACTGCACGTGTCTTGCGCAAGAACACTGTAGCTGGAGCTACTTCTCTCCATTAATGTCTATGGCGAGTCAAGCAGGCACTGGGCAACTCCGCATCCGAGTCGACCCGGTGATAAAATAGTCAGAATATAAACACTTAATATAGGCGTACCGTAGTGGTTCAGGTCAAGTCAAAAACACGGTTTGGAAAATGGATTCATGATGTAGCCTACTCGTTCATTTTGAACATAAGTTACGGACTGCAGCAGCTGATACAACGGCATTCTGTTGCGCGAGCATCCACTCACATATGCGACCACATCAAATTTTAACTTGCGCATTCTCAAAAAACACATTTCTTCGCACATTGCTTTTACATAAATGACCAATTTTTAAATACACATTCATCTTTCCAGAGGTGAAGTATCCCTTTAACTACCTTGCTTCAGTGAGTGGTAAAATTTACTAGTCCAAGTTTTTTTTTTTTAAAAATGGATCCCACTTCCATGCATATACCAATACATTTTTAATACTGTTACTTACTTAAATTGAGAGGGGCGTCTGTTTCCTGAGGGGCCCAGAGGGGCTTGGCTGAGGCCAGTGAGAGGGAGGTAGGTGGGATGCTATCAATGAGCCTGGGTTCAACAGCCTTGAGAGGAGACAAGGCTGAAGATGGAGTAGACACCAAAATCTTCTTTGAAGATGCTTTATGAGGCTTTCCCACAGCGAAAGGCGAAGAAGAGTGACCAGACGCAGCTGATCCTTTGACAGCAGAGGGGGAAGATGAGGAAAGAGCATATTTTTTCTTTACAAGGTTGGATATTTTAATCTTTAATCTGGGCCCAGCGTCATTTTTGAGTTTGTGGGACTCGGGTGTGTATTTTTTAACAGGGCTGGCTTGTTTTTTGAGCTTGGGTAGAGTTCCGCCTCTTTCTTTCATCAGCTGGCACAGAAGGTCTATGGGAGCTCCACTGCTGTCGGACACAGCCACTCCCAGCTGCCTCAGATGAGACCGGGCATGACTGGAGAGTCCTCGTCTGGTTTCAAAATTGCTCCCACAAAACTCACAACTATGGATGCTTACTGCAAAAAAGTGAGATCGAATAAACAATGTCATGACACCAGTATGAAATATAAACTAATATTTGACAGCATGCTTTGTCCTGATTGTTTCTTTGACTGCGACATAAATACAACAGTCCCTACAGGATTTGAAGATTCTGCGATCACAGAATGTCAAGCCAACTCAGCATTAAATAAAAAGCTCCCTAAAAATGAAATTAGTGAAATTTGAAAGATTCAAGAAGTTAAAGATACTATTAAACCACAATATGTGATAAGGAATATAATGTACTGTATATTGGGGTGAGTAATTGCTAGTCCCATAATGCCTGATTTCAGCAATAAATAAGTACATATATTATTTGACCGAATATGCATTATGCACTTTTTAAATAAGTACAGTATTAAAACAACAAACAATGACATAGTTGTTAAATGGTATTGTTTAAAAAAATAAAACATATTTTATAACACGGTCACTGGTTACTTACTGATTCAGTGACAATGTGCAAACTGTGTGTCTGTGTGTTTTTAGCAAAGAAAAATTATGAGCATGTCTATGCTAGTGTCACTACTGCATTGAGCAGGGGGACCAAAACCACTATTTCAGTAATTACACACAAATATGTTTACAGGTAATTCTACTCTTACAGTCACTAACACCAATTACATAAGTGCATCATGATTATTGGCGAGTTTCCACTGCACAAAAAATGCACAAGTATCGCCGAAATTTGAGAAAAGCTGCCGCTAATTCTGTCATTTTAGGCTGCAAAAATCTGAAAATAATCCTGTTGGGACTGATAAAACAATCAATGCTGATCAAAAGTGTCAGTGACCTTTAAAGGAATAGTTCACCCAACAAAAATGTTCCACAGTTTTAGAATGACATAAGTGTAAATACAGACAGCATTTTATTTTTGGGTGAACTAGCCTAACTAGCTTGAAAGAACACATCTTAAACTTTCAATTTATTAGAGTTAAAGCGGACATACATTATATGACTTTTCAAATCTGAACAGATTTTAAAATACTAGGCAAAGTAGGCATCATACACTTGACATTGGGCTGTCAAACGATTAATCGCGATTAATCGCATCCAAAATAAAAGTTTGTGTTTACATAATATATGTGGGTGCACTGTGCATAATTATTATATATATATATATATATATATATATATAAACACATACATGCTTGTATATATTTAAGAAATATTTTCATGTATATACTGTATATAAATTTACATTATAAATAAATATTTTATATATGAATAATATTTTTTCTTAAATATACATGCGTGTGTGTGTGTATTTATATATATACAAAATAATTATACACAGTGAACCCACATATATTATGTAAACACACACTTTTATTTTGAATGTGATTAATCGTGATTAATCGTTTGACAGCCCTACTTGACATCTTTGTTAATGGCTACAGAAAAAATATGTAATCATAATAAATAAATCAGAGTATGTGATCATCATACACTACAACTTATGCCCAATATCTACAGACTGACTGGCTTTATGCAGTGTGGCAAAAATCTGGGCGAAGGGCATGTATTTTGGCGTTACTTACAATCAGAGTCATCCAAGTCTTTATTCAAGACTGGTTCCAGACACTCCTTGGAAAAGATAGCAGTGGTTGTCTTCTTTGCCGTGTCTGATGCTGTCTTCTCCATGGCTGGAATCCCTCCCTGGCACTTGTAGAGAAAAGCAGATTATACATTTAGACCAATCTTTTCTAAGAATGCAACATATCTTAAAAAACAAAAAACAAACAAACAAAAAAACAACAAATAATTGTTATTGCTGAAAAAAATGCATTGGTAAGAAATAACAGTTCTTACCAAAATGCAATAATAACTACAGCTATTACTACAATAAAAGGTATTACATTAATAACATTACATCAGCAAATATATTTGTATGCATTAACCATCAATGTAATTAAAATACCTAATAAACCAACACAACAAAAATCTTCTGGATTGTCCTAGTAACCAGCATTAATTTGTTATGGTTGTACAATATCAACTATTGCATTTAAGCGGGAACTATGGCTACCATGGTGATTTTTTTCGTCATGTTTACATTCTATGACACTGACAAGGCACCATTGGTTTCCTGAATTCTCTCGTTTTGATAGTCACGTTTTCAAATATACTGGATACATTTGCTCAGAATCATTTATTTTAATCACGACTAGAGTCATTATTGCAGTGTGCTTACGATAAACCAAAAACAAACCATTTAACTACAATACACGCGCACATGCAGCTAGCACGAGCTGATTATTGATCAGGCACTGCAAGTCGAAACAAATATTTATAGTGTGCAAAGCCACGGCCTCTGACCTGTTCGGCTACACGTAGCTAACTATTGAAAACAAAATGTTGAAGCACATAATGGTTAAAATTACCTTAAAGTGGCGAGGTTTCTCTAACAGGAACAAGGGACAGCAGCAGGCACTTTAATCACTACAGCACAATCGAGCTAGGCACAGTCAATCGATCCCTCACTTAGTAAACATTACATGGACGAATCACAGAAGCGTAGATGCTATTCAGAACTAAATATTATGCGATTTCCATTTAAAAAATCAGAACGAATGTACTGTAGATACATTCATTTTATATCATTATATTGTTAAATGTGAAATTTAATGTCACACAAAGACAAAGAGGTAAAAACTGTGAGGGTAAACCGCAGGTTAGCTCCTACACACCGACACTAATGAGAGGACATCGTGCCTTTTAGAATAATCTGTCATGTAACGTAACGTTAACTACGTTTAGTGATATTTTGGGCGGAAAACAAATTGGCGTGTTTAATTTTTCTGTCATTAACTTTAAAATAATTGTACTAAAATATATTCTAAAAAAATATACTTGAAGTACAAATTCTGTGCATTTAAGTGTATTTATTTGCACGTTATTAAAATATATTGAGGTATATTTTAACTGTGTGCTGAAATTATCATTGTAACAATGCATTGAAAGTATACTTTTAAAATACATTATACTTTACAATGGAATTTTGTACAAACAAAGTATAGCTAATCGTGGCAAGTGCACCGACATATGCTTCAGACACCTAATCACAGCTTCTACAGCACAGCATCTGTGACAATTTTGGATGAATACTCTCTCGGCTGAGAGCTTTGCACCAAAAAGGATAGGCCTATCTGTTTTCATTCTCATATCTGTGAGAAGCTGCCTTTGTTCCCAAGCAGAAACCATTCTGTCTGTTCCCTCCAGAACCTGACCTGCAGTTATGGTGTCCCTTAACTCTTGGAGTCTTGTTTCTAAAAAAGCAAAAATATACATTCACTTGCACTTAAAAGGGCTGTACAAGTGATGATTATGATCACAAACAAGTATATAGCCGTTACACTGAGTCTGTAGTGGAACTGACAAAACATAATGCTTGATTATGATTAAATAAATGGTGGAAATTGGACATTGTAGTGTAATGTTACTACTGTAACACTCAGTATTCTCACCAAGACTTTCCAATCTTCTATCTGAACCTTGCTCATGCACAGGATCCCTTCTTCTGGATTGAGAAGCAGCTGCAGTGACAGTCATTTAGCTTAACCCTTTGATTGATCTTGTGCAGAAACCAGAATATTACTTTAACAAGGCGTCACTTGCAAATTTGAGGGTATCCAGTATCTTTGAGTTGGCCTAATTGCTGTTACTTTTTACAACAATTACAGTCAAAAGAATAACAGCGATGAGTCAGCTTGGTTTGGTTAATTCACATTTTATTTTGTGAAAAGTCTACAAAACAGTTGATAAAAGTCTCATGCAGATACTTAATGTTAAACTAGAAGATCAGGACTAAAGATTAAATGCACAAATAGGTGTCACAAACAGTGATAATAATATTTGGTTTATTTGTTACAAGTCGGTAGCAATGTAAGCGCATTGTTACCAATGAATGAAAGAAATCTGACAAAGGCTACTAGCAATGCAAAGGGGCATCAACCAGTACTTTCTATGTTACATCAGGTATTGATGTACGTCTGTCTTATGCCATCAGCGTTAACTGCATAGAGTTGGTGCACATCTTTCAACAACCCAGCAAACTGCTCCTCCTGTTATCAGACACAAAAACAAATGCAAGTGTTAAATTAACCATAACTTAAGTACAAGCCTTAAGAAAACCTTTACTTAACTTACCAAAACATTCATGCGTTCAACTGCAGCCACAGCGACATTCAGCTTTCTTTCGTCTTCCTCCCTTTCCTCTTCTATGACGCCCAGTCTACACAAACATAAGTACAACCATCTCAGTTGTCCTATTTGCATTTACAAATGAACAAATTTTTACTTATTTAAACCAAAATTACCTGAAAGTTGCACTGGCCAGCTGTTCCTCACGGATGGCCAACAGATTACGAAGGTCCTGAACCTCTGCCTGTAGCTGTGTATTCTGGTCTTGGCTCAGAGCTATGAAGTCTTCTAATCGCTTGGCCATCTCCAGCTCGCGCTCTGTCACCTGCTCCACTCCTAAACGCAGCTCAGCCAACTCTTGCGCATGCTATGGCACACCACACAACTTTGTCAGTACTATATATATACACCATTTCCTCGAAGTAATTTCTGATAAACATCAAAGTAGAGGTAAAACGTTTTTTGTTCATGCATTCAAATACACTTGATGGCCCAAACATTTTGCTTCTAGAGTATGCAGAGTAGACCCACCCTATCTAATGTGCTTGTGTCCTCTTGCTCTTGCCCTGTATTTTGATGGGACTCATTGCCATCTTTGATTTCCCAGAAAACTCTTGCTGGTCCGGTATTGGGTTTCATGGACTACACACAAACAGAAAATACACATATACATTTATTTGATAGCAAATCATTGGCAAAATGTCTGGTAAATTTGAACCAATCTTACGTACATTGCTGGGCAATGTAATTTCCAAACTGGGAGCTTGGTCCGGGCACTGCGTAGGTAGCTCTTCATTGCTTGCTTGCCGCTTCATTGCTTGCTTCTGCCGGGATGGTCTGTTGGGGACACTGTAAGCCCGCTGCACCTGCTTCCGCTGACGTTCTTTGCCTTGGTTGAATTTTGAGTCTACAGGAAGCTGCTGCATGGAGGTTTGCAATGGACTGTACTTGGGGAGATCCCTTGGAGGTAAGTATATAGGCTTTGGTGTTCCATGACTGCTGTAAGTAAAAGTACTTTTAAACAAACATTGATTTTAAAGCTTGATACAGTTTCTATTAAGCCTTGCGGGTGTCCAATCCTGCTCTTGGAGGGCCAATGTCCTGTAGAGTTTAGCTCCAACACAATTGCATGGACACACTTCTGGTGAATCTGAAGACCTTGGATAGCTGGTCAGGTTATTTAAACTCAGCTGGAACAGAGTTGGACGCCCATGCCCTAGGCGAACTTTGTTTATGTTGGGTGACTCAATCAGCTCCCAAGGTTGTGAATCAATACATCAAGTGATAGTGATTTGTGGTGCAGTGTGAGAATGAACGTTTCAGGGAAGGAATGCGACAGCCCTTCAAATGGCCAACTTTCTGATCAGTGCCATGATACTGGGGAGCTGATTGTAAAATAACCGTACCTGCTAACAGGGATCCGTTGAGCATCATGATCAAGGAATTCTGTGATCTGGTTCAGGATTGAAGGCAAGGGTTGTAGGTTGTCTATTTGGTCCTACAAATATATTTGAGATGTTTAAAAGTCACTCATTAAAACAAAGTCAGTAATCCCATAGTCTTCTGAACAAAGATTACAGCAAAGGTTTAGATAAGACCTGATGTTTTGTTACCTGTTTCATTACAGAGATAATGTCCACCAGGAGGTTGTGAAGGACCGCTAGACGAAGGGGCAGGTCCACATAGCCATCAAATCTAGCCATGGCCATTTCACTGTCTGGATCAGATACTTTCTGTAAGAATCCTCGCATAGGCTCCCAGTGTTGTTCTAGAAACTCATTCATAAAAAACATGTACTCTTCCTTTTCGCCAAACCTGGTGGATATTGAGAGAAAATGGTTCTTGCTGATCATACATGAAACAAATCTTTCAAAATCATCCAAGACCTGATGTTAGTTAACTGGAAGATGCTAATAAATTTGGCTTTAGAGATGGGACTCACAAGGTGCAGTTTGCAAGGTTTTGAATAACCTTGGCTGTCAAAGTAAGAGTGCGAAGGGTGTTTGTCTCCGGATAGGGTTGGGTAAGACCGAAGAGTGATGGACTGAGGATTGCTGGGCATAAGAATCGAAGAAACAGAGATGCTGATATGAGACGGTGTCCGATGTCCGTTAGACCTCGACCCTCACAATCTGAGACCCAACTGGAAAAAATTTCATTCAGCTCTGCAGGGAATGAGCTGTTTAAAGAAAGGAAAGAATCGATCATTTCAAAATAATTATCCATTGGAAGATTCCTGACAATTTCATTTAGACTGAGCGGACAAGGTCCATCTATTTACTGTTATTCACAGTATATTACAGCAGCAAATACTTAAGGTGCGTTCCATTCGACAGGGTACCTACGCAGTGTTCACTGCTCCCTACTCCCTGAACACGGTATACTCCCTGAACACGGACTTCCTGTTAAGTGATGTATCGATGTTCCCTTATTCCCAATGCCATTCACAGTGCCCTTCGAACTGAGCATGTTCGTTCCCTTCGAATTGGAATCTCACTTAAGATGGCAAAATACCCTGTGAAGTCCACTTCGTAGTCCACTTACGCTCGAATGGAATGCGCCTTTACGCTAATATATACGTTTTTAAATATATTTTGTTGAGTGTGTTCTTTTAGGTTTATCTTACTCATGCATGTCTGTGATTCTCTTTACAACATCCCCACACATCTCCTTTAGATGTCTCTGGTTGATTGGTAGATCAGAGGAAGAGCATTTTTGTGGGTCTACCTCACAGCTCTCCCCTCCACTATACAGTCTGGATATAAAGTCGCCTACGGGGGAAGATTGTTACATAGGGGATTAGAGGTCAATCAAATGACACATGGAGTTTTATAAGAAGGGATGCAGTAGAATAATCCTTACCAAGTGTGTCTATGAGATACTTCTGGCCCACCAGTTTCATATATTCATCAATAGCCTTTGTGGCCAGTGTGTTCTCTCTGAAAATCAAAGCCTCATTTTCTCCCAAGCGCTGAACTTCTGCACTACCAAGATCAATCAAGAACTCCTGTACAAACAAAAACCATCCAGAAATTTGAAAAGCTTATCTGTCTTGTCCAACCATTACTGCTGTTGCAACTCACCTTGGCTTTCCCAATGCTCTGGAGCACATGAACAAGTGCTCCTGCCAGTTCTTCTTTCTCCCGTACATTAAGAAGAGGTTCCAGGCTACTGCACATACCCACATAATCCACCGTGACATACTCAGCAAATTCCTTGTACCTCTCAATAGGCAGAATTTTCAGGTTCTTAAATTTGGCTTTGACTCGAAGTGAAGCCTGAAGTCCAAGTTGGTCCTTTGCTGTACTTGTTCCTGGGGGCTTGTAGGGAACGATGGGGTACCACTTCTCTTGAAAGGCCCGTCCTTTTATGTCTGCTAGAGCAAGAGCCACACTTCCTAGAGGATGCAACATGGAGTCATCCTTGGAATGGCGCTTTTTCTTGGAGTCTTCTTCTCTAAAGAGGTGCAGGGTGATCTGGGTGACAGGGGGCAAGTTGTCAAGTTCAAAAAATTCGCCCCAGAATATCTGGCAACCTCCTCCAACACCACCACCACCACCATGACCTGTACCAGCTGCACCAGATCCTCCGTCAACTGCTTGACTGGAGCGTTGGACGGACTTCCCAACGGCCCGGCTACTGGTACGAGCAAACAGTGTACCATCAAGGTGGACCTCACAGTAATACCGCTTCTTTGGGGGAAGGTCTTTTGCTTCATTAACCCAAAGGCTCAGGGAGTTCTCAGTACGCTCACAGTTGTCCTGAACGAACAAGAAGGTAAAACCAGTAAAACCATTTTCATTAATTCTAACAAATACTGCTAGAATAACAAATAATGCCAAATTTGGATGGACTACGGAAGAATATGTGGTACCTTATTTGGATGTGCAGTACGACGCAAGTCCTCAATCCAGCGGTCTCTTTCTGCAGCTGAACTGCACCCAAAGCAGTGGTTGTTCTCTGAGTTTATGACCTTTTGTGAGTTGGACGAGGAAATAGCCAGAAAATGAGTAATTTGTTTGGATTGTGTACAGACATAATGATCTGAAAATTTAAACATGGTTTACACTTCAATATTCAACAACAAGGCCTACCTGAAAACAGTACTTTTCCCCTAGAATAGAGCTGTGAACTGGCCTGATGATGGTGGTCTGGTCTGCATTCAGATCTAGGCTTTTTGCAGCACTGACTGGAATGGATAAAGATTCTCTGGAACCGTACCTTGATAGAAAGTGTGAAAGAGTGGTAAATGGCATTGCATATCAAACCATCACATATGTTTGTTCCCATTGACATTAGACATTACAGAGTGAATTTTGGAAAAATCTGTATTTTTCTGTATTATTTAAATTATCCTCCACCTTCCAGCGCCACTTAGTCCTGCAGTATTGATCTGTGTGCTGCTTTTCCTTTTATCATCACCTTGTAAGCGGCGCTTGATTAAGTTCTAGCATGAGAATGAAAAAAAAAAAGAATTGGCAAGGAAAAAATCAAGATATTAATGCAAGCATTTTGTTCAGCAACAGTTTCAGATGGTACATATTTCTTAGACATGTTAATGTATACTCACTCTGACGCCTCCATCTTGCCCTTTTCCTTTGGTACCACTTTGGGGTACCACAGGATCTGGATTTAGCTCTAAAGAGAGAAAGAGAAATGCTATATTAGATCTTGTGCATGTACTGTATGTCTTTCTGTTTATTTCAGTTTAGAAGGAAAAAATACTTTTTTAGAAAGACAGATAATCTCAGTGCAATCGCAGATTCTGAAACCATGACAGGAAACATATCATTTCCTTCCTTCTTGTGTGCATCAGATCAATAATTTGCAGTTTAGCAGAAAATGTAACTTTGTTAGTTGAGTTCTGTTAATACGGAACAGAACAGAAATCGGGCTTATTTCATTTTTTATGCCAAAAATGAGCTATTATTTGATCATCCATGCGCCTTTATGGAAGCTGGAGACCAGACGAGCAGTATAATGGACAGGATGTGGTCCCAATTTTTGGACATACTGTACACGATTACGGGGGTCGAAGTACACATGCTTTAAATAAATCACAACTACAAAAGCAGCCGCTGTGAAAATGAATGTTTTGTGTCTGCTATGTAAAATAAGTCTGACACTTTGCACGTTGACATTAATTTTCAAAGCAACACAAAGTAGCTTATGAAAAAGGACAAAGTGAAACCTTAAAAATTACAACACATACAGTAGGTATTAAATTCGGGAGAAGGATGCCTTCAACAGGCTTTTAGGAGTCTATAGGTCATATGATGTGCATGGAACATAAAACTTTAACAGCACCAGATTTGGCTTATGCTTCTAAATGTACCATCACAATATACACAGTGTCAAAATTTAGAAGGTAGATGACTTATATGATCCTCTAAATGACCAAATCTAAATTCTATGAGATATTTATGGAAGCTCAAATAAATTATTTTCTTCTTTCTTTCTTCCCAGTAAATACAGATAAAGATGTATATATATATATATATATATATATATATATATATATATATAAATCAAGGTCTAAGGTCAGGCCCCGCTTAATAATCGTGTCAACTCTCTCTCAATGTAGTAACAGCTTAAGACATTAAATTTGATAAACTATTCTATTTGAAAGCAGTAATCATTATATATAGCTTTGCTAAACAACTGAATTAAATGAAAATGAAGACCAATTTAAACTCAATTGTATTCTGCTGTCTCCTTAAATTTGTTTTAATGCTGATTGTTTTTCACATGCATTATTCTCTCCAGCAAAATATTTCGATTTATTCATTTAAGAAGGCAAAATTTTGTTCTTACCGAGTGCCCCTCCACATACAATCCAACGCCTAAAACCCATGCTTGGGAGTAGCTTAGAATCAATTTTCCTTTCAGAACGCAATACTCATAAATGTCCTATTATGTTTCGGGTTTTTTTACATCTAAAATGAGGGTCCTGCATGCTTATGTTGAGTGCTAGATAGCAGACCCCATCAGTCTCAGTCATCATCTGCTATGGAACACCCAGTTTTGATGCTATCTTCAGAAACTCAAAGGAAGCAATTTTACAAGCACACGCAAACATAACCACGTCAACCATTTCCTTTGTGAATATCTTGCTTCACTTTAGTCGCTGACAGGCAGCCATTGGCTAGATAGGGACAGATGATACCTCTCATCTCTTAAAGTCATCTCCAGCTTTTAAATGGTCATGGACGCAGAGAACTTTAGACTGTACTTCAATTAAGTGTACTGCAGTCCCAACAATGCACACTAACTATATGTTATATGAAAGATATAGTGATTGAAATCATATCAATAGATACATTAAAAAATATTTATTGTTATAAATTAAGACAAGTGGGATATTTGAGGACAACCTCTAAAATGACCTTGAGACCAGTTGGTTAAATTTAAAATTTGATCAGAAATGGAGGTTCTGAGAAAAGATACTATGTTGAATCTAATGCAATGACATTCATACATTTTTTAAATGATTGATTTAAGTGTAACTCTGAGATACTGACCAATGTGACTTCCACTGATGTTCTGGAGACTGACGCTGGAGAGACAACTGCTGGCCCGGTTCCGTACCCTCATCAAAGGCTGAAATAAATTCAAAAGATAGTGATATGTCGGCACCAAGTTCACCTTAAGTCGAATAGCGCTTCCAAACTAACTGGACTCGCACATCAAAGTCAGTTTAAAGGGATACTCCACTTTTTTTGGAAATAGGCTCATTTTACAACTCCCCCAGAGTTAAACAGTTGAGTTTTATCGTTTTCAAATGCATTCAGCTGATTTTCTGATATGTAGAAGAATATCAGTAACTAGACAGTTTCTGATCTCATTGACTTCCATAGTAGGACAAAAAATATACTATGGAAGTCAATGAGACCAGAAACTGTCTGGTTACTGAAATTCTTCTAAATATCAGAAAATCGGCTGAATGGATTCGAAAATGGTAAAACTCAACTGTTGACCTCTGGGGGAGTGGTAAAATGAGCCTATTTCCAAAAAAAGATGAGTATCCCTTACAGTACATCCGAAATCTTAATCGGCTAAATAATGTCTCATCTGTTGGCATCATTGAATGTGTCTGTTGTCCTTTACCTCCTCCTCGCGTGGGATAAAGATCTGTCCATCTTGAAGAAAACAGTTGCTTATGTCCCAAACTGGAACGTCTTGTGGGGGGGCCCAGGAGAGCCGAACAGGCTCTTGGGGCACATTCTCAGGCTCTTTGTCTTCTCATAAACGGTAAACATGAAACATTTCAATTAAACTGGCCTAAAAGCTTCAAAGACAAAACATGTTATGACATTGTAATCCAGTTCCAACCTCACCAGGGCTTAATTAGTTAAAATAATGCCAGCCATCATAAGTAATCCCATTAACGTCCAATTATATTTAGGTCATTATCCTTTGGGTACAAAGGAGGAAAACAGTTTCTTGTTAAATGCTTCTGTGTTAGTTAATTGTAGTCTATTGTTCCATCTTTTGTTCACATCCTGTTGTTGCACCCTCATTATTTAGCGCCATTTAGTGGCATCTACATGTACAATCCTTAGAAAATTGTCTAAGAACTCTACGAAAACCCTCATATCATTTTAACAGATTCATTTTTATAAGCTTATGTTTTTAGAACATTTAACATTGAATATAAAGCTCTTACCATGCTCTGCAATTTGAGTACTCTGTAAACGCGGTCTCTTAAACTTCTGTGAGACCGTTTGCAGGTACTTTCTAATTTTACCCTTCTGTGTCGTGTCCTGGAGGGTTGTCCCTGATGCCTGTGCACTGGAGGACCCAGATGTCGAAGAGGAGGAAAGGACCGAAGATAGGAGGGACCCTGGTGGCTCTGAAAGAGCTCTGCGGAAAGGGTTTTTCCTTGAAGTTGCCGGCTTGTCCCCTCGAGCTGCAGTCGAGCTCTTTTCCCCGGCATCTTCACTCAGAGCTTTGCGCCAACTCTGCATTTTATTCCATTTGTTCGAAGCCCCTTTCTCCAGCCTCTCGATAGCCCCCTGTGCCGGCGTCTCAGTCTTGGCTCCTGTGTGCCACTTGTACGTGTTGAGTAGCTTGCCATCCTCTGGTTGCCGCGGGTCTTGATCAACCGGGCTGTTTTGTTCAGAAGACAGTTCCATGTTCTCCTCAATCTGTGGTTCTGACTGCTCAACACACGGTTCTTTGTTCGTACCCATCTAGATTTCTTCTCTGTGACCCTTGTGAACTCTTATATTTTGTGTGGAATAAAAAGTACCTCAGAGTATATGGTTTCCTCAGCACTTACCAGTTTTAGATGTTTTTTAAACGTGTTGTATCTTCCTCAAATTCGAGTGCTCCGGATCTCATCATCTACTCACTTCACCTATTGGCCACTTCCTCAGATTGTTTTGTGCATCATCAATTTCAAAATTCTGTCTGTTCACTAAGGTCTTTTTGAGTTAACTCTTAAACTCACAGTATATGGTCCATAAATATTTTTTTGGCTTTGACAAATTGGTGCTCGTTGTTTTAAATGATGCAGCCCTTTGTGGTCCCCAGCTCTTGTAGGTATAAGTCTTTTTTTCAGTGCGTACTTGTCCTCCTGCATTCAGGAAGCCAGTCAGTTTGTGGGTGGGGAAATCAGGTTATGTTCACAGGTTAAAAAGACTAAGAGATTAGGATGTTTCCCAGGCTGACCTAACAATATAAGTTCTATTCCACGTCCTTCTTATTTATGAAAATCTAAGAAAGCATAATCTGTCATGTGATCTTGTTTTGTTCTTATAATAGGCCTAAATACATCTTGAAATGGTATGACTGTGACTGGTAAAATTACAATTATTCTAGTGTAATATAATCAAGATTACATTTTATTGATTAAATATGAACAAGATTGGACGTTTAATCGAAATACCTGCTTGTTTTGTTCAGTGACGGTTAAATTTCCTGTCACAACAGCAGCACTTCCTGTCTCACTATGGGTCCTGCTATGAAAACCACTTCCTCTCGTGGTAAAGACTTAGTAATCTTCTCAACCTTTTCTTGAATTTAAACTGCCACACACAAAATTCAACATGTAACAGAGATCACGCCCTTTATTATTGCACACATCATTCTCACTTACATGGCATTTTAAGCTTTTTGAATAACAGACTCCCAAACAATGTGCAAACTAATCCTAATGTCATGTTTTATGCAGATAACCTTACGTTTCAGTCAACCTTTTAACTTTGACATTACATGTATTTTTTGTATTAAAATGAGTGGGTTTTCATTTCATGTCAGTGACAGCATATGTCCACATTGTTACTTTAAAGGATCCGTATCCTGTGAAAAATAAAGTACAGACACAGATTGATGTGTTAGATAGCATGACATATATTTCTGTTAAGTTAATTAAACATTTTTGAGTACAGAATCATACATACTTTATAGTGTTCCCAGGTGGTTATCTCAGAATACAGGGAATCTCCTGGGCAGTCAGTGGCTACTACTTGTCTATGTCCCAGAATGGTGTAATTCTCCTGGAGGAATCCATTGCTCACTCCACATTTGACCAGATGATGGTGCACAAGCTCCATATCATAACGGTAGGGTAAATGAGTGCTGTAGCTCCCAACGAAAGCAACACCATACCCAACAGTATTACGCCCCTTAGTATGCGCTCCTGTCCACATCCAACCTCGACCTTCGTAGATGTAACCATCAGACCCAACCACAAAGCTTGGAGAGACACAAATAACACAGAATGTGATCTTTTACAACTTTTAAGTATTTGACATTATAGCTGTTCCAAGACCAGTTGCTGGCTAAGGTAGCCTCTGATTTTAAAGGGAGTTCACCCAAAAATTAAAATTGTCATTCCAAACCTGTAAGACTTTCGTTCATCTTCGGAACACAAATGAAGATCTTTTTCATCTGTTAATTTTACTAACTTTTTGAAGCATCAAAGTGGTACTTGCGTAGCTATCAATGGAGGGACAGAAAGCTCTCAGTTTAAAGCAAATAGATCTTCATTTGTGTTCCAAAGATGTACAATAGCCTTATGGGTTTAGAACAACACAAGGGTGAATAAATACAATTTTTGGTTGAACTCCCCTTTAAATGTAACTTTCGAAACTTTTGTTTTGAAATGACATAGCCAGAAACTCTGCCATCATTCTAAAATCACTCCTCACTTAAAGCATTGAGGAGTTTCAACTTACAATGACAATTAGCATTAGCATGTTGCTAAGCTAACATTGCTATCCCCCAACACACACACACACACACATAAAAAGATTAGGCTACAAAAATTGAATATTGGATTAAAAAAAACAATTACCCAATTGATATATTTAAATGCACTAAACTATTTCTGAACAAGACTTTCCAGTATTGAATGAAACAGATCGCTTATCTGCTGTTCTGGGTTAATTATTGCATCTGAATATGCAGTGCGTGTAAAACAGTATGTAAATGAGTTGTATGTCTGGATTTATGGTATTTATAAACATGGCAAAATGACAAATGTAGTAGGCCATACTATATAGAACATACTTTTGTCGCAAAATAATTACTTGTTCAATAAAGTAGGGTAGACTGGATTAAGTTGGAACAGAGGAAGTTGAAACACCTTAACCTGTGTGCGCATCACTTCTTGCCCGTGATCTTTTGCTCCACACATTTGTATTAGGATAAGCTTCGATTGTGGAAAACTACCATGCAAGTGTGGAGCAAAAATGTGCATTGAATTTAGAGGTGTTTCAACTATCCTTCAACTGAATGTGGTCTACCCTACTTACTCAGAAAGTATGCAGTTTTAGACGCCACCAGGGAGTGAGACACACTCAATATTAACAAAGATGTTACGTCATTCTGGGATTTGGAACAGCTTTCACTCCTTTGTCGGCATTACACTAGGTTTCAAAATGGAGCACATGTGAGAGAATCATGCTGAAGCAGATGTTACCTGTAGCCTAAGTCGTACCAACCCCGTTCCTTCTGGTGGAAATGTTGCATTGCCCTCATATTTTTGGAACAATTCTGAAGGTTTAGACAGGGTTTGCTGGGAATATATGTGTGGTGAATATACAGATATTGCAGGGGTGGAGACAGAGGGGTGAGAGGAACTCGAGGTGGCGCTGCTCCCCATATACATCTAGGAATGATGGCAGGACACTCTGAAATAGGGTTATACATTTGTCAGCTTGGTCACCAAACACCAGCATTTAAACAGGCAAGTTTATTCAGTCAACTGGACGTACCTGCACTTACCCATGTAACGTAGCACAAACTCTTTAATTCCCTTTTCTATAAGACTTTCCATCCCAATTTCCCCATGTTGTTGATGAGCACCTAGTGCATGTGCTACCTTCTCTTGAAGCAGTGATGAATTTGTGATCTTTTTAAAATTATGTCTGCGATAGCGACCTCTCAGAAGAGTATCTGAAACATGATCCAACTCTTCCATAGTCGCCGAATAGTAGCTCCTCAGTAGTGTGCTTAAGTTTATTTCAGAGCTGTTAACAACCGAAAGGTGCTTCCCAAGTATGGCTCCATCCATTCCACCATGGACCAGAGCATCAGTGACCAATGACGGCACGCCTGAAAGAGTAAAAACCATAGGAGCAGATACACTGTCCCAACAACCATCCGGCCCAAGTTGCTGAGGTGGAGTTGTATTCCGAAATTGCAGAAATGACAAGCCTAAGTTCTTGGCCAGTGGGAGTAGGTAGAAACCATGAGGCTTACTGTATTCATTAGCTCGTAGCCCAGATTCAAGACCTAAAAGGAGGGGAGCAAGGGCAATCGTCGTGCCATCAGGAGTCAGAACAACTCCCCTCTCTTCGTGACCATCTGTTATGAAATGATGAATGGCTTGGTTGAAGAAATTGGAGAGATTGTGGTTTATATTGAGGAGCTCTGTAAAGCTGTTGTTTTTGTAGTGAATTTCATCTCTGCTGTCAGATGATCCCAGAAAGTCGTATGTGATATTGTCACTTTGGTCTGCAATCTTGTGTAGACTCGTCATTAAAGCCAGCGGACTTAGTCTTGGGTTTAAATCTTCTAAGTGTGTCACAGCATTGATGAAGTTCTCCATGTTCCTCAGATGAACTGCTGTAACTAAAATTATAATAAAACTTTAAGCGACTGACATGGGAAGCCTTGCACATGCAAGTTAAAATGGCTGTGCCTGCTCTAGTATGTTAAAGGCACACTATGCAAGATTTGTACCTTAATATATCAGCTTCAAAGTCGTTTCGGTGGTAAACAAAGTCTTAGTAGGGCGAATCATCCTGGTAGTAAAGCTTAAGGGGGGACGCCGCCGGAAAACCAGCAAAGCAAGTTTGAGAGCGGCGCCCCTGACAAATCTCACGAGAATCACGAAATGCTTTACGGCAACGAAGTCACACACATCAACAACAATATATGAAGCCACTTGCGCGCATCCAAGAAAACTTGGTCAGAAATGTCAAGAAAAAGGAAAAGAGAATCGGACCGTGCTAGAAATCAGAGTCCCACTCGTTCAGGCTTTTTTTTTCCGTTGGCACGAGCTTAAAAGCAGCACTGGATGCAACAACGATGCTGACCTGGCGATCTTGTCGATGGACTTGTAAGTAAATCTCTTAGAACGCAAACAAGTTTACAAATATGTTGTATGTTGTTGCGCTAGCTTTTAGTATGTCATTTTTTACGGTGCTGTTCATTCATCCATTGTTGATATTTATATGTCTAACGTTAGCTAGCTTTCGATTACGAGAGCTGTAAGCAGACTTCCTTACAAAGTCGTTTCTCTTAGTTTTGTTGTTTTTTTGTTATGTTTTATTGCCTAGCTTGCCACAAGAGCTAGTTTGCAAGCTGAACTCAGGTGTTGTGATGTGTATATATCATGTAACGTTAGTCCTGAGTTCGGTTTGGATTTCTTATCGCGTGCGTACTGTGCGAACTTTAGCTGACTAACATTGCACTTCCCAACTGTAACTTGTGTTGATTATGAGTCAATTAAATCTTGACGCTGTTGATGTTGACTCCTGCGATTATCATGAGTACATAATATCTCACATTATTATTAGGAGATATATAAGCCCGGAGGTTGTAAATAGTGTAATTGAGCACAATTTGCTAACTATTATGATCAATTGTAATAATCATGTCTAATGAAATCATAACGGCCAATGTTATGAAATAATGTGACGTACATTTAACTTTATTGATGTCATCTGACATTTTGTAATGTTTTCATTACAATCAAAAAACACAAAATGAGATTATACATTAGTCCTGCTCTATAAGCTATTTACATCTGATTTAGTAGCAATCACGTAAAAACTTTGTAAGCCATACGAAACAGAAACTGTCTGGTTACTTTTATTCTTCTATATATCAGAAAATCAGCTGAATGGATTTGAAAACGGTAAAACTCAACTGTTTAACTCTGGGGGAGTTGTAAAATGAGCCTATTTCCAAAAAAAAGTGGAGTATCCCTTTAACACTTGACATATAGTTATTATTGACTTATTACATCATCAGTAGTTCAGTAGACTATTCAGTAACAGGGGAGTTACAGTTATTTACGACAGTGCAAGTACACCACAGCGGCTCTAGGGGGCGCTGTTTAACAAAAACATCAGAGCTGCATAGTGTGCATTTAAAAACAAGATGGATACATGCTGAACAAAGCAGTACTACAATTACAGTCAGTTAGTGAGACTGGACAGGAAAAAGACTAAATATTGGTTTAGTCTGACTGAAATCAAAAGTGCTTGGAAAACAACATGCTATATCAAATTTATAACTTGGAAATTTGAATAAAATTAAACAGAACATTTATTGTTTACATACCTGAGCTCTGAATGACTATGCATATCCCAGACATGGTAATAATCCATAGTGCTCCAGGTGTCATTATCAGTACTAAATATTACCTCTTGGTACTAAGAGCTTGATTTGAATGCAGTGCATGAGTACTTATGCTGAAACACCAAAGGCAGGACACTCCAAAATCTGCAATGTAGCATCAGTCAGGTGGTATTCCGCCATGATAAACATGTTTGTGTGGTGTGTCAGAGCATGTGTGTACCCTGATGTGAGTAAAGGTCTATCCCAGAATTTGAATTTAGCTACAAATATTGATTTTTGGATGGCAGTGATGGACCTGCTGTTCTGTTTGTTGCGTAAGGAGGAGTACCAGGTTACTGGAAATGAGGGAGGTACAGGTCATAGCCAGATGTTGTGTTTTATAATGAAATGTGCACTTATATGTCACATGTTTTTATAACATCAATGTGTACTCACATGTACGAGTCATTAAATCATGTTTAATTTGGACTTCTCTGTGTATGCTCTTTGAGGTGGTGACCATAGACCGGCATTATATGAATGACAGACAAGAACGGTTTGACCTAAAAATGTCAAAATTGAAAATACTGTGGAAACAAAGACACCTACATCTTGGATGCCCTTGATGAAAACATAAAAAATGTATTTCAAAGTGAACTATCCCTTTAATAATAGCTCCCATTGTTTTGAGGAACACTTTGAGTGCTGTTTGAGCTGCAAATAATGATTTTAAACCAGTTGCTATGTTAGTACGTTATAGCCAAAGTTTTTGAACATATTTTAGTAAGTTAAAGGTTATGGTACTTATGGCTTGATGGTGTCCTTTAAGGTTAAAGTATAATGGCATTTTGACATGGACAAAACAGAGATTTTTTTTTCAGAATTTATTTCATGTGCATGTGGTTTCACAAATGAATAGATAAAAGTAGATAAAAGTGAATGAATCCATTGACATGTAATTCCCAATGTACTGTAGATTGTGCCAAGTGAAACTACTGGAAAAATAAAATTTATATACTGTATACATTTATAAAAGTTCTTTTACAGGCATTGTCTGTCGATGGGATGGAATTTGGTTGCTTTCAGGGTCATATAGGATAACGAAAACCACAATATTTGTCTGTTAAAATCTTTTGTTTTATATATAATACTTCTAGCAAACATTCAAAGGGAACATAAAATGCTATAGAAAATTACAGTTTTCTGAGGTACCTGACTGTATGATAATATAATAGTTACATGATATATAATTACACTTCTGGCACAACACACACCTTTATTTATTTTATCCAGGATGTGTAAAGCAGATCATTTTAATGTTAAAAATCAGTCGAAGTATCCAAAATTCAATTTTGTGTCTAACTTGTCTGATCTGTATGCATTGCAGGGATATATGCCAAATAAATGAGAAAGTGCAGTATATTCAAGGACAATTATGCAGTACAAAACAGTGAACAGCCATTTACCCGCAGTTGAGACACAAATTTGAGACATAAAAATACAGATGGTCTTTTACCCAAGATCTGAGTGAGGGTAAAAAACTACTGTAGGTGTTGGGACCACCAGGTTTCATTCCTACGTTTAAGAATAATTAAAGAGCCTGAAAAAAAGAATACATAAGTCTCATGGTGCTATACTGGAATATGAGCATATTTGCAACCACAGAGGTCAATGTAAAATTGGGGGTTGTGTAAATGATATAACAATAAAAACTATTAAATCATGTATGGGGCAAATGCCTGGTCAAACAGCAGTGCTTTGTTGCAGTCAAACGAAACATAATTATGATCTAAATAATGACCTTTGGAAAAGAAAATTGTGGTTCTTTGATAAAAGGATAAGAATACCATGTTTGGACAGCATGGTAAGAGGCATTTATTCAGTAGATTTGGTTCCGTTGTAGTCACTCTGCATGTCCGCATCATCCTCTGCAGCATCAGAGCTGTCAATCATTCCCCGTCTGCCACCGCCTCCAGAGCGCCTCGCTGAACTGCTGAAGGATGATGGCTCATTGCCTCGCCTGAAAAGTTACAGCAAATCTTAGCATAAACCACAAAACTTTCAATGTAGGTTAGCCCATAAGCAGCAAGTTAAGTTTCTCAAACCCTTTTGAACCAAGGAACCAATTTTATAATCCCAAACTGTTCACAGGAAGCCCATAGGAAGTCAATGTGACATAACGTTTTTTTTTAAAAAATAGGATTTTATTTTAGAGTTCTTCCAGTGAACTATCATGAAGTGTGATCTACAGCAACTGGACATGACTCCCAACACGCTCAATTTGGCAGTCTTCCATCCATCCATCCAAAGTGGAGCACCCAAAGTGTTCACATGCCAACATAAGGAGAACATCCACATGGAAGGGCCTCCTATGGTGAACCAGTCCATACTGTATGGGCTTTTTAACAAAAGGGCACTGAAAACGAAAAATTGTGCATGTTACCCTCTTGTTTAATGTAGTTACAGGGTAAGTGTGACATTGCGGGTTGTAAATTAAAGTGGTGTGTCACCCTCTTGTTCCATGTAGTTACCTGGTAAGTACAATGAAAATGCATACACACAAACTTATATCACTGACTCGGAAACCTTTATTTATTATACAAGCACCACTTATCCTGTAACCACATGAAACCAGATATATTTCCCAGTGTATTTAAAAAAAATTGCTATAGTCTTAGCTTTTCTTGCTTTGAAACATGGTAGCCCAAACTTAAATCTGCACTTTTGCTATCAATATGTATATATATATATTATATATGTATATATATATATACATACAGTACCCTGTCATTTTTAAAAAGCCAGTATGTATTGCTTTGGTACACAATTATTACAAAAAGGTACGCAGTGTATGTTCTTGCTAAATTGCTCCCAAATGTAAGATTTTTGAATCATAATAAAATCAGTACCCCTTAGTTCTATAATACTTACAGTATAAATATTTTTTTATTTCTCCTGGTTGTTACCCCTTTATTCCCCAAGCTTTACATATTGTTCCCTTATACTTACACGTAAGTACTTTATAGGTACACTATAATTACTGAAAGTTACATTCTGTAAATTCCTCTTAATTACAGTACTTTCCGGGCTCTAATCTAAAGCGTCACCCTAACATTTATGGCTGTCCCCATTACTTCATTTTTCATAAAAGTTAAACCGTCAGCAGTAAAGGCTTCTCTTTTGTGCTATCCATTCCAAGCATGGGAAGATGGTGGGCACGTTGCATTCCTAAATGCATGTTAAAGCATCATTTCATTCAATTACCGCCTTTGCAATTTAAAATCGCAATAAGACTCAACTCTATTTCGATCAATCATGCAACCCTAGTGCCACTCGATATATTTCAAGATTTTGTAATAACATCTGAGTATATTTCTTATTATTTGAAAAATAGCCTCCTGGAGGGCCACACACCTAGGTTTGAGAAATGCTTTATTATTAAAATAATATTGCACAAAATATATTATCCACAGAGGCCTTGATTTAAAAGATGTTAAAAATTTCAGTAACAGCTCATATGTGAGAAAAAGCGATGTCACTTCTACAACAGCATACTAATGTGTAGATCAGTCGCCAGAATTCAGCCAGCCACACGCTTCCTTTACAGTGGAAATTGAAATCAGATATATCGGGAAAGATTTGTTAAGGTTAAAGGCAGTGTTAAAACCTCATTCGTAAACCTGTAAACAGGCTAAATGAGGTTGGTTCAGGAAACTGAACCATGCTTTGAGACGGAAGAGGGAAATATGGTGTAATATGCAAGTCTGATAAATATTAAAATGAAGACTTAATGAGCTCTCCATCAAGTGCATTAAATTAGGATTTAGAGGAGGGACCATTAATTATGGAAGCATTTATAAACAATAGCCTACCTAATACATTGTATCACTTTTATAATTATACAATTATTTGAATAAAGTTCTGGTCATGGATGCTTGCTGATTGGTCAATAAATTGTTTCCGCTGTTTAAAGCTACACTGTGTAACTCTTTTAGTTTATTCTCAGCTAAAAACACTTAGTTCTTTCAAAAATATATGTGCTCATTAATGTATATTTACTTCGTTCAAGTAATAAAGTATTCTCGTGAGTGTATAATATGCCATTGAAAACATATACGGGTAAGGGGTTCTAATGTCAGTCGCCATGTTGCCCCTCCATCTTGAAAGTACAGTAGCCAAAGAGGGACATACCCGTTAATTCAAGCTTCGCCTTTCGCGTTTACGTTTGAGTTAACACTCATGGACAAGGTCGAACTGGAAGCCATGTTAATCTTGGACTACATTGGCCACCGTAGGAGTTAAAACGAAATCGGAATTGAGAGGAACAGAAACTAATATTCACTGGATGGTCATATACCTTTTCACCACTAGATGGGGGTAAAAATCACACACTGTAGCTTTAAGTAATCTATATAAATTGAGCGGTTTAATCCAGGGGTGACCGCTTTATAAGATGAGCAGATTTCAGTTAGTCACATATAAACATCAACGCTCAGATTTGCATGCTTGATGTGAGAAAACCAAAAAAGTTTGTTTTCATGTCACACAAGTATGTTTATTGCTGGAATGAAACGGAAGTTGCGATAGTCTTTTCTTCACTGTAGTGACATATATCCAAGTGATATATGTATATAATGTAAATTGAAATTCGATTTAGTCTATCAGGAATTGACTGGTTTGTTGTGGTTTGGTATTGGTCGATCTCACGTGAGTGACAGGTTGTCTCGCTTTCACACGGCATGAAAGAAGAGAAGAGATGTCACTCCAAGAGGGATCTTCATTTGTGTTTTGAAGATGAACGAAAGGCGTATGGGTTTCGAACGACATGAGGGCGAGTAAATGATTTTTCAGTAAACTAACATTACTACTTATCCACTAATGTGATTGTTCAAAGATATGTTATAAACCATATTTCACTCTTGCAGGCAGGAAGTATATTTGTGGCAAGTGAAAGGAAAGATTTGTGAAGAGTACGTCTTCTGTGTCAAATTTTGAGCACAGAGGTACCTGGATAATCACTGTGTGGGTTCAGGATTGCCTCTGCAACAGAGATAGACAATCCTCGGTTTGCAGTTTATAAAAGGAAGGGATTTGGGCTGCGTTAACAAGCGCTAAAAGTGTATTCATTACCCAAAGATTTCACTACTTCCTGTTGTGCTCAACCCCTTTGACATTTAGAGTGCTCTACGTACCTGAGTTTGCTCTTGAGGGTATTGACCTCACGGCTCATGGCATCATTGGTCTCTGTGGCCTCATCCAGCTCTCTCTGAAGCTTCCTGCGGGCCGCAGTGATTCGCTGGGACTCCTCTTCGCTCTCTTCCAACTGCCTCTTCAGCTGTTTGACACGAGCATTCGCCTTATCCGCCTGTGAAAAACAAACACTTTTCAGGCCAAGCACAGACAGTATTGTAATTTAGTTATAAAATCATTTTCCTTTTGACTGTTGGTGTGATTTATGGGGAAAGAGGACAGAGTATAGCTAACCTGGTCTTTGTATTGTTCTGCTTGTTTTCGTTCATCCTCCACTTGGGTCATAATATCTTTCAGTTTCTTGTCCTTCTGGCGAACTAACTTTGCTGTGTTCTGCTTTTCTCTGCATTAGAAAGAAAAAAATAGTTTTCAAAATCACTTTTTTTTTACATTTCTTATACAAAACAGTTTTGCTGCTTAATATTTTTGTGGAAACTGTGATTTTTTTAGGACTGATAATTGCAAGTTTAAAAGAACAGCATTTATTTATTTTTATTTTTTTTCATCATCTGTTGTGTTTTGTATTTATTAGGGCTGTCAAACGATTAATCGTGATTAATCGCATCCAAAATAAAAGTTTATGTTTACATAATATATGTGGGTGCACTGTGTATAATTATTTTCTTTATATAAATACACACACATGCTTGTATATATTTAAGAAATATTTTCATGTATATACTGTATATAGATTCATATATAATTTATATTATATATAAATATAAATATTTTTGTATCTAAATAATATTTCTTAAATATACATGCATGTGTGTGTATTTATGTATACAAAATAATTATACACAGTGCACCCACATATATTATGTAAAAACAAACTTTTATTTTGGATGCGATTAATCGCGATTAATCGTTTGACAGCCCTAGTATTTATTGATTTATTATTTACATTTTTTTAACAAAAGGTATTTCTTTCATATTAAATATCTTACTAGTGGTAGTATATGAATATATGACTTGGTGGTTAAAGTATTTTATGTTAATATGAAGGGTTAAAGTATATAATATAATACTTATTATTATTGGAAAATGTTGTTTACCATTATAAAGCCTGTTTGTTTATTTATTTATTTGTGTATTTAAAACTAATTATTAAAATATTATCTGGAAAACATTTACATTGTAAAAAAAATCCTTTAAAAATGTATTGATTTTGAACACAGTATTAAATCAAATTTAATTTGTATAGCACTTTTCAAAAGAAATATTTATTAAACACTTTTAACTATTAAGCTATTAACTGTTAATTAACTATTAAACACATGTACGAACAATTTATGAATGAGAGATGTGTGAAATCTTTTTAATTTTACTTCACTTTTAAATCTTTTTAATTCTACTTGCCTGCTCTCCTGCTCAACTTGTTCCTCCAATTGTGCCACTTTGGCCTCAAGAGCAGCAATTGAGGACTTAAATTTGGATTTAACTTGGTTCTCCATCTCCAGGAGTTTAGCTTTCAGCTCTTTATTCTGTCTCTCCATCAACTGTCTGGCGCTCTCGTTCTTTTGGGATGTGGTGCGTTCGGCCTGGAGCTCGTTGGTTAGCTGGTCAACCTGAAGGATGTAGAAAACAGCTGAGCAAATGACACGTTTTCATGCAAATTACATAGTCTCTGTAATGGCATTTCCATTGATGAGTGTGTTTATGGCTACACATTGTACACCTTCAATTACTATGTGATTTATATATTTCTCAAAGTTTTGAAATCCAAGTGCATCACATTTTTCATCTGCCACAGCTGGTCATGGCTCATATAATACATGTACCTGCTGGGCACTCTTCCTCAGCCTGTCATTGAGCATCTCCATATTGCCCTGCTCCTCCTCCAGCTCTTCCTCCAGCTGTTGAATCTTCGCTTCTAACCGTCTCTTCTCGTCAGACAGCGCAGACCTTTGAGGTTCAGTCAAGCCACACGTTAATTTAAATCAGAATGTGCTTAGAGCACATTTCTGCTGTAATGTTTCGCTTCAGGATCTGTGCTGGTATGTCTAAAAAGTGATATATTTCTAGAAATCTAGAACTAGACTCTGTTCCCATACAAACAGTCACACTAAAGTATGTCTACTATTAATTGTAACAGTGAACCACAAGTTCCAACGGAAGTCAATATATCAGAGTGTCATAATAAATAAATTCCACAGGATTAGAATATCGCTATGATATTTTATGTTGTCATACTCACTTTCCAGATGTGTTGCTGGCCAACTCATCAGCCAGTTCATCTCTCTCAGCTTCAGCTTGCTTTTTAGCCCTCTCAGCTGCAGCCAAGTCCTACATTCAAAGAATTTAACTGAATTCTTCAATAATCAAGGTAAGATGATCATGCAAACCCCTTAAACTTCTTTACATAATTTAAACTGCCCCTTAAGATTTTAAGTATTGCAAGCATTTCAATAAATACAATGAGTTTCACAATTTTTTATTTTGTTATGTTCCATTGTTATTGTTAAACTGATCTATATCACTCTTTTTAATTTATTATCAAAATATACTATTTCTGTATTTGCATTCATCACAATCAAACCCCCTGCAGTTCCATAATAAACCCATAGGGGTTTTGTGAGCCCTTAGTTGGGAAACTCTAAGTCTATTCAAATAATCCAGAACTGTAATAGTTTGGAAATAATATATTAGTTGGTTCATTGTGTTGTTTACTGAAGCCTCACCTCTTGCATCTGTAGAAGTTCAGCCTCCAAAGTCTTGGCCTTCCTCTCATTCTCCTTGGCACTGGATAAAACTTCCTCTCTGGCAGTTCGAGCATCGTCAAGCTCTCTTTGGAAGTCCTTCATTTGAGCCTAAAGTATTCACACCAAAGTAAAAGTAAAACACCTAAATAATTACTAAAAAGTATCACATTTATAATTAGAGTTCAAAAAATTCACTAGGGCTGTCCCCGACTTAAGATTTTTCTAGTCGACTAGTAGACCTCCATTTAAGCCATTAGTCGACTAATCGCACGTTTATATTAATTTAATTAGTTAAATATATACAGTATATAGAGGAGAATGCCAATCCATAATGAGTGTTTAATATATATAGGCCTAAAATAAGCTATAGCCCATTCCGCGCTCAAGCGCACGTATAAAGCTCGCCGAAAAGCACCGGCAAAAGTAGCCTAATAATTTTGAATGTGTCAGAAACAATAGCAAAGAGACATTTTAATTCTTATCTATGAACATTTTTTTTTTTTGTATCAGTGTCGGTTGCAAAGATGAAGTTCACGATGCTGTCTCGCTATCGGCGCAGTTTAGTGTAGTCGTCTTTAGAGAGAAATGGACCTTTCATACGCATTACATAAGCAGAGAGGATTTATTTTCGATTGGAACTGGTTTGTTTAAAAGTAGACATTTCAAGCTTTCTTTAGATATGTTACAAAGTTTTGGTTCATTTTTGTTACACACTTCAGTTCACGGAGACAGAGACGGCAGAGAGCACATCCTGTGTGTTTTCTTTATTTTACAAAGGCACAGCGTTTTCTTTTTATTGTGAATTTACACAATTAAAGTATAGAAAAGTAGACCATTTTCAAATATTAAATTACTCTTATCTGTATGACCGAAAATGAAGGAGAATTTGAAGTTGTTTCCGCCGTTGTCAGGAAAAAATGGAAGTGACCGTTTGGATTTCCTGCCTGACATACTATTTTTACCACAAAAACAGTTGTTAAAGATTTGTCCTTCACGGACTGCGACTAACCAAATAATAAAATGTTGGTCGACTAAGCCTCTTCTAGTCAACTAACGTTTAGTCGACTTTTACGGGGGGCCAGCCCTAAAATTCACCCATGTATTAAATTTCGTTTTCACCTGGAGCTTGCGGAGCTGCTTGATCGCCTCGTCTCGACCCTTGTTAGATGTCTCAATCTGGCCCTCAAGGTCTTTTATGTCTCCCTCCATTTTCTTCTTGGAAGCAGCTATTGCAGTCCTTTGCTTGCGCTCATCTTCAAGTTCAGTCTCCAGCTCACGCACCTGTTGGTAAAGATGTTCGTTTAAACCCTTATACACATGGATGTGGATGTCACAGTCTGAGCGTAGAAGAGGTACTACACCTGTTTGACCAACTGCCTCTTCTTCTCCTCCCCTTGCTCATCTCGGCCCTGGAGATCTCGCTCAAACTGGGCCTTTAGAGCCTGCATGTTGACTTCTAGACGCAATTTTGCATCCTCAGCAGCCTGTAATTCATCCTCCAGCTCTTCCAACTGAGTCTTCATCTCCTCTACCTGAGCCTCCAGGCCACGTTTTGACTTCTCAAGCTCGTGCACCTAAAATTTGAAAGTGAGTTTGATTGAAATTTGGAAGATTTGCTTCTGATTGATTTGTTTAATGGTTTACACTTTGAACTTACGCTCTTGCCCACATCATCTTTGGAGCTGACCAGGTCCTCCATTTCAGCACGAAGGGCTTTATTGGCTCTCTCGAACTCCTCACGGGCATCTTGAGCTTCTTCGAGAGCTCTAGCTAAAGACAGAGCCTTGGTCTCCTTCTCTCTGGCCTCAGCCTCTGCACGATCTCGCTCATCTGCATACTTATTAGAGATGCTCTTCTCCTCAGCAAGCATCTGAAAGAAAAAAGTAGAAGTGAAGATATGTCCACACCCAATGGAAAAACAAGTCACTGATTAAGTAGACATATTGCATAATGAGACAATCAGAAACCTGATCAAACTTCTTCTGTTTCTTCTCAAGATTGGACACCAACTGTCTCTGGTTGTCCAAGTCCATCAGTGTGTCCTCAAGCTCCTGTTGCAGTCTGTTCTTGGTCTTCTCAAGCTTGTCATAGGCTGCTGCCTTCTCCTCAAACTGAGTATTGGATGCCTCCAGGTCTCTCTGGAGCCGCTTCTTACCCTCCTCTAAAAGTTCTGCATTACCTGACACCTCTTCCAGCTTCTTCTTGAAGTCCGAGAGCTGTGGACGCAAAGGATATTCAAAAGGTAAATATTGGGGTGTGAATGGAGCAAGACCACAGATTGTTTACCTTAATATCGCTAACCTTACCTGAATGTTCAATGTGGAGACATGTCTCTCCACATTCCTCTTTGCTTCTGCTTCCTCCTCAAGCTGCTCCTGTAGGGCATTGCGCTCATCTTCCATTTGTCTTAGTTTGGTAGAGAACTGGAGCTTTTGTCTCGTCTCTTCAGCCAGCAGCTCCTAAAAACGTCAGAGTCAAATTCCAAAATACATTGAGCAACAACTCAAACCCTTTCCATATCGATAAATAATGGAGTTAGCTTAAAGCTTCTGGTTTACTTGTGTATCTTGGACTTGAGAACTCAAGCTTGCCACATCCTTGCTAAGCTTTATGTTCTTCCCCTCGGCTTCATTAAGAAGGTTGGTAACGCTCTCCAGTTCCACCTGTCAAAGAACCGCATTCAACACACTGTGTTTGCTCTAAGATCAAAAAACCTATGTTGTAGGTTCTCCCAACAGCAACATATCCAACAATACATCCTCCACCATCACTCACAGTAATTTTAGAGACCCGATCACCCAGCTCAGCTTTCTGCTTCTCGCTGTCATTAAAGCGAGACTGCAGGTCAACAAGCTGTCCTTCCACCTTCTTCCTCTTGTGTTCCCCATCCTGTTTGGCCTGAGCAAGAGAACGGATCTCCACGTGAAGTTCTGATGTCTCCTTCTCCAGAGCTTGCTTGGCTTTCTCCAGGTTTACCTTCACCTAAGAAACATGTATATATTTTGCATAAGCACATATTTACTCAATACTTCAGAAAGCCAAACATGCCAACAGAAGATATGGTGGCCTACCCTCTTGGACTGCTCCAGCTGCTCTGTAAGCTCCTCCAAAGCTTGGGTATGTTTCTGTCTCATCTCTTGCACCTGAGCCTCATGGACACGGCTCTCGTCATCCATGGCTCTCTTCAAAAGAGTCACCTCCTGCTCACGTTTGGCCCTGAACAAAGCGATCAGGTCAATGGTGTCAAGTAAACCTTTTCTCAATGTGTAATATATTAAATGCACTTCAGATTAAAAATCAGTTCATAATAACCAGGCACCTGAGCTCTTGCTGAGTAGCTGTGGTGTCTAATGTGTCCTCCAGCTCTGATTTGAGAGCTTCAAGCTCTTCTCCCAAGTCTCTCTTGGTCTTTTCAGCCTTATTCCGGGCAGCCCGCTCTGACTCTAGGTCCTCCTGAAGATCTGAGATGTGTCCCTCCAGCTCCCTGATCTTCTTCAGTGCATTGTTTTTCTGAGCTGCCTCATCCTCCATTCTGATGTAAATGCAGAGAGAATACTACATGTACTATAGGTTTGTAAAATATGACATGAAAGCACCTCCAAATTAGCTTAATAGATGAAAAATCTGCAATTTGAATTTTTAATATCTGTATACCGTGCCAGTGCAGCCTGAAGCTCCTCCTCTTTCTTAGCAAGCTGGGCTTTCAGATCCGCAATCTGAGCTTGAAGTTCAGCAATCTGCTCCTGAAGGTCATTTGATTCACCCTCCAACTTTCTCTTGGCTTTGTCCAGCTCCTGTCGAGTCTTCTCCTCTTTTTTCAAGCGCACTATGATTAAAAAAACATATATTATCGCTTATAACTGAATCATTTAGGATTGATTTCCAGACAAACATTATATATCAAAGGTAAACAATAGACAAACCCTCCAGTTCTGAGATCATTGACTCATGCTTATTCTTCAGCTTTGTCAGGTTTTTGGATTTTTCTTCTTCTTCAGCTAGGTTTGAGCTATAATCTGCTACCCTTTCTTCTAGAAGCTTCCTCTCCTGCAAACAGAGTACTTCAAATTGTGTACACCAAAATTTCCACCACTACCGCCAATCTTGTTTGAAGTCAAACCTTCAGTAATTTGTTGTTATGGTCCTCCATCATCAGGATATCATCTTCTAACTTTTTGATCTTGGCATCACATGTAACCTTCTCCAGTTGCAGCTTCTGACGAGCATCCTCTTCCTCTTCAAGATGTTCCTCAAGATCCTTAGAAGATTCATTGAGACATAAGAGAGAGACTAAATGGTAGAGTTTAATCTAAGGACAGAATACGGAAAAGCACTGATTGCCTGTGAATGCAAACCAATAGACGATAACCTACTCTGATCTGGTCGTGCATTTTCTTCTTTTCCATTTGTAAGGCCGCACCACGATCCTCCTCTTCTTCCAACCTGGCCTCCATCTCGTGCAAGATTTCCTCAAGTTCTTGTTTCTTGCTAGCTAACCGTACTCTCATTTCCTCTGCCTCTGCATAGAGCTCCGTCTCAGCCTGCAATTTCTCCTGGAGCTGGTTCCTTTCTTCCATAAGCTGCAGATGGAAGGATAGTATTGTTTGGAATCGGTGTTTAACGAAATGGCATTTCATGCAGAAGGACAACGTCGGGATGTCTGCATACCTGCGTGTGTTTTAGTGAAATGTCTTTTAGCTCAACTTCAAATTTTTGTGCAGATTCTTTCACCCTTTGGAGCTCCTCATCCTTCAGACTCATCTCCTCCTCTTGGCGTGTCACCTGCAGGAGAGGCTTTACCTGTGGGCATTGAGGGAAATGTGTTTAGACAAATGTTTTAACATGTTAGCACCATGTTCAACCATGTTTATAGTTACATTGTTCAATAGATAAGAAATTCAGAAGCTAAGTAATGTCTCACCTTGGTGAAGAGTCTCCACCACTGCCAGTTCCTGAGTTTTAGGTAAGCAGCACAGTTCCTCTGGATCACCTTCATAGCTGTAAGCTGTTGCTGCCTCTTAGCAAAGGCCCTACACACGGTTTTAAACAAGAATTACTCAAATTGCATAATACGGTTTTGAAAAATACTATATTTGTCAAATAACTCACTTTCTAGCTAGGAATCCCCTGGCCTGCGCCTGGAAGGCAATGATTATGACCGTAATCTTTAAATCGCGCTCCTCTTCCAGCTGGGCCAGGACTCCTGTGCGGAAGAAGATTTTGCTCTGACCAATACGGTACAGGTTTGGGTCCAGGTCCAGGTGTTTGATCTACAGAAAGGGTTAGGTATAAGAAAAAAGCTTTTACATCATTAGTGTTGTATGATGCTCTTTAACAAGATTTCATTGTATATTATCTTACCATGAGACAGCAGGCCTGCTTGCCATCCATGAAGCCCTTTGGAATAGCATTCGCTGCCAAGATCTCATATCTGTACGTAAAAGGTAGAATAAAGAGAATTGCATGAGATACAATTACCTGTACCATGCAATATATTTGGCACAACAGAAATACCACATTTGTATTGGACTGCAAATCTAAATCCAGGTTGGGATGGGGTTTTTTTCCCATCTTTCAATGTGATTCTAGAGCAGTGCTTTTCAAACTCATTTTGTATGTCTCCTTCATTGGACACACCCATTTCAACGCTGCGTCCGAAATCGCGTAGTGTCTGAGAAGGTATACATTGGAATTTGAATTGTGACTTAAAAAGCACGATCTATATAGTGTGACGTACTACATCCTCCATGTTGTTAATGTCACTTGACCTACTAGTGTCAGTTGCGCCGCTTCACTTCCATTCATAAATCTCCCCCCATGGTCTCACAGGGATAGTAACGTGTCAATCGAATGCACACTTCAGAGTCTCAGGAGAAGTTGTAGGTCATCCGGTGACTTTGCACCTTCTTTTTTTTCTTGAATACTATGTATTCGGAAATACTTCTCATTTGGCGTACTGTTTTTCACTTAATAATAGTAGGGAAGTGTTCGATTTCAGACGCAGTGCAAGTCTATGAGCTAGTGAGTCAGGCCAGGCCAGTCCAGAATGTGCAGTTGTAGGAGGTCCCCAAGACAGGTTTGAGAAGCACTGTTCTAGTGTATTATATACTGGTTTTACATTTGATATGCAGGTAGATAAAGTCAAAAATAAGGAGCTACCCACCGCTGCCGGAACTCTTGGAAGACAATTCTGTTGGGGAATCCTTGGCGGCAGATACGAATACCTTCAAGCACACCATTACATCTCAACTGTTCAAGAACCAGGTTGGCATCCAGCTTTCCTGCCTACAGGAGAAAAATGTACCTTTAACTCAACTAGTCTGATGCCCAAACATGATTGGCACTGCCAATTTTAACATGGTATGCAATAGTGACTTACCCGTTTCTCATGGTTGGGGATAATGCAACGGACAAAGTTTGGCTGGGTGTTGTGCAATGTGGTCATTAGCTTAGCCAGAGACTCTTTGTAAAGCTGACCCACAGTACGGAACATCCCCTTCTTGGTCTTAGAGGCACTAGGTGCAAAGCTGTCTGACATCTTGGCAATGGTTTCCAACCCAACCACACGGTCAGCTGAGAAACAGAAAATATTGAAGATATCAGCCATTATTCTTATCTCAGTCATACTTCCCAATATTCTGAGAACATGCACAGTACACCAATAATTCAGTGGTCGCAATTGATTGGTTTGCAACCATTTTTATCAACTGTATATTTAGCTTTTAGACATTTTAAGAGATATAAGAAGCTCATACTGACCATCCTTCCACAGATCTTGCACAAATAGATTGGAGGAATTATTTAGCAGTGATGTAACATTGTCATTTAAAGGGTCCATGTTCTTGGTCAACCATGATGTGGCATTGTAGTCCACCTAATTGAGCGAGAGTAGGTTTGGGTCATAATATTCAATGCAGAGGGAAGAATTCGCTAAGAATGAACTGTGCCCAATGATACATTACGTTACAAACAATAAAGGTAAAAATGAGCCTAATTTACATAGAAAAGGGGCATGGTTGTACAGAGAATGACTTGATGTAAAGACTCTGCAGTGCTACTTCAATGCATTAAGCCTAGCTAACTTTGTGGTGTATTTGACCCAGAGTCTGTATTCCGTGGGTTGTTATTATCTGGATCACGAACCTGTCCACATGTAAATCAGTAAATATATCTTTCAAAACTCACCCGTCCAGCATAGTGAAGCACAGAGAATTCTGTCTTGTCCTTCAGTTGCTTAGGTTTAGCAAACTTAGTATGATTAGCATGAGTGTTGCAAAGTTTCTCCACAAAGGAAACATCTGTTGCCTTTGGAAACCAACACTCTTCATCCAACAGAGCCAGGATGCCTGGAGGATTGTTCTGTGGATGAGTTTCAGTAAAAGTGAGTGACATTACGTACTGTAAAAATAAGACATCATCTTTTCAGCCAAGACTTCCACCAAAAGAATGCCTGTTACAGCCATCAAGCCAAATGGTTTAAATGAAAAGACATGGGTCGCCGTACAAATTTCTGCAAGAAGCAGTTGGTTCAGTGCAGAATAGGAATCATTCTATTCCTGCAAATTAACACACACAAAAACTTACCGGCCTTTCAATAAGCTCAATGCAAGGTTGCAAATCTAGCCCAAAGTCAATGAAGTTCCATTCGATGCCTTCACGTTGGTACTCCTCCTGCTCCAGGATGAACATGGTGTGGTTGAACAATTGCTGAAGCTTCTCGTTGGTGTAGTTGATGCAGAGCTGCTCAAATGAATTGTCCTAAAGGAGAAATACAGTAGATGTCATTTGCACAAACACTTTACAGATGTTGTTTACCAAATTTAATTCTTTCTTTTTCATTTTTCCAAACCTCAAAGATCTCAAAGCCAGCAATGTCCAAGATCCCCAGGAATGAGGCACCCTGACGTTTCGTCTTGTCCAGTGCCTTATTAACCCTTAGAAGGATCCAACGGAACAAACGTTCATACATAGCTTTAGCCAAGGCTTCAGTGGCAAAATCAGCCTGAAAAGGAAAAGAAAAACATGTTATTGGTTATTTACCTGAGCAACATGACACAAATTCCACAACTATAAACTCTCTCTTCACCTGTTCTTTAGTTTGGGCCTTTTGCACAACCTCACGACCCACTTTAATACGTGGCGTCAGAATGGCTCTAGTGAAATCCGTCACATTAATGCCTTGGAGATGGCAAACTTTCTGAGCAGCTGAGAATGAGACACATTTCAACAGTCATTTAGGTTTGTAATAATGATTTCAGCCTGAGATGTCTTTCATTTGCCATTTTCCCAAAGGTTTCTGACCTGTGTTGTCCGGCATAGTAGCCTGTTCCTGGTTCCTCTCTTTCTTGAACTCAATGTTACCCAACTGCAGCACAGTTGAGACTACTTTGAGGACCTCTGACAAAAAAAAATAACATTTCTCAGAATTGATTATCTTTTCAATGTGTATACCACGTGTATATTTTATTCTATTTGATACCTGTTCTCTCTTCAACAGTGAAGCCCATGATTTCCATGGCCTCCATGGTTTCATCATACATCTCATCATCCTGGTTGCCTGGAACCTGAACATGGCCAGCCGAGAGGAAACGGTACTTGCTGAAGTTTTCGAGTAAAAGCTCCTCTGCCAATAGAGAATAAAAATCATATGACATATCCCAGCAAGAATGCCATTGATACAAGAACATTTCTGCATTTAGTCAAGCTGAAAATTTGTTTTGAACATATTGAGGTGTCTCCACCTACCGCGTAATTTGTCCTTTGCTCCTGCTACCATGTAATAGAAGATGTGGAAGGCTCTTTCTGTTTTTGCTTGTCTGATACAGCGAGATTTCTCCAACAGATCTGAAGTGGTTTGGACATTAAGGTAAAACTCTGCAGCATTATTTGAATTATTTAACTGTTTAATTAACATGACCTATATATTAAGTCTTAAAGGATACAGGTCTCTATGTTGGCTCCAACTATGAAACCCGTCACATCAAAGTTAATGCGGATGAATTTGCCCTGTGAAGAAAAGATTGTCAATCCATGCATTAGTTACAGTCTAGGTCATTCTAGTTAGATCTGCTATCATATGCAAACTTACGAATCGGGAAGAGTTGTCATTCTTGATGGTCTTGGCATTACCAAAGGCCTCTAGAATTGGATTGGCCTGCAGTAGTTGCTTTTCCAGCTCACCCTACAGTACCAGGGTTAAAACGTAATGAGAACCAATCCATTGAAAACAAGTCAAGGAGGAAAAAATGAGAAGAGGACATGCCAGCAGATTGGAAAAAACAAAAGAACTCAGACGAAAAGGCTCTCCTTTAGAGTACACAATTCAACATTTAACTCTAAATGTTTGGCAGGTAAAAAAAATTAAAGTTTAATACATTTAGGTGCAAATTATTTCTTCAAAGGCCTGAAGCAAGCACCTTCAACAGCGCAAAAACAAAGTAGGTCATGTCAATTTAGATGGACATAATCCCCTTAGATCTAAAGAGTGATATTCGATTTGCTGCCAAATCTCAAGCCTGCCAAGTATGTCCACCTCAAACAAGGATATCAAGAGGAGCAGTTGAGGTCAGTGTGGAATACTAAGCATGGGGAGAGAGGACATTTTAATAAGGTTCATGAAATGGATCTCAATTAGGCCTATAGATGTTTAAGAGTTCACTTAACAGGATAAACGTTAATCTGGGACGAAACACCAAGTTCTTAGAGAGAATAGTGCTGCATGTGGTTCACAAAGCTATTGTTGCCATTTAACTTCATAATCAGGCCCTGTTTACACCTGGTTTTAAGATGCGTTTTGGTTGATCGGATCGTGTTTGGTTCTCTTTTGTCCACTTTCGTCCAGATTTCTTCGAGGGGAGGGTCTATAGGCCGGTAAATGTATTGGCTTTTTCAGATATTTCGATCGAATGGACGAAATAAGAAATTTGCATCGGAACACGACGAGAGACAATGGAAAACATATGGAGAGCAGCAGCTTTCGTTTCTGCTCTAACGCTAAAACCCATGTTAGATAGGGGTGTAACGATACACGTATTCGCATTGAACAGTTTGGTACGAGGCTTTCGGTTCGGTTTTCGGTACGCATTTTTGAACCGAACGGTTCATTGCACCATTTTTCCTGCCGACCAACATTTCGTTATTTCAAATGTAGGCGCGTTATGCGTGGCAAGCGCGCTCATAGACGCTGGCGTGACACACTTCATTGCCCAACATCAAATGAAAAATGTAATGTAAGTGGAACGAAACTGAGCTACTCGTTATTGTGTGGTTGAAACCAGGAAGAAACATTGTGCCATGAATGAACTATCCAGTGTCCACAGATCAGCAACATTTACCATGGATTTACTGTAGTAACACTACTAAATATAACCATGGAAGTTTGGCAGGTAGGCTATAATGCTTTCCAGTAACATCATGTTGGTTTAATTTTGACATTGTGAACACAATTGCTGCCCTCAAATGTTAAACTGAACTAAAATAGACCTTTATAACTAATACAATGTTACATTTCAATTTGTCCAAGGAGCTGTTTTGTTTTATATGCTCCTAAGAAAAGTCAAGTATAGCTCCATCATTGCTCAGAGTTAACAAATATAATACTTTATGATGTTAGTTTGAATAAAAATATGAGTTAAAAAATTAAATCAAAGAAATTTCTCAGCTATTTTTTTCTTTTTGTTGTATCGGGAACGTACCGAACCGAACCGTGACACAAGTGTATCGTATCGAACCGAACCGTGAATTTTGTGAACCGTAACACCCCTAGTGTTAGATGTCAGGAATGGTGAGACAACATTGTGCTTGGTTAGTTTTTCCTCTTCCAAGCAAACTTGGGTCTCCAACCAACAAAGTTTAAATCTTGTCGGGCTAGCTTCACAAAATGTTTACGCATTAGGTCAGTAGACAATATTTTGTGGCTTGGTTGAACACATACGACCACATGAGCATCTACACGATGAAAGCAATCCGGTCAAATGCGTTTTCTACAAGCCCAGCTATGGAAGTGGTTGAAAGTGGACAAGCTCCAAGCATTTTAGTGATCGTTTACCTGAGACCTCATTTACCTTAGGCCTGTATTTAGGGTTGTCCAATTGTGATCCGATCGACCAAAACGCATCTTAATTCCAGGTGTAAACAGGGCCATAGATTCTAATTTTTAGACTTAAATGAAGCCGAAAAAAGCTTTAACCGTGACACAGACTCTCAGTTACTTTCTTACTGAGCATCAAAACAAGAAAAGAAACGAAAAAGAAGATATCTACCAGAGGCAGCTTGCCGTTGAGAAGGATAGAAGATCCCTGATAGCATCAGACACTGACAAAGAAAAATAAAGTAAACTAGAAAAGAAGTAGAAAGAGGGACTTTTAGAATGATGGAGACAGAGAGACTGTTGACAGAGAGATTGCTGGGAAGAAAGAGGACAGAGGAAAGACTATATAAACATTGTTAAAGCACTCGGATAAGTTTGACAGCTTCTTTCATTGGTCTCAGGGCAGAGAGAGAGGCACATTAACTAACAGATGACAGTTTCATTGGTCCATAGAGTGCCGTTCAGAGTATGTGAGTGGTGCGGAGTGGAGCTGCGATATTTTTGAAAGTCAGGGCTTCTCTAAGGCTGACATTGTGAACATAACATGCTAATAACCCACAATGCGATTACATAATAAGAATTCAACACATTTTAAACTATTTTAATAGACTATTATGCACTCGAAAGGAAAGAAATATGGGATTTGTGAAATGGTTGTTGTCGACCAAGTGTTCCTCTAACATTAAACTATAAATCGAATCTTCTTCAGAATTCGAACACTTTTGGTGTTCAAATCCACTAATGGATCATCTTAAATATTCAAGATGCTTAAAAAACGTCCAGAAAGAATACAATAGAACAATAATGTAAACTCGGAGCGAGTTTCTCTCATCAGTGAGTGGAGAATGAACGACAAGCGGGAAATGGAGTTTGACTGGAAATAGCTTTCGATTCACTCCACTCACATACTCTGGTGTTCTCTCTCACTCACATGCAATTAACCTTAATTACATTTAACTGAAAAAAGAACTAATCATTTCAACCTTGAACTTTTCAGAGGACTAGTATGTAGAAGAAGTGTTTAGTAATTTTCGAAGTAGTGCATTCAAGTAACGAAACTACTTTTTTTAGGAACCAAGAACAACTATTATGGGCATCCCTTTTAAGCTCATATGCATGGCTGTTATGCATAAAATGTCATAAAAACAGCTATAATTTCTGCACTTTTAACACAGTACGCATTAAACGCAGACCTACATTGAGGTGGGATTTATATTCCTAATGCACACACATATGAGCTTGACAGATGATGCAAGTGATCAAGGAAAAAACGGGAAAGGATATGAGATCGTTTCAAAAGGCTATATGTTGGCATGCACACACACTGTGCTCAGACAAGACAGTTTCAATGCCAGGCATCCGCTCTGGCAAAGAAAAAGTTAACCACATCTCAGATGGGGGAATGGCTCACACGTGCTATAACGACATAATCTTGATATTATTATTTTAGTATAATCTTTTTTTTTTAAAACACCATGCGAACACTTAGGCACACTGTTTGTCTACAATCATTTGAACAGTAGCCATACAAGTGGTTTATTCAGATGGTCCCTCCATGTAAGACTAGTCTAATGTCACTCTCAGTGAGAAACTCAAGCATGCAAACTCTCAAACCCACACAAGAAGAGATTTTTCACAATCCTTTTTACTCACATAGGCAAACTGTTGTCCTGATTGTTGCTATTTGAGGAAATTTATTGAGGAAATTGTCATTAGATGAATGCGAGCTATAAGGGCATTCTGTTGCATTCACTGGTTCTCCTTTAACATCTGCACAAGTCTTGATTTCATTGAGATATTAAAGGCTCAACAGCAAATAATATATTAGTATTATAATCTTGTGATAAGTGGAATATGAAACCGAAAAAGTGTTCTTATCTGTTCACAATATGACCTTTTCACATCATTACTCAAGTCATTATTAGAGGATTCAAAATGTCAGGAACAGGGTCAAAGCAAGGGCAAAGCATAAAAATGATGACTGAACCCATCAGCACGGGCTTGAGGAGAAGACAGAGGTTAACAAAGATGGAAAGAGGTTTTTTCCAGAGCGTTCATACTTACAGCGCTTGTGTCTTTCTTGCCTTTGTGGGACGAGGCCACAACAGCCAAATACTGGATGACTTTCTTGGTGTTTTCTGTCTTTCCAGCACCTGATTCACCACTAGGAAAAAAACAACACTGAATGATAAAACTGTGTTTTCTTCCATTGAATAATACTAATAATGGAAATACCAGTGTTACAGGTAAGATTAGGTTTTAGGATTTGATTCTATCTAAATGAAATGGCACATCAGAGCCATTATCATGAAAAATAAGTCCATGTCTTGGCACTATATTTGCAGTGTAAATATTTTAGTCACATGACTTTTCTCCTCATCCACCATATTTATGACCACCTGCCGGGGAAAGTAATGGCTGTGAATACAAAACACATGAATCAATGAAAAATCGATCATTTTGGATAGTATGTACAGTACTTGCATTTTTGTAGGAGATTATTCATTTAAAATAACTTTATGACTGACCTTTTCTATATTTTAAAGTGTAATTTATTCCTGTGATGCAAAGCTGAATTTTCAGTATCATTACAGTCTTCAGTGTCACGTTCAGTTGATTTGGTGCTCCAAAAATACAACATTGTGCTGCTTAATATTTTTGTGGAAATGGGGATTTTTGTAGGAAAAAGTTCAAAATAACAGATTTTATTTTAAGTGTTAATTTTAACAATTTAAAAGTCTTTACTGTCGCTTTTGATCAATTTAATGTATCGCTGTCTTTCAAAAGAAAAAAAAATCTTACTGACCCCAAATTTTTAAATGGTAGTGTAAACAAAATGAATAGCGTTTAAAAAATATGCATGCATTCGACAAGAAACAGAAATTGAACAAAATTTTATAGCCAAATAAATATTTTTTATAGGGCTGTCAAACGATTAATCGCGATTAATCACATTCAAAAGAAAAGTTTGTGTTTACGTAATATATGTGGGCGTATAATTATTTTGCATATATAAATACACACACATGCATGTATATATTTAAGAAAAATCTGAAAGTATATACTTTATATATATTTATACATAAGTAATATTATGTATAAATATAAATATTTGATATATTATTTTTCTTAAATATATACATGCATGTGTGTGTATTTATATATACAAAAAAATTATACACACTATGCCCACATATATTATGTAAACACAAACTTTTATTTTGGATGCGATTAATCGCGATTAATCGTTTGACAGCCCTAATTTTTTATCATCATCTATAATTTACTTTGTTATAAGAGCTTGCAGTGCACTATCGCCTCTATGATACGAGAGAGATATTACTGAGCCTTCATGCTGACACGCTAACATTCCCATATTAGGAAAACCGAGTCTGGGATCCACAGGACCAGTGCAGCCGAAGGGCTGAATCTCTGGCAGGAGCAGGAAGCCCTCAGATTACTAAAGCCATTTAATGGAGAACTTTACACAGCAATGTTTGTAAATCCACAGATTTTTACCATGTATGATAAGGTATAGTACAATTCACGATGATCAACAATGTAACCAAATGGTGATTGAAGTATTGGACAATTCCCATTCACCACATTATATAAGAGATATGGGAAAACACAAGTATATTTGTGCTTCAGATCAGTATTTTTTTAACAAAAACTGTTTTTAACAGTTTAACAGTCCATGTGTTTTTAACTTAGGGTGGTTATTCCCAAATGAATCATTTGATAATAAAAAAAAAATGCTTTGAGACGGCTTAAAAAAGTGTCTTCATGGGAAAGTTGGGCCATGCGGAAACATCCTGATGTCATTAGAGAATTCTGTGCCTTAGCAACAGTTGCCCAAGAGCAGTTTAAATGGCTTCAATTTCCTATTCCACGCTCAGAGGAAGTTTGCAGACAGTATCTGAGGGTACCTCCCACACTGACACATTGCATCAACACCATTTTATTTTAACATCCTCACATTTCACAGCTGTTTTAGTATGATACAATGATATCGCCTGTAAAGATCACCTTATGTCTATTCAATACTACAACAGCTATTTCTGCATGTTTTTTTTTTAGGACCGATCAGGTTTTGTTGTGGGGCCTCTACATGCATTGCAGCCTCATTCAAAATGCCCAGTAATGACTCAACAAAACAAACACAAATGAAGTCAACATGCAAGATGATCTGGATTTAGAATCAGGGCTGGGGGCCCGTTTCCTGCGAGTAGGTCGACTCTGAAGAGACATGACCCTTGGGTTCATCTGCCTTGTTCCCAGTGCCGAGGACATTTTGGAAAAAAAGGTCACAGTAGAAGGACTCTAAGTTTAAATGATGTCTATTAATCATGTTTATATTTGATAGATGTCGTCTTTTTAATTGTTGAATATTATACTAGAGGGAACTTATAAGAGTGAGTTCCAGATTGAACATTAGTCTTAATTTGTCAAAACTGTTAACTAAAAGTGACGTGACATGAAGTTAAAGAATGTTAACCCATACTTGGAATTTGTCCTCTGCGTTTAACCCATCCAAGTTAGAGCACACAGTAGTGAACAACACACACTACAAACCGTGGGCAGCTGAGGAGTGACTGGGTGTTAGATGCCTTGCTCAAAGGCACCTCAGTCATGGATATTAAAGGGGAAAAGAGCGCTGTTCATTCACTCCTCCTGCCCATATTGAGAATCAAACCTGCAACTTTTGCATTAGAGTCTCTAACCATTAAGCCATGACTGGCCCTTTAACCGTCTGATGGTCTTCCTTTATGAGTCAAGTCCTGGGCCTTCCCGGTCAGAAGTGACCGGAGGCCTAAAAATGAAACTTCTTCCATCCCAGTAAAACCAATGCAATTTATTTTTGTTCTATAATATTTATTCTTTTTAATTTAGTATTTTGAGACAATTTGATTGAATTTATTAACATTTATGCAATATTTATGGTCTATTTTTTCAATGGAAATATATATATATTTATATATATATATATATATATATATATATATATTTTTTTTTAATGCAGTATTTTTGTTTAATATAGAGTCTAGGCCTTCAGAAAAAAATTTTTTTGAAGAAAATTAGCATCTATCTGGCTTGAATAAATTAAAAATGTATCCATTAAAACATCCTGCAGCCCCCATGGAAATCCTGGATGAGAAGCATTACTTAAAAGCCAGTTAGACTAAAAGCAGTTACTGCAGTGGTGTAAATAAAACAATGAAAAAAAAACTCACGTGCAAAGAATCGACTGGTCCTCTCGATCTGTAGAAAGAAAAGACAGACATTACAGCGGCCCAAGGGTAACTGTCAGGCTGGTGCTCATGGAAACTGCAAGAGAATATACCATATCATTTTTTGAACATCATGAAATACATATGGTCTGCTTTTAAGCCAAGAAATTTTTTTTTTCTTAAAATCAGCATGAACCCGAAGTTGCGATCGTCTTTTCTTCCCTACTATTCAAATGAAAGGGCTTCTTAAATTTTTTTTATTGATTTTGTCCATCAGGAATTGATTGGATCGTTGTGGTTTGCTATTGGTCAATCTAATGTGATTGACAGGTTGCCCCGCCCTCATGCCAGTAAACTCATCATTAGAAAAGAGCAGAGATGTCACTGCAAGAGGGAGGGGAAGTTATTTTGATTAAAGGTTATGAGAGCACATAATTATGTGCATTGATTAATCATTTATAATAAATAATGCAAGAATATTCCATTAAAAAAACCCAAGACTTGTTAATTTTGATTTCACGGTCACTTTAAGTCAAGTTCCTGGCATATGAACTGTATGATCAAATACCATTGTCATTACAACATCGACTAATACACATAATCTAATCATCTTTGATGTTTTAGTGCAGAAATTTGATTTGCAGAGAAAGAAAAACTGACTCCACTATTCTCTTGGGAGATGCAACACAATTCTTACTGAGTTCAGCATTGGGACAATCATTGATTCATGCTGCTAAAATTAGAACCTGAAAACCTTCTCAGATGATCTTGGCTCCATTTAAGGTTTTCTAATCCTAACCGTACACCACAGAATGAAATAAAAAAGCCATTTATTATTAGATCATTTATCAAATAGGTATTTCGATCAAGTCAAAAAAAAATAAATAAATAAAAATAAGATCCTCTCTAACCAATTCTAAGCCAATGAAGTGGTACATTAAATTCAAACAGAGTTTGGTTCTTATCTATGATCCTGGAGACTGGACGGACGCCCAACCAGCTAATCATCTGAATGTGAGCTCACCGGTTCTGCTCATGTACTATAGAACCTTCTTCTGTTGTAAACACAAAGAATAATCATTGCTCATTTTGGATATGACTTAAGCTGGGCAGGTTTCCACATACAACATGGAGTCTGTTCCCTTGTTTCTTCCTAATTAAGGCACAAATCGAGGCATCCGGGACGCAGAAAACCAAATCTAAACACACCGATGGGGAAACTGCACCTCAGCCAGACTGTTTGCCAAAAAGCAAGATGCACAGGTATTGTTTTATCCAAGCTTGTAGAAAGTTATGCATTCAAATCAAATCCAATATATGCCATAAGTATACTATACTTCAAATCATTTCTATTATGTTCCATTCCATCCAGTAAGGGCTCCTAAAGTTTTGATTTCCGACAAGGTTACCCCATTTCACACTTGGTTGAGCATGGAAACCCTGCTGGACTTCAAAGGAAGATCAGTTTAAGCCCCTGAGCAGGAATGTGAACACTTGATCATGCTGGATTTTTACTCATGTCACAGTGTAACAGTTCAAGATATTGCTACCACAGGAAGCCCTCAAAACATGCTAGACCCAGAAGACTTTGTTTAACTTCGGAACACAAATGAAGACCTTTTTGATGAAATCTGAGAGTTTTTTGTCCCCCATTGACAGCTAAAATCTTCAAAAAGAGTTTGTACATTTAATCCATATGAATTTAGCGGTTTAGTCCAAATTTCAGTAGGGGAGTGCGAGGCACAACCTAACTTGGGGTTAAATGTAACACGGACCTTTTACATACTTCGTCAGGATCAAGCAGGTTGTGTTTCCGCTATTTTTCTCTTGCTGCCAGAAGACTCCTGTGAATTTGCGGAAAGTTTTGATAATATTTCGTGAAGATACTGGACAAAGAGTGTTTTGACACCAAGTAAAAAAATTTTTTCATCATAGTTTTTTTCGGTCTCTGAGTTGGGTGTATACGTTTCCAAATCTAACTTTATATTGCCATAATCAAAAATATGTAATACACAGCGGGGTTAGTTAGTGATACAACTAAGCCGCCAAGTGTACAATGATAATCAAATGAAAACATTGAGCCACGCAACATTTTAGGTTTGAGTAATTATTTATACATTTAACCCTCTGAGGATCAATGTGTTTTTGGGGTCCTTGAGATGTTATGACATGTCCTGACATTAGTACTTTTTTCAGTTGCTTATAAACATATTAATGGCACAGGTGAAATTACACTTTTTATCAGAAACAGGGCTACCATAATATATGAGCAACATGTACATGTTTGTATTTTTAAGAATATTGTTTATGCGTGGTTATTGTAAAAACTAAAAATGAAAGTTTCTGAAATAAGGCCACAAAACACATACTAAATATGTGTCCACAAGACTTTTGACTAATGGGTGTTGTCTTAACAATGATCTGAAAATCATCCTCCTAATCGTTCACATAAAACTGTGAATTGGGTTATATTGTGACAAACATTTCTTTGTTGGACTTTCACAAACAATGTTGGAATTTACAATGTTTAAAATTTAGTTTACTATGCATTGATCACTTGTTTATTTATTAAAAATATGGCCTGTTTTTAATGCAATAAACCTTTAAATTTTGATTTTAAGCTCATTTGTATTATTACTACATTTATTTTTGTTAATAATAATATTTTTAAATGCAGCTGCCACACACAAATCAAATTCAATTGCATTGCACTATGATTTTATTTATTATTATTTACTGCAAAACTGTGCAGCCCTTTTCTATGTCTCTATCCATGATATTGATCCATAATAGAAGGATGATTGGATGAGGGATGAATGTATGGATATCTACTGTATCTTTAGAGATGCACAAACAATATCAAACTATACAAATAAAATGGTGCTGAATTATGCGTTACAACCAACCCCTCTCTCTGTTACAATTAACCCTGCAAATGGGGTAAGTTGTAACATTTGCACTTCTGTCACTTTCAGTGTAACTGTACAAAAATGGTTGGTCCTAGGAAAAATAATTAAGGGTTTGCTTATAGCAGAGATATATATGTTGCTTGTGTAAAAAAATATTAATCTAACATAATTATTTTGGCCAAAATGTGTTAGGTAGGTTGTGCCCTGCTCTCCGCTATCAGTCAAAGAGGCTCATAAATATCTCATATTCCATCAAAAAGATCTTTATTTGTGTTCTAAAGATGAATGAAAGTCTTACAGTTTTGGAACGTCATTAGGGTGAGTGTTTTTAGGTGCTATAACTGGACACATTTTGTGATATGAACAATAAATTAGCATCTCACTTCATATAGCAGGAAATGTTTACAACATGTAGGTATGATCTGCATGTATAAGGACATTTACAGGGTTTAAGCATGATTTTTCAGCACGTCTAATGTGGACTGAGTAGAACAGCATGACAGCACACCTTCCTACTTCTGCTTTTTCAAAGCAATTTGTTTTGAAAGTTTAACTGTTTCGCATGAGATAACAGTTTCTGAAATTTTCCATTGCAAACTTTGCAGAAAGTTTTTGTTTTCTTGAGCACTCATCTATCTCGTTAAAATGATGCATCAACAACTTCATTAGCAACACTTCTGACCACGCTAAAAGCTGTAAGACTTGGGGTGTAAGATATCTTGTGGTTTTTCTTCTTTTCATTTAGCACCTAATTTCCCTCACTAATATAGCTTCAAACTTCTGTGGGTAACAACAGCTGTTTTAATTATTTAGAAAGTGTTTCAAATGGCATTAGATGTGTGACCTGCTGGCACATATGTGCATCCATCCCTCACACCACTAACGGACCTGTTAACAAGAGCTGTCACACTCCATTTCAACAAACACAAATGCCATTCGTTGTTATAAAGACACTCTACACTGTTCTGTTGCCATTTAGTGATATAAAAAAGTCTTTTCACTTGCGTTTTAAGCTATTGTGAAATCCAAACATTCAGATCTAAAGAGAAGCAAGGTCCAGCAGTGCAGGCCTTACCTTGCATCATGTTCCTATAGGCGTTGTCCGTGATGGAGTAGATATGGGGAGGGACCTCGTGGCGCTTTTTGCCTTTGTACATATCAATGATCTTCTCAGAGTAGATTGGCAGCATTTTATAGGGGTTCACCACCACACAAAACAGCCCAGAGTATGTCTGAAGAAAGATAACGTCTCAATTTTCCACTGTATATGAAGTGTTATGAATCCATCAGGTAAAGGACAACAAGGAAACATGGCTGCACAGTACCGAGTCATACAGTAAGTCTTAAAATATAAATATAAGGAAGTTAGGATTAAGTCTGTATATATTTTACTCATAATATTTGAAAGCTTAGGCGATGCATGTTCCATATGGAAGACTCTTTCCCCCAAGATTTCCTCAGAGCAAAATGTCGTAAACTAATGGTTTGGAAAAAAGAGTGCAAATATACGTAGTTTGGAGGCCTGTGGTTATGTAAACCTCTCACTCTTGGGGAATGTATACTTCCTCTTTCTTACACTTTAGTGCATTAGATACTGCAAATTCACGATGCCATTATAAGCAAGATTATTTTCGATTGGTTCGGCCACAATAAAGTTATTTTTAAATGTTATGCATGGGCTGATAATAAAATGTAACGCAATGTAATGTAATAGTAATGTCAGCAGGGGTCAATGACAAATGTGAGTGTCTAAGATAGTAAATAAAAATATTAATACAAAATATACTCCCATATATGTTGGTTTCATTTGAGCTTGAAACATTTTCAACATTTTAATGACTCTAAAAATGTAATGTGGTGTAACCATCAAGTAAAAAAATAACATATTTTTCTTGCACCTTGAATACACGAGAGTGTACAGTGATATATATATATATATATATATATATATTAGGGCTGTCAAAACGATTAATCACGATTAATCGCATCCAAAATAAAAGTTTGTGTTTACATAATATATGTGGGTGCACTGTGTATAATTATTATATATATATAAATACACACACATGCTTGTATATATTTAAGAAATATTTTCATTTATATTCTGTATATAGATTTATATATAATTTATATTATATATAAATATAAATATTTTATATATAAATAATATTTTTTTCTTAAATATACAATACATGCATGTGTGTTTTTATATATATACAAAATAATTATACACAGTGCCCCCACATATATTATGTAAACAGAAACTTATATATATATATATATATATATATATATATATATATATATATATATATATATATATATCAATAATGGAGTATCAAAAATAAAATTGAGCAGAGGTACTTTTGTATCACTCTGATATTTTTAGTTTAGAAATTAAAATAAGCTTATCATAGATGTGTATTGAAGTCATTGTATGTATGAATTGCATTACAATGCATTTCTTTTATTTAAAACATTTTTATTTAAATTTTTTTTAAATTTTTTATTAAAAATTCAAGTCAACCACTGACCCTAAGTCAAATTTCTAAATTAGAGAGCATGTTTATTATAATTTATTAAGCAATTATGATTACATTTAATATGATTTACAAGCACTGTGGCATACTTACATAGATGAGCCCCGAGTAGTATCTCTCCCTCAGGTTGTGCAGAACAGAAGCTTCATTCAGGCAGGTGAGCTCCGCCATATCCTCCACCTTGCTGAACTTGGGTGGGTTCATCTTCTGGATGTCATCCTTGTTGACTGTGATTTTCTTTCCGTTGTCCACCAGCTCCACCAGGACCTCATCACCATGTTCCTCTTTGATGCTGGCCGACTCAAAACCATGTTTCTCAGAGGGGACCCACACCAGCTTTTTGGCGGTCCAGTCTGCCTGTGCGACGGGGCTGTTAATGAAGTCTTTGTCCGTGTAAAGGAATTTCTCGTCCTCACTCAAGCCCTTTTTCGTCATTTTGGCGCTGGGTTAAAATATCTACAAATTTAAGAGGAAAACAGATTTTTAAACACAATTGGTTATTATTAAACAATATTAAACAATATTGGTCACAATATTGGATCTGTGCAATAGACTTTAATCAGGGGTGGTGATGTCGCAGTGGATAGGACACATGCCTTTGGTGTGAGAGATATGGGTTCGAATCCACTGTGAGACACCAATGTGTCCCTGAGCAAGACACTTAAGCCCTAGTTGCTCCAGAGGCGTGTGACCTCTGACATATATAGCCATTGTAAGTCGCTTTGGATAAAATCGTCAGTTAAATGAATAAATGTAAATGTAAATTAAATACAAGTTGCAAAAGGCAAGGCTGTTAGCACCATAGACATTGAGGTCCCAATAAAGACCAACAATAGAGAAGTATGACCAATTTGACCCATTCCCAATATCTGATATTTGAAAATATTAGACAGTTTTAAAAGTCATGTTTATTACATTTTTATATTTTTGATGGGCAAACTGTCACCTCCAATAGTTGATATTTTAGCGCTTCAAAATCATCGGTTCAGATGGCAAATCAAATGAAAGAAATCAGGCTTCACCGTTCACAGTATGCATACACAAATTCCAGGATGACGCTTTGGTGAAAGAGTGCAAGGTAAGATGTGAGCATCTAAACGACAAACTTTTTGTTAAATCATACAGTATTTTAAATTGAAAATATATAGGCTGTCATTTAAGAGATTAATTTAACTCAAATCCGTCAAAAAAAGTCATCTAAAGTCATTAGACGGTGCCAATGGAATATGTAACTTTATGGATGATTTTTGGATGTGGTTGCAATTCATTTTTGCCACAGTGTACCAAGTTGCCAAGTCCACCAATCAAACAAACCCTCTTCCTAAACAAACATCACATAGGTCACAGGGGACACCATTTAGATGAAAGGATGAGAAAAATGCCTGGGAAATATCAAAAAATGTTGTCAGTATTGATCAAACAATCCCTCACTCTGACCAAAAACTGCACAAAACATATCCCACTGGGAAAAAACATATATGATGATGTGATAATCCCCACAGCAAATGCTGTTTTTCTTGTTTCTTTTGGTGCTCAGCTGTGGTCCCGTGCTGCGATGACCATATAAGGCTGCCTTTGAGTCAGTGGACGCTCTGTCGACCTAAACAGCAGAAGCAAGTGAACTCCCAAACAAAGCCCTTATAGGGAATAGTATGCCTTCCAGTCGGACTCACAGTTTACTCCAAAATGATAACATTAGGCAGGGACAGTCAGAGGCTGGTGCATGGGGGTCTAATTTTCCTGCCACTTTCCCCCACCCTTCTTTTCCTCTGGGTGGCTGATATAGGGAAGTTTACACAAGTATTTTCGAGTACAGTACTGTTGGCAAACAGCAGGTGCAGCTTTGGAGCACAGAGCTTTAAAAGCAATTTCGGGAAACAATATCCGAGCTACGCCTTAGATATGAACCGATTTCCTCCTCCATTTATAACCTATTGTTTATACATTGTATGGTCTAATAGCCTAACAAAAACAGGAACATATTGTACCCACTTAATGACTTTCTAACAAATGATACTGTAACTTAAAAATAATAATAATAATAATAATAATAAAAAATGGAAATCAACCCAAATTTCAACCCAAATTTGGGTAAAATATGGACAAACCCAAATGTTATCATTTAAAATTTTAACCCAGCTTCAACTTTCCCTTTCAACTGTACATTTTTTAGTTACATTTTTAACCCAACATTTGTGTTTGTCCATATTTGACCCAAATTTGGGTTGAAACGACCCTGCATTTTTTAGTGTTATATAGCCATCAGCAAATTTGCAAGAAATTTGCATAATATCTAAAACCAGTGTTGCACTTGCTCAGTATGTGATGTAGAAAAAGAGACTTTACAACATTAGCATGCTTAAAAGATACAATATTGAGAGTTTCTCCACCACTGCTCAACCAGTTTTTCAATCCACATTCTTTTGTCCAAATGACGACAAAATCGTCCATTGAAAAAACAACGGAGGGAAAAGGGTCATTTAAATGTCCTGTAATCGTTTGGGAGCGAGACAAACAAACAAAGTTTCTTTATGATAAGCTGATTTAATTAAAAGTGGGAATTTCCTGTGTCCTGATAGACTCACAGCCCCGTTTTTTTGGGATGCTCCTTCATTTCAGCACTTTAGACTCATCGAATTTTCAATGAGATCTTTATGGATCAGGAGCTCAACTGCAAACATACTGCAAATCCTACCTAAATAATTTAAGGATGTGTTTTATAAAAAAACAAATCCGACATTTTCTTGCATGGCAGAAGTAAAAGGTAGCAAAAATCAGGGCCCTTGGCCTGTGTTCAAGTGGGCCTAAAGCCCAGAAAATCATGTGACCATGGATTTTTGTGACCCCCGGTCCTGTGAAAAGTTTCCTCCTCTCTTCTCTACTCCTCCTCATCTTTTTTTTTCATTCCACCCATATGGCTTTCTTTTTCTCATGAGCAGCTGTGTAATTTCAGTCTCTTTCATTAACGTTTATATTGAGATGGATGTTCAAACCAGGTCAACGGGACCCGCTTTAAAGCTGTTGCAATGACAACATATACTGAATATAATGCTTCCTAATTCAGGCACATTTAAACAACATGTTGCCATTAATACCCATGAAGGCCTTTTTTCACCAAAACACACAGTGACTGTTTGATAAGAGTGGATTAAACTGTTAAGACAGTAGTCCAGCTACCGGTTTTAAGAAATAAACAAGAAGAGTTCAAGTAGGAGTCTGTCAGGTGATGCAGAAATGTGTTAAATCGTTAGTGACAATCAGGTAAGCAGCCTAAAGATAGACCACAAATGTGCTAAAACTGCTAAACTGATTCACTATTGAAGGACAGGTGCAAGTAAAGTGGTAAAAAACGATCTAACCAATATATCTGTTAAACTTCCTTTTCTGCAAAGCCAGATTAAAACTCACTTCTGCTACACACACACACCTTTTATCATTATTATAAAAGATATTCCCAAAAAAAAGCTGTCAGAAATGTATCCAAGCAATGTAATTCAACGGTTTGATTTATATAGATTTATAAAAGGCACACATAAAGGAATGTTTTCCCCGTAAATGAAATAAACCTTTAAGACTTGCTTTTTTCTGTGGGACCCAAAATTGAATATCACTGTATGAGTTGTGGGTCACATGTATGATACATATGCTTTTGTGTCCTTTTACAACTCAGTAAAATTCCATAAAAGAAAGAAAACGATCCAACCTAGGTTTGGGTTTGTTTCAGCCTGTTTGGGTCCATGATGGACAAACCCAACCATTGGTTTAAATAAACAATTTAAACCTAAACCAATGGTTGGGTTTGTCCATATTTGACCCAAACGGGTTGAAAACAAGTTTTTTGGAGAGACATGGCGGATGAGTAATTATCTTTTATTCTATATGGTAACACTGTTTAGGTGATTATCTCTTTAAATTTCCCAAATTACACCCATTACTCTTTCAGAATGCCTCTTAAGAATGTTAATGTCACTGATCAAGACATTAACAGATAAGTGATGACAGTCAATGACTACTTCCCCTGCACTTTGTTACAAGATCACAATTCATCTTCGAAGACTTCATCACACTATTGTCTATGGTTTGCTACCGTCTATGCTTGTCATCACTTCAATGGGAAACGAGAGGACGGTCAGTTGACTCTGCTGTTCACCACAACCTTCAGCAGAAAGCTGCATTTGACAACCATATTTGGAGAACAGGAAACTCTTTGGTTTGTCAGGCTCACTGCTTCTCTCATTCTACGCACTTTCTTCAACCATTTCCTATGACAGACTCAGCTGAAGTCAAACTTAAGCATTAATGGATGAATAGGCATGTGTTCACAAGATACTTTATGATGATGTTTTGAATATGAAGTCAGAGATGTACGAGTTGTTGAAACACTTTGCTTTGTGCAATAAAATACAATTCTGTCATCATTTACTCATCTTCATTCTGTTACAGACCCACAAGAAGTTCGCTCTTTAGTAGAGCACAGATGATGTCTGCAGTATGACAGTCACCATTCACTTTCGTTGTATGGAAGCCAGATGCAATGAAAGTGAATGGTGACTGAGGCTGTCAGGAACCAACAACCTGACATTAACGTATTTTTATGTTTCAATGAAAAAGTATTAGTCATACAGTCAAGTTTGGAATAATATGAGGGTGAGTAAATGTTGACAAAATTGTAATTTTGAGTAAAATATCACTTTAATGGTGGCGTATAATAACTGAATGACTGTCAAACACATATTTCAAAGTTATTACATGTTGACAGTTTCGAGGTTCAGTGAAATAGTACTGTTTTTCTCACAGAGCTCAGAAGACAAGCAATTTTTTTGCACACTTGACACTAGCTGTATCAACTTAACCTACTGACATTCAGTCGGATGATTCACATACTATCTGAAAGAGTACAATGAAATACATAATAAAATATGAGTAATATCGCTGCATACTCACAAGGCTGATGAAGAAATGTCGATTTGGAAAGTTAGGGTTTGGAGAGTCCTGCGACAGTGAGGTACTCCAAAGACGAACAGTCCAAATTAGACAGAAAAGCATGAGAACATCATTTAAACGGAGATGCGGATGGAGTGGGCGAGGCCTCACAATCGATCCGCGCTGTTATTGGTCAATGCGTTTTGACATTTCAGGTGAACGATAGCCTTTTCGGTCGCATCGCATCCATTTAAATGTCCTGTTTCAACACAATGTGAAACACTTAGATGTTACAAAAGTCCCATTACAGTAAGTGCTAAGTTTTCAGAAGGCAGTAATGATGAAAAAAAGAGAAATGAAAGTAACAGGAATTCATCAGTGCACGGTCTAATGCTCCACTCATATTTTTGCTTAAGCAGAAACGCCTTGAATTAAAGACACATCTCAAATTACATAATCTTAATGTCATTATATGGTGGTAATAAAAGTTATTTTTGGAATAATATTGCACACATTTGATTTATGATTTGTGCTCGCTTTAAGTCTGATTTCATGGCATTTTATTTTTACATAACAGTGCACATGCCTAATATTATATATATATATATATATATATATATATATATATATATATATATATATATATATATATATATATATATATATATATATATATATATATATTAGGGCTGTCAAACGATTAATCGCGATTAATCGCATCCAAAATAAAAGTTTTTGTTTACATAATATATGTGGGTGCACTGTGTAAAATTATTTTGTATATATATAAGTATAGCCTACACACATGCATGTATATTTAGGAAAAAAAATATTATTCATATATAAAATATTCATATTTATATACAATATAAATTATACATAAATCTATATACAGTATATACATGAAAATATTTCTTAAATATATACAAGCACGTGTGTGTATTTATATATATTAAATAATTATACACAGAGCACCCACATATATTATGTAAACACAAACTTTTATTTTGGATGCGATTAATCGCGATTAATCGTTTGACAGCCCTAATATATATATATATATATATATATATATACATTTCTTTTTTTTGCATAATATTACAAATTGAAAGCTTCAATGGAAATGACTCGTAATATATTATGTATATATTAATATTATGTATATATTATATATAAATATATACATATAATATACATACATACATACATACATATATATATATATATATATATATATATATAACACTGATTTTTTTATCAGTTCTTCACACATTGGGTCTCATATTTCATCTTAAGCATGCTTAATATTTCATTGATACAGTTGTCTCCTTAGTAAAGTACAATAACTTGAGGGGGAAAAAATGATAACAAAGTTGCTTGTTGTTGAAATAAGGCGACAATGGTGACATTTTTTAAACAAATATTTAAATGATTTTAATACAGTTTTGATTAGAATTATCCCATTCTTTGTATAGTTTTAAAAATGTAATTCACATTAAATTATGGATTTTAACGCTAATTTATTTGCAGTACACAAATATTTGTGGCAGAATGACTGATTTAAAAATTAGGTTCACCCATTTTTTTTTATTCTGTCATTATTTTTGTATCACAATCTTATTCCAAAACCATATGCCTCTCTTGTAGAAACACAGAAGAAGTTTTGCAGTATGTTTAAACTGCTCTCTTCTTCCATTCAATGAAAGTGAATGGCAGGAGCTGTCAAGGACTACTAGGGGAAAGAAACAGAAGGAGTGAAACAAGAAAGCAGAGATTCCCCAGCCTAGACTACATGCTATACGCCACATCTGGACGAGGCGAATCCCCTGAGATCCATTTTTGGGACCCTTATCGCTACGCACATCACATTCCGTCCCCTCCATTCCCACAACGGGCTCCTTGCTATCTAATGGAACTTCCTATATAAGGACAACATCATATTGCGTCCAGTAAATCACGTCTGTGATGTTTCAGGGAACAGGACCGTGGCTGGTATGCTTCGAGGCCTTGCGGCGGTCCAAAAGAGAGATGGAGGAGAAAACAATGCCTGCAGAGAAAGAAGCGCCTCTGTCACTGGTCAGCATCAAGCTTTACTGGATGTGCAAAGGGAAGGAAGGGAGGTAGAGAGAGTGTCTTGGAGACAGATGGGTTATAGTGAGAGTGAAAGTGAGAGAGGGAGATGCTCAACTCTACTAGGTCTCTGTTGTGCCATATAAGGACAATGGGGTCTGCCTGGAATCTCAACTGTATTCTGTGTTTAGAAGGGAACACCGAAAGACTTGGATCGAGTGACTAAATATGGTGCAACAGCAGTGTCATTGTTAAGACAAATAGGCTTTCATTGGGATATCTTTTGACTGTTTACTCACCAACAATAAACTTCGGGGGACTGCAGACTCTCATTCCGGCAAAGACTAATACCAATTAAGGAATGTGAGGTATTGCACCTGCTCATGCTGTAGAAACAGGGACATAGATGATGTGAGTTTAATAGTTTATTGCAGTACTTTGTACTGTGGAGAATCATGCAGTTATACCCAGAGACACTAAATAATGAACACAGCCTACATAAGCTAAATAAAATACCGGTTGCAATTTTATTTTACAGCGCTGTTCCCCGTTTACATATGATGCACTCAATAGCTATTACAATAACTGGGTAGGTAACCTTGAACCCAAAGAAGGTCCATTAAATACACATGAGCTAGACCATTTTGGGGTTTATAGGTCAGTAATACATTGCCTATTAAGTTCCGTATCAATTACGAAAGAGATATTTTGAGATATGTCCAAGCTGCTCTTTTCCATAGAGTGAAAGTAACTGGTGACCAAAATTACAGTTTGTGCGACTAATTGTGCACTATATTCCAAGCGCTATGAAGCCATTCTGAAAATATTTTCATCAAAGCGTTCAAATATGCTAATTTTTTAGATTAGGTGATTATGAAGAAACAATGATTGGAGTGAGTGTGCTGTATTTGAATATCCTCAAACACAAAAGACACTGGAAAACCATGGCAGAAGAGAAGATTATCAGTGAATAACAATGCGCACAAAGATCTTGTATGTCTTTGAAAGACTTGAAATACAGTGCACAAGTCTCATGGAGACCTTGTAAGGTCATTTTTTTCATTATACTGTATTGTACTGTTGGGAGTGCAGTAACAATATTTTGCTAAACTTACCTTTTTAAAAAAAAAAACAAAAAAAAAAAACAAGACTCATGAGGGTATAGTAAATGCTTACCGAATTTATAGTTTTCCTATAAACAATTCCTTATTTTCAATAAGTGAAAACCAATAAAATGTAGGAAATAAATTGCAGACTTATACCTGTTCTGGCTTCAAAGCCTTTGCTGAAGTCCTAGCTGTGCCCTTGGAAGAACACTCTATCAGGAATTAGTCCTGACAGACAGTGTGTCTAAAGGAGAGGAGGGAACGGGAAATATGTGCTAGATTAAAGCTAAGTGAGGCACATGCTGTTTGTCTCCTGAGACTCATCCAAAAACTCACTTGGAGTGAAGCCGTTCCCAGTGACTGGAGCATTAAGATTTGCCTACATTAGTAAAATAGAATGTCAACACCCTAGACAAAATCTTACAAGGTGTGTACCCATAGATACTAACTCAGGAAATTACATGTATAGTGAATTAAAAACTTAAACGCAACTTATTTTAAAGAAACAAGAACAAATATCTGTTTAATATATGCATGTTCAGTTCAGAAAGAAATCCCGAGTATAGATGTAAACACCATTTTAGAGAGTCATGCATGTTTGGATATATTTGTCCCTTTTGGAATGCAGTTAGCAGCGGGAGAGCAAGCAAATATTTGGCTGCAAAATATTTCACATGATCTATCTGTTGATGATAACCTTTTACTGAAAGAAAACGTACCAGGACAATGCACTGGGAAAATTTCATCAAGCTTCCAACGAATCGCTTTATTACCCCTTGTCTGTGATAATAATAAGTGTGAAAAGATATCAAGTGAAGTATTGAGTGAGTATGAGGTGACTTACCTTTTAAGGAATAAGTGGAAACTTCAAGAACTTGGCGACAGATGATGTTTACAATGTTTGTGAGCTGCGCTGTTTTAAGGTGAAAGAAAACCAAACATAGTTCCACTCTCAGGAAAAAAAGGTCCAAAAGCTGTCACTGGGGCTGTAAGTTTTCAAAAGGTACGCTTTTGTATTTAAAGGGCGCATATTGGTACCTTAATGGTACTTATTAGCACTTAAATGTCCATATTAGCACCTAAAATGTCCATATTAGCAAATAAATGTCCATATTAGCACCTAAATGTACATGTTGACACCTAAAATGTACATATTAGCACATACAATGTACATATTAGAACCTATATGTACATATTAGCACCTAAAATGTCCATATTAGCAAATAAATGTCCATATTAGCACCTAAAATGTACATATTAGCACCTAAAATGTACATATTAGCACCTACAATGTACATATTAGAACCTATATGTACATATTAGCACCTAAAATGTACATATTAGCAAATAAATGTCCATATTAGCACCTAAAATGTACATATTGGCACCTAAATGTACATATTGGCACCTAAATGTACATATTGGCACCTAAAATGTACATTATAACATAAATGTCCATATTAGCACCTAAATGTATATATTGACACCTAAAACGTACATATTAGCACCTAAAATGTACATATTAGAACCTAAATGTACATATTAGCACCTAATATGTACATGTTAGCAAATAAATGTCCATATTAGCACCTAAAATGTACATAGTACATATTAGCACCTAAATGTACATATTGGCACCTAAAATGTACATTTTGGCACCTAAATGTACATATTGGCACCTAAAATGTACATATTAGCATATAAATGTTCATATTAGCACCTAAAATGTACATGTTAGGAAATAAATATCCATATTAGCACCTAAATGTACAAATTAGAACCTAAATGTACATATTAGCACCTGTCCTAAAACGTTCATATTAGCACCTAAAATGGACAAAAGTGTACCTTTTGAAAAGGAACAGCCCCAGTGACAGATTTTGTACCTTTTTTTCTGAGAGTGTACAACACAACTGAGATTCTTAAGTTTCTCAGTAGAAGCAAAATAAAGAATGACCGCACAAATGATGCTAACTTTTTTTCTTTCGAAGTACAAGTACAAATCATCAGTCAAAGTTTCGCTAAGAGAGTAGCTTAAACAAGAAACTATAGTTCAAATGTCATTCCTAGATATGTTGGCTTTGGCAAGATGAAAAGAGAGTGAAGGATGAAAACCAATCAAAAGAAAGAATGTTCAAAATTCAAGGACCGTGAGCTTTATCAGAAAGACTCATGAAGCTATCTGACAATCTAGGCTTGTTTTGACAGTTCTTTAATGTACTGCCATTTTAAGATGAAGACTCAAAGCACTTATCTTAAGATTAGCTTAACATTTTCAACCCAGACTGTTGAAATGACCAAAATGTGCACACTGTAAAAAATATTTTCAAGATTTGTTATCACAACATTTTTTCTTTTGTCAAATGAACTTAAATAATTTATTTAGTTGAGACAACTTATTATTTTGAGTTTCTGATGATTAAATCAATCTCCTTCGTTGTATTAACTCACTTTTTCCAGTTCAATCAACTTAAAATTAAGGCAACCAGGTTACTTACTTTTTTTAGTTAAACCAACAATATTTTTTTACAGTGCATAATTGTAATTGCTAATATAGTTAAAATTAGTAACAGATATGAGTACAAAAAATAAGGCTGTTATTTTACTGCAAATGTAAATTTAATATTGCATGTGCAAAATTTAAAAGAAAAGGACACAAAAACATCGAACTCAAAATCAGTTCAAATTCAAAATCAGACTATTTACATTTAATACATGAGGAATATGACTATTGTAACGGACTGTATTTATCTTAAGAACCTAAACTGAATATAATTAACAATATGAATATAGAAAACAACATTAAAAATTAAATGTATATATTCACTATCTAAAACCAACGTGATAGAATATTTTAGCCTCTTCAAAGGAAACTGTGCCTTCACTATCTACTGTATCTGTGACATCCTTTTGTATGTTGGATCTTGATGCCTACAGAAATGGTAACACAACAAAAAAGCAGCTGAACTGGATGAAAGTTGTTGAAACTAAAAGTTACATTTACACAAATTAAAACAATATGTACAAGCAAAGTCAAACTCAAGCCCTCGCTTACCCATCAGGGTTATGACTCTGCATTGAGATGGCCATGTGGTTCTTGTGAATGTGCTGTTGCCGAGCCTTTTAGGAAGAGTTTTCCCTTGTGCTCGTCTTTACTGCTGAGGAAATGATGGAGCAATCCATACATCAGTGGCCTAAAAACAGCAAGAAAGAGCAATACAAAAAGCATAAAGGAATGGTTCACCCAAAAATGAAAATTCAGTTTTTAGAGCTTGAAGCCCCTGCTGACCATTCACGGGACAGTTCACCCCAAAATTAAAACTTTCAATTTTTCAAACATGTAAGACTTTTATTCATCTTTGAAACACAAATAAAGATATTTTAACAAATAAGATAATTGACAATCCACACAACCACCACTTTGATGCTTCAAAAAGTTCATAAAGAGATTGTAAAACTAATTCATATGAATTAAGTGGTTTGTTCCAAATTTTCTGAAGAGACTCGATCGCTTTATATGACGAACAGATAGAATTAGGCTTTTCTTCACATTTAAATATTGTGGTAAACAGAAGCTCAAGCATGTTCACTTGATGTGCGGGAACCAATGAGCTTCTGTAAGAGATTTGTTCTCGTGTGTCAACCAGGTTGGGTTGAGCTTCTGTTTATTTTGGCTGATCAATGTTTATATGTGAATAAAATCCTAGTTGATCATATAAAAGCGACCAAGTCTCTTCAGAAAATTTGGACAAAACAGCTTAATTCATATGGATTAGTTTTACGTCCTGTAAATTAACTTTTTAAAGCGTCAAAGAGGTAGTTATGTGGACTGTCGATGGAGGGATAGATATCTCTCAGATGACAGGTTTTTCATTTTGGGTGAAGCCTTTGACTTTTAATTGTATGGAAAAGAGCAGCTTGGACATTCTTCCAAAATGTCTACTTTCAGGTTTCACAGAAGAAAAAAGTCAAAAGGTGAGTCAAAAGGTGAGTAAATGACAACTTATTTTTGGGGTGGTCTATTCCTTAAATATGCAATGAATAAAAGTTTAGATAAATGGTAAATGGACTGCATTTTTATAGCACTTTCACAGATCCAATGGCCATCACATTCACCCATTCATTCACTCTTTCATACACCGACGGTATATGAATCAAGTGTTTTTATAGATAAAGGGTTTCTGGTGGTAAGAGTGAGTATTTGAATAACACCATAAATGTTGGTCTGAGCAAGAAACTCATTCATGTGTTAGTTACATCTAGTCTTGACTGCTGGAGTAGTGTTTTGGCTGACTTGCCAAAAATCTCTATCAAACACTTATAATTAGTTCTGAATGCAGCAACAAGAATGCTTCCTCGTACCAGAAATCACATCCAGCACTTAAATCACATCACACTCTGCTTGTGTCTAGCAGAAATGATTACAACAACCCTCTTATTAAATTTGTTAATGTCTTCATGGTGTTGCGCCAACATTCCTTGCTGGTCGTATTTAAAACATGGCTGAAAGTGTCAAGTCATATTTGAATCACTAGGTCTAGGATCTTAATCAGACAGTCTTCTAGCAGTCTCAATTTGCACTGTTATAAAATATCACACTCAAAGAACTTTTACTTACTGTGGATTCATTGTTATCCTATATAATTAAATTACTTTGTTCTGCATTCTAATTTCTCTTAACTTTCTAGTATTTATATATACTATTCTTGTCATCTCCCATGTGCATGTTTGACCTGCCAACATTTTAAGCAAACATTTTACTGTGACATTTTAAAGTAACAGTCCATCACACTGACTCTGGGCCACCTTTTCGTTGATGCCTGCACTGTACACTGTAATTCACTTTGTAAATGCTCATGTAAAAAAGTGCTCTATGAATGAAGTTTTACTTATTTGTCACAATCATACTTACACTGCTTTGGCACTTGAATCTTCAGCGATGTTAAGCTCATTGGCCATGAATTGACGGTCCAAGGGAACTTCAGGCTGACCTGATTCTGATACATCATTTCAAACAAATCAACCTTCAAAGGTTTGTTTTTATAATGCATTTTATATTAAATGGTTAGTTCACACAAAAAATGAAAAATATCCCATAATTTACTCACCCTCAAGCCATCCTAAGTGTATGACTTTCTTCTTGCCAAACACAATCAGAGAAATATTAAAAAAATACCCTGTCTCTTCCCAGCTTTATAATGGGAATGAATAGTACATGAGATTTTGAATCCCAAAAAAGTGCATCCATCCATACGGCTCCAGGGGGTTAAGCGATACGTTGTTTTTTTTTTTTAAGAAAAACATCCATATTTATCACTTTATAAACTATAATCACTAGTTTCCGGTAATGGCTGTACACGAGTAGTATTACGGCGGAAGAGTGACCTCTGACCTGACGCATGACGTAGGATGTAGGAGTAGCATAAGGTTAAGTGAGAGTAGTACGGTCTCTCGTGGTTCAAACAAATAATCCTCGGACATTTCTCTGTAAAAATTCTTGTTTCAGACTTCGAATTCATGACCGGTGTTTTGTTTTGCTTTATTATTGTCATGCATCAGGTCAGAGGTCACTCTGCTGCCAGAACTAGACTCGTGTATGGCCATTACAGGAAGCCAGTGATTATATGTAGCTGATAAAGTTATAAATATGGATATTTTTCTTACAAAAACGCATCACTTCGATTTGCTTCGACCCCCTGGGGCCGTGTAGATTACTTTTATGATGGATAATCATGGATGTATGCACTTTTTTGGGGTTCAAAAACTCATGTAGGCTACTATTAACTCCCATTATAAAGCTTGGAAGGCTTGTTTGGCTGAAAGAAGAAAGTCATATACACATGGATGGCTTGAGTTGAGGGTGAGTACTGGTAAATTATGGGATCATTATTTATTTTTGGGTGAACTAAGTTAACCCTTTGGGTGACTTAAGTTAACCCATGGTCTTCCTGCAGTGCTCATCTGCTCACCTGCAGTCAGCACTGATGCAGTGTATCTATACTTATTGAACTCCAGGTATTCTCGGATCAGTTCATTGATCAGCAGGTTCTCGTGCGACAGCGGCGGGCGCGGCGTGTTCTGGTGATCCAGCGCGCTGAACACCTCCGCCCGGATCCTCGCCTTCAGCTGCCCGAGCACCCCACGGGCCTCCAGCGTCTCCTTTAAGGCTATAGAGACGATTCATGTGAGAACAGAGAGAGACAGCAGTAGATTCATGTGAGAAACAGAGAGAGACTGCACTCAGCTGGGCTAACCTAACGTTACACGACAACTGTGGAGAGATGTAGTGCTTTGGTTTAAAACAACAACGTGAATACTATGAAACGTAACGATGGTAGACTTGACAAAAACTGTCAAAATTAGTCATAACCACTTTTATATAATGCATTATTTCAATTTTTGAGAATCAGCTCACCGCTTTTCAACTCTGTGATTGTTGCCATTGAAACCCTTCTGCACTTCTCAGACGCTTCCGCTAGAGGTCAGATCAGATTGCGCTTACTACGTACACAGTTGGACTAATTTAGCCATTCCACTCTGACGAGGGACGTTAGGGAATCTTCACATTGGTTTTCAAAATATGAAATAATAAATTTCTTAAAACAAAGTCGTTTTTTTACCTTTATAATTATTATGCATCTTTAAACAACAAAAAACATTATCATTGTTTAACACAAACACCATAAATCAAAGCATCACATCAGCGAAGGAGCTAAATAAATAAATAACTCTATGTGGTTAATCAATATACATTGCAAGTAATTAAGAGAGTTTCATGGTGTTCCTTTTGTCCGTTTTTCCAACTATTTTATTTTATTTTATTATTTTTTTTACTATTGCTCAAACGTAAACAAAACATACAACTTAATATTACCCTTGCCAGAAGAATAGGTATCACATACACTCAAACAAATTGTAAGTTATACAAATATTTCTAGTTTTCCAACTAATTTGACCTGTTATGTCAGTGGAAAGATGACGTAAAGAGCTACTTGACGTCATGCGGAAGAGAAGGTGGATTGGCAAATCTTTCTGCTTGCGAAATTCTTTGCTCGCTTTTGTCCCGGAAGGACAAGCCTTTTCATCGTGTCAGTTGTCGTCATCCTTCGTGCCAAAACAACTTCTTTCTAGACCAGGCTGTAAAATGGCTGGAACAGCTTTAAAAAGACTCATGGCCGAATACAAACGTAAGTCGCTTATTGGCAATTGCATTTAAAAGGCAGCGCAAAGCTAGCGATTGTGAATTATGGATTTTACACTGTTTTGGTAGCAACAGTTTGGCAGCGGTTGTCCCCTTTAGCAGACACGGATAACGTTACTTCCAGAACTTCGCTGACATATGATGACAGTATGAATTATTAATAGGTTGTAAGCTATTTTCTTACAGTCTATGGTTGTAAGGCAACAGAAGTCACACTGATCAAACCGAAACTGTTTTCCGAAACTAATTTTTTTAGTCTAGTGCTGTCACTGAAGGAAACTGATGATGATGATGACGACGATTTTTAATTATAGTTAAGCATATTTACACAAATACAGCTAATTTATCTCAACTCCTTTCTTTTTTTCCACAGAACTAACTCTCAACCCTCCAGAGGGGATTGTGGCAGGTATGAAATAGGGCAGTTACTAAACTGCTCCATTGACCCTGATTTTACTGTAGTAACTTAACTTATCTAATGATTTATATTGTATAAATATTGACTGAGAGATTTCATCCCTGCAGGGCCTGTAAATGAGGAGAATTTCTTTGAATGGGAGGCTTTGATTATGTAAGTGGCCTATTATTTTATTTATTTATTTTTTTATTTGGTTAATTTGCTCCGCTTGGGTGAGAAAATGTGTTTCTTGAAATGTTAGTGACTGTTTCAATTCAAACAGATTTCCTCTCCCATGTCTAATGTGACCCAACAAAGAGGGCCATAGCTTGATTTCGCTCGTTCAGTACAGTAAATCTTTTATTATTCTTATTAATCCTTAGGCCATCAATGTGTACTTACATTTACGAGTCATTAAATCATGTTTAATTTGGACTTTCCTGTCCGTGCTCTTTGAGGTGGACCCCATATACCTCCAATGTATGACTGACAGACAAGAACGGTTTGACCTAAAAATATCAAAATTGAAAATACTGTGGAAACAAAGACACCTACATCTTAGATGCCCTTGAGTTAAGCTACAACATATTAGAGCCAGACCGATATATCTGCCATCCGATATTAGGCATTTTCCAAAATATCGGTATCGGCAGTTATAATGGACGATAAATGAATATTTAAAAAATAAAATAAAAATGGACGAAACACGCTTCAATCATCTCTCCTTGGCCTGTTATATTGAAAATGTATGTTTTATAATTTGCAGTATGATGTTATCTATTGCTAAATTATGGCTCATCATAGACTAGCTAACCACAAAGCTAGCGAATGCTACTATCATCAGTGGAAGACCGCTAACTTTAACATTAATGAGCTTGGAAACCACAATGAACTTTTTCTGCCTAAATAAAGTAATGATTACTGTATTTATAACTAGCATATCTCTAGTTACAGTCCCTGCATTGTAAAATGTGAGTTATACTTGCGAGGAGTGAACATTTAGACATAGAGAGAAAGTATCAAACGTATCTTGTGCAGAAAAGTTAGCTTTTCTTTTACACATGTGTGAAATCCAACAATATTTAATAATAAAAAAAATATCGGCCGATATATCGGAATATCGGATTTTAAAACCCGAAAATATTTGTATTGGTATCGCCTTCAAAATCCTTTATCGGTCGGGCTCTACAACATATCAAAAATTAATTTCAAAGTGAACTATCCCTTTAAGGGATTCATTTGGTAAATGTGTTTCATTGTAGTTTAGGCACACGTCGTCTTATTCAAGTGATGATAACTGATTTTGATTTTGGATAAGACCAAACAATGTGTCCTCCGGTAAACCAAACTGGTGGTTAGATCAGTGGTTTTGACTGATAAGTTTTTAAGTGAAACTTATTGCCAAGCATAATAAGGAACCGTGTCCCTAGCAACTCCCTGACAGCTCTTCCACAGATACGGAACTGTGCTCGTTTGATGCGCTCCTCATCATGATTACCGATCAATATCTGCCCATAGAAACAGCATTTGATAGACAGCTGGATAAGTAAACAGAAAGAGATTTGCATGTTAAATGGGCCTTTGAGAATGATTCCATGAAGTTCTACCAATGCTGTCAGTAAATCATTCAGATTTATGAAGTTGTGTGATTTTATGATTGTGATTGTGCAGTTTTTTTATGTTTAAGTGTAAGTATTTTATGTGGAAGATTGTAAATGTTTTCACTTGCCTCATATTTTTAAGTGATTCTTGCAAATAAACATTTGGAATATTGTTTGTCCTCAACCAAAAGATGCCGTCAGACTGGATTTTTCATTTGCGTTTCACCTCATCTAATTCCTGATGTTAATGATTTTTATTATATACTGAAAAAATAATTTCGGAGTGAATCATTCTGAAAAGATGCCTGTGTAAATTAGTGTAAGTGTGCTTTAAAATTTCTAATAAAACTACTGAATGCTAGGGATTTGCGGGTAATACTGTAATAGCTTATCCAGACATTATAGCTGCTTCTGAGGGGGGTTGAGGGGTCACTACTGGAATGCTTCAGTTCATTGTTTCTTTATTAGCTCTGTTGCAACACTGAGCTTTAGAACATAGCATTAAGTGATTAAAAATGAATAAACGGCGGTCCTGCTTGTCTGGATCTATTGCATCACTTTCTAAAATCTGTTCTTGTTTTCTTATTTTAGGGGACCAGAGGACACATGTTTTGAGGGAGGTGTGTTCCCTGCCATCCTTAGTTTCCCCTCAGACTACCCCCTCAGCCCCCCCAAGATGAGGTTCACCTGTGACATGTTCCATCCAAACAGTGAGTGGTCTTTATTCTGGACTACACATTCAGCATTCAGACAGAGTATGTGGGGGTTGGTGACTCAAATATTCATAAATGTCAGATTGCTTCGGTATCACTTTATTTGAAGGGGTGTGCATAAGACTGACATGACACCTTAAAGGGATACTCCACTTTTTTTGGAAAGAGGCTCATTTTACCACTCCCCCAGAGTTAAACAGTTGAGTTTTACCTTTTTCGAATCCATTCAGCCGATTTTCTGCTGATATTTAGAAGAATATCAGTAACCAGACAGTTTCTGGTCTCATTGACTTCCATAGTAGGAAAAAAAATATACTATGGAGGTCAATGAGACCAGAAACTGTCTGGTTACTGATATTCTTCTAAATATCAGAAAATCGGCTGAATGGATTCGAAAACGGTTAAACTAAACAGTTTAACTCTGGGGGTGTGGTAAAATGAGCCTATTTCCAAAAAAAAGTGGAGTATCCCTTTAATAATCATGACACATGTCATGAATATGAAGGAAGTTTAATGCATGTTTATGACAACTGTCACTAAGTGTCATTCGCTCAGTTATGACCTTTTTAATGCAAATATGACATTGTGTGAATTGTCTTTATGACACCTTGATATAAACCAATACATCATAACCTGTCAGTGTCTTTGTCATGACAACTTGACATTACTAAGACAACACAACCTGTCATAAACATGACATAGCAGATTAATAATCAAACTTAAGAAAGCACTTCGCTTTATGGGTTAACATTACATTAAACTATCAAATGGTTGGTTTTGACATTGACTGTCATGAGGCCATTATAACATTTTAATGACAAAATTCAATTTATACCACTGTAGTTGTGGTCACGAAGAACATTCATGACATAGTTATAATGCCTCATGACATCCAATACCAACCACATGACAGTTTAAGGTTCTACAAAGACATTAAGCATCACAACTGTTTTCAACATTGATAATAATAATAATAATAAATGTTTCTTCTGCAGTAAATCAGCCTATCAGAATGATTTCTGAAGGATCATGTGACACTGAGGAATGGCGTAATGATGCTCAAACTGCATTTTTTAAAGGGATAGGCTAGTTCACCCAAAAATGAAAATCATTTACTCACCCTTATGGTGTTCCTAACCTGGAGTTTCTTTCTTCTATTGAACAACAAAGAAAATATTTAGAGGAATGTTGAACCAGACAGTTGACGCCATCCATTAACTTCCATAGTATTTTTGTGGCAGGTTAGCCACCACAACCAATTAATGTGTAAATTAAAGTCCTCAATATGTATAAATTAAAAAATTTCTGTCTTAAAATGTGTTAAAATAACATTTATTGGGGTTTCTTCAAAGGTAGCACTTTTTTTTTTTACAGTAACTCTGGGTGATAAGAAGGAGCGCAGGCAGTAATACACTGTGTGGAGAATAAAACGATTTGCAGTACTCCCGCAAACTAGAAATATCTATGAATAAAACAAACCAAATACATTTTTATTCATCTGTTGCAGAAAAACAAGAACAACTAAAACAAAATAGAAACGATTTATAGTCCTATTTATAACATGTTTGCATTGCAGCATTGAGTGATGTAGCCAATCACAGACATATTAGTTGATTTCTAGGAACTCTAGGCTTGGAGCATAGACCAGGCATAGACAGTAAAAGCCTGGAGTCTCTTTTATGACGTCACCCCCAGCCTAGTGGAAGGGAGGTGGCGTGCTTAAAACAACTGTAAAACATACCAACTTTTCATATTATATGCAGCATTTTGCTATAAAAAACAACAACATAAAAAAACAATTGTGGGGGGTTCTTATCTTTATGTTTAGTAAGCACATTGCATTATCGATAACGCTTCCTTTTACAGTCCAGTTACCCATGTAAATACTATGTACTTATTTTAGTAACTACAATTACTGGGTAATAACTAGTACTAACCCTGAACCTACCCCTAAACCTACCCCTGTTTCATGCCTTATATTAGCCAGCACTTTCTAGGTAAGTACATTGTAAGTACACTGTAAGTACTGGACTGTAAAAGGAAGCGTTACCTATCTTTGTGAAAAATTGAACCTGCAATTTACACTTTAAATGGAAGTCAATGGATGCCGTTCACTGTCTGGTTACCAACATTCTTTAAAATATCTTCTTTTTTGTTCAATAGAAGAAAGAAACTCAAATAGGTTTGCAACAAAATGAGGGTGAGTAAGTAATTACATTTTTTTGGGCGTATCCCTTTTACAGTGTACACCTCCAGGTTTCTCAAACCTCCAGGAGCAGGCCACGTTTACACAAAGCCGGGTATTTAGCAAAACGAATATTTTCCCTCTCCGTTTTCAAAAATAATATCGTTCACACACCCGCATAAATACGCCGTCGCGAGCCATCATAACTATGCCAAACCTACTGGCGGCAGTGTAGGGGTTAAGGATAAAGCCATGCAAGCCAATCAGAATAAACATTTCAGAATTTGCACTTGCTGATGTAGACCCCAAAAAGTGTCTGTGAACACAGCCATAGTAAACCCCTTTCCTAATTAGGCCTCCACTGCATAAACCTCATCTTTTGTGATGATTAATATCATTAGGTAAAAGTTCGTACTTGGATTAGTTACTGTTATTATTTATTGCTAAATTAAGTATTCATAAAATAATCAGTAGATTATTCGATTAATCGAAGAAGACGACCATACCCCCCTCCAAATCGATTGACATAATGTGGGCATTTCCTCTGGTCCTGCTGGTGGATGTGTGGACAGGGAAGTGGACCCAGATAAAGGTCTTCCTGCAGGCCATAGATAGCAGCAGACCAGCCTGATGTCCTCTGATGGTGCCGGGGCTCTGGAGGCGGTTATCAGAGCTGGACGGCTCAGATTCTGATCACTGTCCTCATCTGTGGAGAGAAAGAGGAGATAACATCAGCTGTGCTGTTGAGTGGCTGATACCGTGCAGTGCGGGGGTGGCTTCATTCAAGCCCGATTCAGGGTTAAAAATCTTATCTTTATTTGTGTGCTTGACCATTTTAGCAGAAATCGATGTTCTTTTGATCCTTTAAGGGGCCCTGACATCTATTCGTAATTGCCATTTCAACTCTTTTTATGGCCTTTTTATTATGACGTGGGAGTTCATTCTGTGGGATGAAATGCAGTGAATTGATCCACTATGAGTTGGTTTGTTTCACCTGCAGCATAAAAGAGTCACAGACAAAAATGCAGATATAATCAAGTCGAAAGTTTATTCAAATGTATTCAGTCAACCGGCAATGAAGACAGTAAAGATGTCTAGAGGACTAAGGGCAAGTGAAAACTCAGAACAGAACTTCATAACTTTGTGTTGTTGTGGTGTGTTTATTGTAGTATATCCAGATGGACGTGTGTGTATTTCAATCCTGCATGCACCCGGTGATGACCCCATGGGCTATGAGAGCAGTGCCGAGAGGTGGAGTCCCGTGCAGAGCGTGGAGAAGATCTTGCTGTCTGTGGTCAGCATGCTTGCCGGTCAGTCACCGTTCACTTAATGATGAACAAACTTTTCATCATGATCAAAAAAGAGATCAAGGATATTTATTTATTTATTAGGATCCCCATTAGCTGATGCAACAAAATGTATCCGCTACTCTTCCTGGGGTCCACACAAAGCACATAACACAAATAAGAACACACTACACATTCAATAGACAGATTAACATATTACAAATTATTATTACATATTACATATATATACACACACATAAACATACACACATACACATCACATACAATACACTCTATCTACCTACGTATATGATGGTGAGATCATATACTGTGTGTGTATATATATATATTAGGGCTGGAAAATGATTAATCGCGATTAATCGCATCCAAAATAAAAGTTTGTGTTTACATAATGTATGTGTGTGTGTAGTGTGTATAATTATTTTGTATATATAAATACACACATATGCATGTATATATTTAAGAAATATTTGCATGTATATACTTTATATCTATTTATACAAAATTAATATTATACATAAATATAAATATGTGATATATTAAGAACACATTTTTCTTAAATATATACATGCATATGTGTGTATTTATATATACAAAATAATTATACACACTACACACACATATATTATGTAAACACAAACTTTTATTTTGGATGCGATTAATCGTTTCCCAGCCCTAATATACTATATAACACTAATATCTATAACACTACAAGTTTTAAAGGTTATGTTGTATTATATATACTGTGCATAATATATACTGTATATATACTTTTTTACTGTGAAGTAATTATTTTTATACTCTGTATCCTGCATCATGGGTTTTTAATGTTTAATACCTTTTACTATTGGTAACCCTTTACTTCAAGGGGTGTGCATAAGACTAACATGACACCTTCATAATCATGACATGACATATTTTATGAATATGAAGGAAGTTTATGCATGTTTGTGACAACTGTCATTAAGTGTCATTCGCTCATGCTCATTTTTAATGCAAATATTACATTGTTTGAGATGTCTTTGTTATGACACCTTGACATAAACCAATACATCACAACCTGTCAGTGTCTTTGTCATGACAACTTGACATTATTAAGACAACACAACCCGTCATAAACATGACATAGCAGATTAATGATCAAACTTAAGAAACCAACTAGCTTTATTGGTTAAAATTACATTAAACTGTCAGTTGGTTGGGTTTGACATTGGCTGTCATGAGGCCATTATAATTTTTTAATGACAAATTGAATTAGTACCACTGTAGTTGAGGTCACGAAAAATATTCATAACGGTTATAATGGCCTCATGACAGCCAATGTCAAAGCCAACCACATGACAGTTTAACTTAATTTTGTGTCAAGATGTCATAAAGACATCTTAAGCAATGTCATATTTGCATTCAAAATGTCGTAATTGAGCGAAAGATGGTTGATGACAGTTGTCATAAACATGCATAAACCCTACTTCATATTCAAGACATGTCATGGTCATGTCAGTCTTATGCACACCCCTTCAAGTAAAGTGTTTCCTCATTATTTACATCTCATCAGTGCCTATCCTTAACTAATTGTAAATAGTGGTCTATTTGCTCCTACAGAGCCCAATGATGAGAGCGGAGCAAACGTGGACGCCTCCAAGATGTGGCGTGAGGACAGAGAGCAGTTCAATCGACTAGCTAAGCAGATTGTGCGCAAATCTCTAGGTCTCTGACTCTCTGTATACAGACACACTCTCACACTCCTGGCCAGTGAGGATTGACGTTTGAGAGGATACAAACTCCCAGCGGAAGAGTGAGTGTTGTAGTGTGCCACCCCCCCCCTACCTCCACCAGTGTGAGCACTTTATTCCCATCCAGGCTTTCATACTCTCGTCCCAGTCTCGCCCTCTCCTGCGATTGGGTGGATGCGTGGACAAATGGCTTTTGTTGAATAAGGCAAAATGTCATGCGTTCACCGGACATTGTTTAATGGAGAGTCGAGCGTCATTCTCTGAAACGTTTTTTTCACAGCCATTTGGGCTGCCGGTTTGTCTGTCATGCCTGTTACATGTCTATAGATCCAGCTGGAATGCAGCTTTGGTTTGATGACAGTATGCTGATGCATGCTTTAATATTACCTCCTAATAAAATGCATTGTGAGGAAATCATACGACGCAGTGACTATCACATCCACTTATTCGTTTATGAACAGATTGTATTACTGATCTTTTAGGATTGTGGGAAAAGATCATTTCTATTGATGGAGATTTAATAAATGTTTTAATTACAAACATTTGATTACGAATTTGGTAATGCACAGATAAGTCAGTGTTTTTGTCAAATTTCACTTTTTGCATTTCTTGATGTTTTTAGATTCCGCAGCAAAGCTTGAATTGTACAGCCTTCAGCATAAAGACAGACCAAAATAATTGATTTACACCATCATCACTTCAATTAAGAAACGTTTCATTTCTTTATTTGGTATTTTGCCTTTCATTTGTTCTCAAGGATTGTATAGCCAAATAAAATCAATAAGTGTTTGTGATTTATGAACGTCTTCTGTTATTTTATTATGTGTGTAAAATCCAAAATGGTTTCTGCACACTTCTGATGTTGCTCCAGTACAGATGGGAAAATTTGTCTAATATGTAAGGAAACATTTCCAGCTTAATTCATGTCATGTAACGGTAGGAAAGAGGGGTAAGCTTCCAATTTACTTCCAATTTGGTGGGGAAAACTATAGTAATTTAGTTACAGTTTAAGAAAACTCATTACCTGCCATGTAGAAAATTTCCTACATGCACTTTCTCCTTTGCTGTCCTCTCTCTAAATCATTACACTAGCATTACTATGATGGAAAAGCTGAATTTTCAGCATCATTGCAGACACATGATCCTTTAGAAATCACTCTAATGCCGATTTGCTCAAGGAACATTTCTTAATATTATTAATTATATTATATTAAAACCATCTGTTCTCAAAAGTTTTGTGGAAAACATGTTTTTTTCTGTACTTCAATTAAAGTTGTTGGAAGATGTAATATAAGTATCTTTAGTCACTTAATAATCAATTTAATGGATTCTTACTGAATAGAAGCAATCATTCCTTTACGAAGAAAGAACGCACTGACCCCACGCTGCGGTGGATATCAAACCTGTTTGGTTTGGCAGAGCTCAGTCAGGATTTGCAGAATCTGACCACATCAGAGACTGGATTAACTCTTGTTATTTTTAATGGCATATCAGCTGATGTGGCTCATTATTGGACAGTTGCTTCCGTGTGTATCTGCTTCACCATCTGCATACTAGACCGCAGGTTGGCTTTACTGACAGGCCAGGAGCTGTTCTTCTGTACACCAATTGCCTCCCACACATTACTGTAATTGAATGTCAAATATGATGACTGCTGTCATTGCTGACAAAACAGCCTCTGATCACCTCCCGCTGATGGACTCACACAGACTTTCTCTCTTAATGAACAATAATACCAAAGATAATGTGTGTGTGTGTGTGTGTGTGTATATATATATATATATATATATATATATATATAATGACTGGGTTTGTCCATATTTTACCCAAAATTGGGTTAAAACAACCCAGCAGTCTTTAGAGTGTATATATACTGAATAATGTCAAATAAAGTTAAAAAAAAAACAATATTGTGAAATGTTATTAAAATTTAAAATAACTTGTGTTCTATTTGAATATTAGTTTGATGAATAAAGTTCAAGAGAACAGCATTTCTTTAAAATAGAAACCTTTTGTAACACTATAAATGTATATACTGTCACTTTTGATCAATTTAATGGGTCATTGATGAATACAAATATGTAATAAGTTCTATTTTATCTTAAAGAGGCTATATGCGGCTTTCCCCCCAAAATAAACATAACAATAGACTTTTTATTTTACCATTTATGACTCAAACATCTTCTGATGAGCATACTGACACCTTGTCCGCTTTTTCTATTTTCTGTCGGGTCGGACTTTTCCCGCGCTGTCTGTGGATGTGACGTCAAACGCGTTCATGTCACGTATTTTCCGCAAATCAACCAGGCGGCGCCACATTTGAAAAAATGCAGCTCGTCAAAAAGCTGGCCGATGCCCATCTTTATGCAAATGAATAAGGTCCTTCTCTATATGAGTTCGCATCTACCACGGATTTTTTTTAGTGTAATAATGTGTTCAGTTGTACATTGACAGTGCAGTCGATGCTGTTGTTTACATCCGAGTGCCTCCATTATGGCCGCTCATCCGGGTTACCGCCCAGAACACTCTGCCAGCCCACCACTGCTAGTCAGCAAGTAGCCTACATTCGCAAACAGAACACTTATCTCAAACAATATATGTATTTAACTGTTCTTACCTCTGTAAACATAATGTTGACCTCCTTGCAGCAGATGACTTGTGAAGTGTGCACGTACGAGCGCGCGCTGCGAGAGCAAGCAGAAAGGAAGAGCAGTTCTGTTTTTTTTTTTTTTTGGCCACAGGTGTCAGTCGCGAGTTTAAATTTCAGGAAAACGCATGTATCCCAAACTTTTGAGTGGTGTATGGCTTCCACAGAAAAATACAATCAGGAAAAACTGTATTCAACATTGATAATAAGAACTCCTTGCTTTTCTATTTGCATTTATTATTTTTTATGAAATAAATGCAGCCTTGGTAAGCATAATAAATAAGAACTTATTTTGCAATATCTGTGCACAATTATATTTATTATTTAGTCTCAATGTCCCCCACACCCTCTGCCGTCCACAATCCGACTTATAATCAAACTCGTTCAACATCTATCAAATTCATAGAGCAAGACTGCGTCCATCTCCTCTGGAATCTCCTCAACAGGAGCAGAAACCCTGCAGTTGATGAGTTCCCCTGTCTAAACATGTCTGATACTTCACACAGTGCTGTTTCAAAGCACGGCTCAGCCCCGGGGTCAAACGGAAGACCACAACATCTTTCAAAGAAGAACATGACACACACCTCTCTCTATCACTCCCTTCTCTCTCCATCATTTGTTACACCACTCCTGAACAATTTGATCTGAAACAGGTTCACTAAAGTCTAGTTTGTTGTTCACCCAAACCTGAGACTGACATCAAGCTTGACCGGTGTTAACCAACAGAGCTTTTGTCATTTGATTCTGTGTATAGTTCACAATATGTTTTGTGAAGTTTTATGTAGCCTACACTTCAAAGGAACTCGCCTACTAATTCTTTATTAATACCTCTTTCCAGGGCTGTTAATATCTCTTAAACATTGGGTGGGATGTTTTTTGGTTTAAAATACCCCAATGGTAATTGTCTTTCTATTTAAAGGAATTAAATAAAAATAAAAGATTTGAATGGATTTAGGGGGAAAAGAGAAATAAAAAAACAGATTTTTTTTGTAAATCAGTTTGAAGTCTTTGCAAATATTTGTATTTTAAAATATGCACCCATTAAATACACAACAACTATGTACTAAAAATGGAAACGTTTTTCTTTGTCTTTAGCGGCAATGTACACGACAAAAGCGCTGTATTATGCTTCCAGGCCAGTAGTTGGCGATGTTCCTCTGAATAGAAAAACTATTCGCCTATTGACTATGAACACATAATACGCATGATGTCACAAATTCATGTTTTTGTAGTTTACACGGAGACGAAAGTTTTCAGAAGCTTGCATTTTCATGCCCCAAAATGCTGTTGTCATCTAAATGAACGCTCAAAATACAGTACATACAAAGTTTTCCATTTTTAGTTGAAAACGGTGTCGTGTAAATGGCCCATTATTCATTTGCCTATTATGTTGATAGGCCTACTTCTTGTCTCTTCACATTCATTCATGAATTACATGAGTCACAGAGCCTAATTCAATTAATGGGTGTGACAATTTTATCATAAAAAATGTAAAGTAAAACGTTTTACTCTTAAAACTTTTTGTCAAATATTGGGGTTGGAGTTATTAGGTCACTTAAAGCTACACTATGTGATTTTTACCCCATCTAGCGGTGAAAAGGTATATGACCATCCAGTGAATATTTAGTTTCTGTTCCTCTCAATTCCAATTTCGTTTAAACTCCTACGGTGGCCAATGTAGTCCAAGATTAACATGGCTTCCAGTTTGACCTCGTCCATGAGTGTTAACCGAAGTGTAAACGCGAAAGGCGAAGCTTTAATTAACGGGTATGTCCCTCTTTGGCTAATGTACTTTCAAGATGGAGGGGCAACATGGCAACCGACATTACAACCCCTTACCCATATGTGTTTTCAATGGCATATTATACACTCACGATAATACTTTATTACTTGAACGAAGTAAATATACATTAATGAGCACACATATTTTTGAAAGAACTAAGTGTTTTTAGCTAAGAATAAACTAAAAGAGTTACACAGTGTAGCTTTAAGGGTTCAATTTGGCACTTAAAATGGGGAGGGAGGGGGGGGGGGGTCTGTTATAGATCGCTTTCCTAATGGGATTAAAGTTTCATTATCTCCTATAAATATGCAGGTTAGGAAAGCAGGATTCTCTCAGGAGTTCATGAACTAGTAGCACAACTCTTTAATATCGGCCTACGCTAACGTTACATATTACATGAACTGTTTGTCAAAGGCCGTTGTTCTACTTACAAAAGAATTTCAATTGCTGTGTTCCTCCTCTCTAATGTTCCTGCTTTTCTGCTGGCTTTGATGTGAAAAAGACTTTAAGCGACAAAGGTGAATTGGGGTCAGTTGAACTGCATGCTGGTCTTCAGCCTCAGATGTTGCTTTGATTAGCTCACAAACTATTAGCAAACCAAACAAAACAACTATTTGCAAACCTGCTATTCTAGTGAGTGATCATGCATGGCTTGTCTTGAGTTGTGCTTTGTTATAGATTGCTAAGTCAAGCATTGCCACAGTCGCTAATATTTACAGGTAAGCATCAATAAAACCGACCACAAGCAGGCATTTTTATTAGCATTTACTGCACATCTTATCCTATACCATCTATGCTACTGCTATAAGATGAATGTAGTCGTGTGTAGGTTTGTTGAATGTGTGTGCTAAAGAACTCTGGCAGTTGATTGTAACCTAATATCTGACTCACTAATTAGTCAAACCCACACCATTTAGCCATTAGTGGGGTGTACATCCCAAAAAGTACCAGAAGAGGGAGAGACCGAGAGAAAAAGAAAATCATCCAAAACAAAAACTGTCTGGGAAAACAACACTGGGGTGTAACAGCCACGGACAGGAGTGATTCCCCGAATCATGCAGCTTGTTGAGCAGAGGTATGGAATATCTGGACTTGCTTCACAGTGGATGAGAAAATGAAATTCTCATGAGAAAATGCAACTATTTAACGTTTTGATTTTCTGTTTCTGTTGCTGCTGCCGTATGGTCTAATGGTAGGTTCAAGTCATGTCGGAAATAACGTCTTTATGTGTTGAATGCATGTCATGAATGCCATCATAATATCATAATTATGAGCAGGAAACTCTGGGAAAAAAATTCAAACTTGAACCATACAGTCTCAAAAACACGGTTTGAAGTTGCTGGTGTTTCTGACGTCACAAACTACTTTGTAACCAATCAGATCAACGTGTGATCGTCTACAAGTGGATTTCGGAGCTGAGTGACTGGAGGTGGGGCTAATTTGCATATTCATAGAACATGAAGCACTATTTAGTATACTAAATGAAGCAAGGGTTTAGAGTTACATTCAAGCTGTTTTAAAGCGTGAAAAAATCAATGAATAATTTTGGTGACCAAAGATTAGTTTTAAAGGGATACTCCACTTTTTTTTGTGGAAATAGGCTCATTTTACAATTCCCCCAGAGTTAAACAGTTGAGTTTTACCGTTTTCGAATCAATTCAGCCGATTTTATGATATTTAGAAAAATATCAGTAAGTAACCAGACAGTTTCCATAGAAAAAAATATACTATGAAAGTCAATGAGACCAGAAACTGTCTGGTTACTGATATTCTTCTAAATATCAGCTGAATTGCTTCGAAAATGTTAAAACCCAACTCTTTTAACTCTGGGGGAGTGTTAAAATGAGCCATGGAGTATCCCTATATATATATTTAAGTGATAAAATGATTGATAGGGGACTTTAAGACTTATTAACTTTGCACTTCAAATCATTTATCTTTTTTTAAAAATACCGAACAATGAAGATTAAGAACGCTTTTTTCAACGTACACATACATGTTGGTAAGGAGAATTTCGACTAGATCTGTAAAGGACAGAAAAAAACAACAAAATTACCAAGTACAATTATCAAGTGAGACTGAACCTAATCAGGACACCAAGAGGGACTCCACCCAGAGGAAGAAAATAAAACATAAAGAGAGAGAAAGAGAGAGAGAGAGAGAGAGAGAGAGAGACAGAGAGGGGGGGGGGGGGTTATGAAGCAATGAAATGCTGAGATTAGGACCGCAGGAAATCTCTCTCTCTTTCTGTCTGCTTTTCTCTCAGCCTCTGTACCTCCTTCTGAGCCCCTCCTCTCATGTTGGTTTCATTTGAATGCCTCTCTAAATGCACCACTTTTGCCCCTTGAGCTCTCAGTTGTAATTCTGATCTGTTAACATGCTCATCTGACCCTGCAGGTGACAGGTGAATTAGCTGCTTTTTGATCGCCTCTACGCACCTGGGAACAAGACACAAGCTTGTGGATTTTCAGGACTTTGATTCCAACTTTCAGAAATATTTAGGCTCTGACTCTTTTAAACTGCTTGTTAATGATTAGCATTTTAGTGGATGAATGACTTTCTTGGGAAGAACATGTATTTTCATTTAGTGTGTATCGGGAAGTTGTACCCAGTGTTTGCTCTTCGTACATTGTGAATTTTTAAAAACAACTTTATTAGCTTATTAAGTAGCTCATGTTCATTGGTGTTCAGCTGATTCTTTAATCAAAATTATACAACGATGGACAGACTCCATTCTGGACAGTTCAGGGAACAAAGAATACAGGACCTAAAGGCATCTTGACCAGTGGATAACTTTGGACCATCCTGAAGTTATTATTTGGACTTTTTTTTAAAGTTTTTTTTTCAGCAAATCAACTATCTAATGGACGGACAGCACAACTTGGTGCCTTCATTATGGCTACTTGCACTGCAGTGGTGTTTGCTTCTTCTACCACTGACAGAAAGTGTGACCGTCATGCCATGGAAACCCTGTACAGGTGAGATTCATGCTGTACATTTTTTCAACGCACTAGTTGAATAATGTAAAAAAAAAAAAACCTAGTTGAATAATGTTTGTTTATCATGAACTAGTCTTTAAGAATACTCATTGAGTCCTCGTGCTACAAGCTGTTTATCAGCAGGCATCAAGATAAAAGTGATTTCCTCTGCAATAAAATTCTTCAGATTAGGTCAGGTCCAGATTTAAACGGTCTTGAATGAGACTTTACATCCTGATTCTGAATGATAATTGTGTATTACTATGGGCATTTTTGTTTTATATATGTGTGTGTATGTGCATGTGTGCATCATAGAAGAATTCTGTCCGTATTACCATTTTTTAAGTGTCAATGCCATTCATGTAATTCTAGCATTTGTGGTGAAAACAATGATGGGAATGATTGATTTTAACTCACACATCACGTCCAACCCAAACTCACAGGAAAATGAAAGAAAAAAAAAGATTTTTAGAAAAAAAGTAAGCATAAAGGTCCTCCCTAACCTTGCCCATAAACATAACTGCCACTGGGATGAAAGCAGATCATTCAACAATGTATGACTGCGAGTGCAAATTAGTTACCAATTCACCAAAACGTAAAATAAATGTACGTGAGATTGCGTTGTAATGTCTCATTTTGCATCTCAAGCATGTTTATACTGACAAACTTAAAAATGAGACTGCTGAACACTGAAAAAACATGGTCATGTGTCATGCTGACCACCATATAGAAGAAACAAATGTGAAGATGTAACAAATGCATTCACAAGGTTGGGGATGGTCTTTACAATGGAAAAATTGAAACTCTTCCCAATCCCGGCGACATCCCTCGGGCTTAAATTCCCCAATTTTCATACCACGGAGGCAATTACATTAGATACCAACTCAAAAGAAATGAGAAAATGAAAAATGCTAATATATATAAAAAAAAGATTTTACAAGAAGATTACTAAAGTTAATTCCTTAAGTGGTATTTTAAAATATTGCTTTTGTATGTCATCTAAATGGTCCATAATTAGGGCAATGAGCTCAGCTAAAGGTCTGTTATTACAATAGAAGCTGTAAATACCACAATAATGTGGATGAACCAAAGAATGCTGGGAATGTTTAGGGAATTGCAGTTCTGTCTCTGAACATCTATAACATCTCTTTGTCATCAGTGTGTATCCTCATTTGAAGCAGATCATTTTTGTGCATCGTTTGCCCTCCAAAACATTTACTTGCAGTTTGAAAATTGAGTAAGAAGCATGCAGTATCAAGTACCAAGAGGATCAGCAAGTTCATGTATATGCTGTCATGAAATGCATTTGCTCATGTCACTTTGCATATTCAGATTAAGACTATGTATACTATTGAGGAAAGCAAAGGGCATATCAACTCATAGACTTGGGCTGCAAATAAAAACATTGCTTGAGCCATATTTAAAAGTTTTGAAAGCATGTATGAATGACAGTAAATCAAAGTTTTGTAAATTCTGTGAACCAGGGAGAGCTGGTATAATATTCTATCTGCCACTCTTACCTCTGTATATTTTGCATGGAAGGCTATTTGCATACTTTAGTTAATGAACTATATCAAGAGCTATCCGCAGATGCAAAAATGCATAGGCCTCCCAAGTGTTCAGATTCTCAAGCCACATGTATGGATTTATTGTATTAAATAGCAATGTAGGCCTATTAAACAAAATGTTATTTGTTTTAAAGTCACGAAGGTCCTGTTTACCTGGTATTATGTGTTTTGGTCAATCGGGGCACAAGTAGACGAGAGAGACACCTGGTGTTTCAATCCATCTTTATTGCCACTTTCAGCCACTTCTGTCTTGATTTCTTTGGGGGAGACAGGGACTGGGGGTCTATGGGTGGGTAAATGTATGGATTTTTTCAGATTTTTTGATCCCATGGACAAAATCAGCATGCTTAATTTGCATATGAATGCCCCGGGAGACGACGGAAAACATACAGAGAACATTAGCTGTTTCTGCTCTGACAGTCCCTAGACCAGGACGAACACGGTGAGTGGATGCAAGGAATCAGGAATGGTGAGAGAACATTTTAATTTGTACGTTTTTCCTCTTCACCAAATTTAGGGCTTCAGCCAACAAAGTTTAAATCCCGTCTGACTAGCGCACTTCCCATGACGTTTATCGTTTATGCGTTAGGTCTGTAGGCGGAGAGTTGAATGTTTTTTTGTGGCTGTTCGAACGCATTCGACCACATGAGTATTTGCACTATGTTGGAAAATGAGTGTTGGAAGTAACTTACGAAAGTGGACAAGCTAAGTGGACAAGCAAAGGGGGAGTTTACCGAATCACACTTGAAGCTGTTGACCAATCATAACACATTGTTCCAGCTGACCAAGTAGAGCATAAAAGGAGGGCTTCATAGATACAGGAACTAAAAAGAGTGTCACTGACTGACTGGGAAGAGAAGTACTATAACAGTGTAAAATATGTTTTTTGAACATTCAAGCATGAAAACCTATTCTAGTAGAGCCAAATACAAAATTGAGACTTTGTAAAAGGGCATAATGGTCATCTTTATGTTCTCAATGTTGCCTATTGAATGTTCCCAGAGGGTTACAGCATTAACCAGCAGGGGCTAACTAAACCATGATAATCGACCAAAACTTGTTTCTGTCTTTAATCTTTGTCCTCTTCCGCAACAGATCTCCATCCAGTGGACCTGCTGTCTCGGGTTCTGCCCCATAACGGAGAGGCTCTGTCTGGGGTCCGTATGGTGCAGGAGGGAGGTGCTCGCGGAGTCCAGCTCTTCAAACCTACGCAGGCACTCACCTTTCCATCTTCTCAGCTCTTTATCAACTGTGCTCACTTCCCTGCAGAATTCTCCATAGTGGCCACTCTGAAAGTGCCTCAAACCAGAGTGAAGGTAAGCTTATCCTGACATAGACAGAGCTGCTTCTGTCAAAGAGATGCTCATGTCAAGCTTAATCATTATAGAATGTCCCAGAAATTGCTAATTTCTTCTTTGAGAATAGCATTTTTAGTTCGAGCAGGGTTAAACTCTGGTGTATTATATTGGGGTTATTTCACTAGGAATCAATTTTTTGACACATCATAGTGTGTTTCAGTGATTATAGGCCAACCCCGAAGTTAGCATCACTCTGGTTCCCTCTACGAAAAAAAACAGTAGGATTTTTCCACTGGCTTTTGGATTATTGCAGAAATTATAACTCTGTGATAGAAAAAATTTTGATTCTTACAAGTTCCGATCATGATAATCTTCACAAATTAAGCCAAATTTTATGACTTTTTAAGTCTAATTACATTAGCCGCAAGTAAAAAGCTAAACGTACGGTTGCATGACTTCAATGTCACCACCATTAAGCTTCCGACAACTATTTTAGCCTTTATTTAAAAAAAAACATATATGATAGTTTGAGTTAGTTTTATTTTCATTTTTATAGATATATCACTTATAAACACAATAGTAAAAGTGGACTAGTGAGTAGGTGAGTTTTCCTGTTCACCATGATAATGTTTTAATGTCCCCAACAACCATACAGTCCCATTGAGGTGCCGTTTACACGACACTGTTTTCAAATAAGCTGAAAACTTTTTATGTGTTTTGACCACTCATAAACATGACGACATCGTATTGGAGACCTGAAATGGTGTTCAAAGTGCAAGTTTTTGAAAATAATACCATTATTGTCTCTGTGTAAACTACTAAAATGTGTATTTGTGAAAGCGGTGCCAACTACTGGCATGGCAGCATAACACAGTGTTTTTAATCGTTTACACAGAGGGGTTCATTTTGATAACATTGTCGTCTGTACACGAAAAACAGAAATGAAAAAACTTTTCTGGTTTTAGTACATCATTGTCATGTAAATGTACCCTTAGCCACTTTTCAGCAAGTTAAAAAAATAGCAAGTTAAGTGAAAATATCTTAGCACAGATCGTATTTCAGGCATTTAGCCAAAAAAACCCATCCAAAAAACCAATTGGCTAAAATGCTTGTTTCTAGGTTTTGGCCTACAAGTGTCAGAAAGAGGGTAATTAATGGTTATGATATGAAATTGACCCAAATGAATGACAAACCTGACTGTCCATACTTTATCTCTGGACTCACTCTGTCTTTCAGAAGAATGAGTACTTGTTTGCTGTGGTGAAGGAAGATGTCGATCAACTCCTGCTCGGCCTGCGTTTCTCTAAAGACAAAGTCCATCTCATCTATCGGGGCTCAATGGGGCTGGAGCGTCTCAGCTTTAAAAGAATACGCCTGGCGGACAACCACTGGCACAGCATGGTATTAGCTATCAGTGGCCACCATGCCACCCTCACCCTGGATTGCGGCATCCCACTGGAACTGTGAGTCTGTAACGGCAGTAGAAAGACCCCATTACCTTTTAGGGATTCACTACAAGATTGAAGCATTTAGATGACCTCAAAGTAACAAAATTGACAATTTATACGATTAAAATACGATTATTTACGATATTATTGCAATGAATTCTTGAGCAATTAGCTGCAAATTGGGTGGCATTTAGAACATTAAAGCGCCTGACATTTGTTATTTCTAGAGGTGGGGTTTTTCTAACCATAAAATAGAAGAGATTCAGAAACAAAACATAAATTTGCAGTTCAAAGTTGAGTCCCGTGAATAATGTCCTTCCACTGATGGGTTCCAGGGTCCATAAACAGCCATTTCCCTCTGATCTCAGCACCGATGGCTCCAGGTTCCACATTGGAAGTCGAAGGAAGTGGAAAGGCCTGTTCTCTGTGAGCTTTGTACTCTTATATTGCTAATTATATTGCTTAAAATGTGTATTAGCTTACAGAAAACATACCTGTTGGCCAGAGGATGATCTGTCTTCTTTCTTAAGGGTTTACTGCGCCAGCTCGTCCTTTTACCTGGATCGGACGCGACGTCACGTGTTTGCCCCTCCTCCAAACCGTCACTGGTTGAGCTTTCTGTCCCTACGATTCTCTCAAACTTGCCAGTGAAATCCCACATGAATGATGTCCTGCTCCCTCCATATGGTAAAACTAAATGTTTAAATTCAAATGATTTTAAGGTTGAATTAAAAGGAATATATCAGGGCTGTGCAAAAGTTAATTGCGATTAATCACATCCAAAATAAAAGTCTGTGTATACATAATACATTTGTGTGTGCTGTATATAATTATTTTGTATATATAAATACCTATGCATGCATGTATATATTTAAAAATTATTTGCACTATATGAATAACACATTTTCTTAAATATATACATGCATGTGTGTGTATTTATATATACAAAATAATTATATACAGCACACACAAATATATTATGTAAACACAGACTTTTATTTTGGATGCGATTAATCGCAATTAACTTTTGCACAGCCCTAGAATATATATATATATTTTTTAAAATCCCAAATCCATATGACATATCCGCATTCTGCTGAACACAAAAGAAGATATTTTGAAGAATGTTGGTAACCAAACAGTTGATGGACCCCATTGTCATCCATAGTATTTTTTTCCTACTGTGAAGGTCAATGGGGCCCATCAACTGGCAACTGACATTCTTCAAAATATCTTCTTTTGTGTTCAGCAGCATTCATATAGTTTTGAAACAACTTTAGGGTGAGTTAATGATGACATAATTTTCATTTTGAAGTGAACTAATCCTTTAACTACTTTTTTTAAGCTTGACGTCCCCAGTTCCTAGTTTTTATTAAATATTATTAGAAAGAATGTCTAATATATTGTAAAAAAAAAGTAGGGCTGTCAAACGATTAATCGCGATTAATCACATACAAAATAAAAGTTTGTGTTTACATGATATATGTGGGTGCACTGTGTATAATTATTTTGTACAAATATAAATACACACACATGCATAGATATTTAAGAAAAAAATATTTTTTATATATAAAATATTTATATATAATATAAATTATATATAAATCTATATACAGTATATACATGAAAATATTTCTTAAATATATACAAGCATGTGTGTGTTTTTATATATATATATATATATATATATATATATATATATATATATATATAATTATACATAGTGCACCCACATATATTATGTAAACACAAACTTTTATTTTGGATGCGATTAATCGCGATTAATCGTTTGACAGCCCTAAAAAAAGGACATGTGTTTCACGGAAGAAATAAATATGTATATATATGATTAAGGGCATGATAAGAGTTAAAACTGAGATGCTGAATGGAAAATAGGCTGGGTAAACATCATATCAATATAGCCAATGTTAACACAGAGTTACAATGAACCATTACAAAAAAATTATTTTATCATGACTGGAGCCATGTTCAACATTTTGAGGAAAAGATGACATATCGCCCACTGATGACATATCGCCCATGGTCAGATTGAGTTATCATCCCAAACTAAACATCTGACACTTGTTTCGCTCTGAAAAGGAAAACAGAGGTTATGCCGCTCGCAGTGAGAGCTGTCAGTGATTGAGTGTGTGCCGGTGATGAGGGGGTTTACGCTGGCACACATCTCGGGCATGACAAACAATACTGTGTTTATATAATTTGTATTGACCATTTAAATTAGCTAATGGCAACTTTGATCTAGAATACACACATTGGTTAATACTTTTACAACCTCACGGTCTGAGACATATTGTTTTGCACTTTACATCTGTGATGATGACATAGCAGAGATTTTGTTTATTGTTTCATATCATCATCAAAAAAAACGTATGTATTGTACAAATCCAGTTATCACAGATTTCGTCTTTAATGTAATTCAAAAAGAAATATGACTATATTTGTACAATATGTGTACTTGAACTTTTGCATTCTCACGTCAATTTACAGAGACGGAGGTCCGTGTGACTCTGGGGTCTAAACCAGCATGCACTGCGGGAGAGCAGGGACAACTCTGGTTTGACACTCTTAAAAGAGGCCTCTTCCTATGTGATGGTACATACTGGCACTCTATGCTGCAAGGTAGGAAGACTGAAGAAATAAACAATAATGGATTTTTATTTTAACTTTAAGATTATGACCAAACAAGTCAAGTCAAATTTATTTATATCTCACTTTTCACAATAAACACTGTTAATACTAAACAGCTTTAAAGATAACCTTGTAATGTAAATGTTTATAGCATCACAAGGTAATATCATGATCACCATGACCAAAGCACTGGAACCGTTCTTTTTGTTTTTATCACTGTTCAATTTACAGATAAAGACAGACTAGACTATGTAGATGATCACCAGGACCTCTACACCACCTCAGAGACACAGGACATCGAGCTTTTCCAGATCCCCTCTGTTGGGATGTTTGCTGCTATGGCTCATCGGGCCACCAAACCAGGCTCTGGCATCTACCGCTGGACCCATGGCCACTTCCAGCTCTACCAGAACATCAGCACCTTTAAGGCCCAGGCATGGAAGCAATTCACAATAGGGAGGAAGGTGAGACGAGATAATAATCATTGTTGGGGAAAGTAAATGCATTAAAACGAATGCATTGCAATATTGCGTTGCTCCCTTAAAAGTAACTAATTGTGTTAGTTACTTTTAATGCAAAGTGATGGGTAATATTACTTTTTTCTTCACTTGGGCAGGGCTTGCTTGTTTGATTTTTAATAACAAGTAACAATAAATAAGATCTGTGTTCAACAAAGAGTTGTGACCCTTACACGTTTTTTCTATATAAGTTAATCCAAAATGTATACATTTAATTTGAAGCATTTATAAAGTTTAAAAAAAAAAACACAAGCAGGTTATGACTGGTGTGTTTTAAGTCATAGATCAAAATGTGAAAATATATAGAAGCTTTGTTCAACATAGACCTTCAGGCGATTTAGCAAAAGCCCATTCAAAAATCCCATAGACTTTACAGCGAAGGAACCGGGAGAGCTAAAATGCTAACTCACTTCTGCGTTTTGGCCTACAAAGTGACGTGATAACTTCGGCACTCTATTGGTATGGTTGATTCGGATCATCGCATGTCAGCAACAAAGACATCGGTCAATAAAGTGAAATAAAACACATAAAGTATTTGTATTTAACCAATTTCATTATAGCATGTTTGTGTTATATTCTGAGTTAGCAATTTTTTTACTGTATTCATTTGGAGTAATCTGTTTTTGTGCAAATGAGATGAGTAAATGCGTGCTTCAAGTCTAGAAAAACAATACGCATCATGTTCACACAGCGCACTACGCTTCTGTACTTACAATTTCTCTCAATATGGAGACAGGTGAGCTATCAGTCACTAAATGGGAAAACAAAGTAACTTCAAAGTAACTTAGCAATTTGAAAGTAATGTTTACTAGTTACTTGAAAATGTAATCTGCTTATGTAACTTGTAATCTGAAAAGTAATCTGTTTATGTAATTTGCATTACTTGTTTGGAAGTTACATACAAGCTTATGTAACTTGCATTACCTGTGTTTAACAAAGCCTACTTTAGAGGACCACGGACATTATTTCAGGCGATTTAGAAAAAAAATAACATAGACTTTAGGGCGAGGGAACTGGAAGTGCTAAAATGCTAACTCACTTCTGCGTTTGGCATACAAAGTGACGTCATCACTTCGGCACTTTATTATGACGTATATACAAATGAAAAAAATGTTGGGCGGGCCTTGATTTCGTCCTTCACGACTTGATTAGTTAGTGACACGAGTTAGTATTTGGAAAATATTTAGTTTTGATTAAAGATTTCGAGTACACATGAATTAAAAAATAATAATGATGTGCACTGATAAATCATTTATACCAAATATGAATATTTGTAAACCCTTGGTCAACCAAACAAAAATACAGTAACGTTTAACCAACACCTAGTACAACAAAACAGGAAATTGGATCACTGTGTCAAGGAGAGTACTTTTATTATAAAAAAACATACTATAATAGTCTATTTTAAAAATAGACACTTTGATTTTAAAATATAATCTAATTAATTTGAATATTAAAGGAGCTGTATGTAAGATTGTGGCCAAAACTGGTACTGCAATCACTTTCAAATTACCGTAGAGCGGTGTATCCCCTCCCCCTCCGTCCTGACTCGAGGTTGCCAAATAGGCTGCAGAATCCAACATTTTTTTTAGCCCACATGTTTATATCTGCAGCTGTGGTAACTAGAGCAGAGCTGGCAACCCGAATGCTGCAACACTACTGACTTTGTGATTGGTAGATCGGTGGAGGGTGGAGCATCAGACCAAAACACAACATGACAGTTGAGGGCTGCAACTTCACTTTTTAAACGACAATATCCTGGCCGGACTACTGTTGTTAGTGATATAAGTATTTGAAATGAACATGATTTCTTAATGTCTAATTACATATCAGGGCCATTTTATGATTATTTGGAATAAGTTTCGTACATACAGCTCCTTTAAGCTTACACATCTGAAATCAAATGGACAATTCATATTTTCATAACAATTCCTTTCTCAGAAATTGCGTACTGCACATATGAACAGGCAAAGGTTGTACAGTGCAGCTGTAGAGAGCAGTGATTGACACTTCATTAGGTAAGAATTACTGGCAGAAAAAGCCTGAGGTGAAACGTTAAACGGGGGCAGGTGAGAGGTGAGACGCTTCATTCAGAGATACAGTAGACTGGGTTCAGTACGATAAGTGTGATTTGCATGTTTTCCACACATTCCACAGGGAACAGACTTTACACTGCACTTCAGGAGACAGATGTGTTTTGATGTGGTGTTCCTTACATCAGTCCAAACACATGCAATAACTTTAAATCACTAGTGTAGTCAATCACAAAAATTAAATTTGTCTGATGATCTTTCCCTTCCCTGAGTGAATCATTTATACACATCTGTCTGTCTGCAGTGTCGTTGTTTAGTCTTCATTATATCACACAGATCTTAATTATAAAGAATAGGAAGTCATAAAAGGTCTTTGTTGAAACCTGCAGCTCCTTACAACCATCATTATCATTACTGTAAATCACGGAGCCTGTATTTGTATCAGTTAAATCACTAAACTCTTCGCCTGAGTGAAATTATGACTCATAAGCTATATGATACAGTATATATCTAGCACCTGATCTTCACACTGTTCTAAATTTAGCGAGCTGGAATCGTGATAGCCAAATGACAGACTGGCTGATCAGTGTAACTTTATCTCTGTTTGTCTATATCAAGCTCATTTATCACTGTGTGTGTTGTATGTGTGCCAGATGTTCTTGGCGGTGTCCAACTCCATGGGCCCGGCGGACGGAAAGCAAGAGCTGTCTGTGATCTATAGGTGGAGTAATAAGAGGCTGAGGTTTTTGAGATATCAGACCCTGGAGACGCACAGCGCTCGTGACTGGGAAGCCTTCCATATTAATAATGAAGCTTTTTTGGCTGTGGCCAATCACCGAACAGGTTGGTCCTATAGGTTAATGGTGTGGTGGGGCTGAATCAAGAGATTATTATCATCAATAGACTTGTACATACATCACCGGTCAAAACTTTGGAGTCTCTTATACTGACCAAGGCTTTTATATGATCCAAAATACTGTAATATTACTTTATTTGAAGGGGTGTGGATAAGACTGATATGACACACTGTCATAAACATGACATAACACCTGTCATGAACATGAAGGAGTCTTTATGAATGTTCATGACTTTTGTCATTAAGTTTCATTCGGTAAATTATGACACTTCTAATGCAAAGTTGACATTGTTTAAAATGTCTTTGTTATGACAACTTGGCATTAACAAAGAAATCATAACGTGTCACAAATATGTCATAATAGGTCTAATTATTAAACTTAAAGAAGTTATTTAGCTTTGCGTTAACATTACATTACCCTGTCATATGTGGTTGGTTTTGACTTTGGCCGTCATGACACCATTATAACTCTGTCATGAATATTTTACTTGTCCTCAAGTAAAGTGGAACACGTTGGACTAGTTATAAAGATGTCAGGTTGACTGGTTATGATTTCTTGGTTAATGTCAAGTTGTCATAACAAAGACATTTCTGTCTGTGTTAATGTCAAGTTGTCATAATCAAGACATTTTTTGTCTTTGTTAATGTCAAGTTGTCATAGCAAAGACAATTTTAACAATGTCAACTTTGCATTAAAAGTGTCATAATTTACCGAATGACAAAAGTCACAAACATTCAAAAAGACTCCTTCATGTTCATGACAGGTGTTATGTCATGTTTATGATAGTGTCATGTCAGTCTTATCCACACCCCTTCAAATAAAGTGTTACCGGCATGGGTACTCCTGTCTTCAGTGTCACATGATCCTTCTAATATTTGATGCACAATTATTGGTGCTCATTATCAAAATTAATATTATGTGAAAACCGTGATACATTTTTTTTTACATTTATTTGATCTTTTGTAACACTGTAAATCTATTTTCGATCGATTATTGCATCCTTGCTGAATAAAAGTATTCATTAATTTCTTTCTTTTTTTGTAATCATACTTACATCAAAGTTTTGAATTACAGCATACTACAGTTTCCACAAAAAATATACTTTCAACAATATTAAGAGATGTTTCTTGAGCAGCAAATCAGCATATTAGAATGATTTCTGAAGGATAATGTGACACTGAAGTAATGATGCTTAAATTTCAGCGTTACATTGACGAGAATAAAGTACATTTATAAAATATATCCAAATAGAAAACCGTTATTTTAAATTGTAATAATATTTCACAATATTACTGTTTTTTTTCTTAAAATAAATGCAGCCAAGAAACTTCTTTCAAAAACATAATTAATCCAAACTTTTTACTTAAAATACTACTAAATTCACCAGAAAAGTTGATCACAAATGAAAATGCATGCCCATCATCATGCCATTCAGTTCAGTAAATGGTTTCAGCATTTCATTTTTTTACAATTACTGCTGTAATATTTTTATCTTTTATCTTAACCCCTTATATTATGTACATGTCATCCCTAGATAACGGGAATCACAACATTAACAGTGTCGTTTATAAGTGGAACCCAGGCACCAAGACGTTTGAGGTGAACCAGACCATCTCGACATCAGGAGCATACGACTGGGAGTTTTTCACCGTAGGGCCTTACCACTTCCTAGCAGTGGCCAATGCATTTGATGGCATCTCCACCCAAACAGATTCATCAATCTATATCTGGCTTGGTGGAGCCTTTCAGCTCTTTCAGACTATAAGGGTGAGTTTAGAAAGCATATTGCATCATTTCAAAATGTCTGTGATGGACGTAAGGCCCTGATACTCACTGATGGCTTGGGTCAAATCAATTGATCATTATGAACTTGAGTGGAAACACTATGTGAATGAGGTAAATGTATCCTGAGTTACACATTAAGAAAAATAGGATGGGTAAATGAAGTGGAAATCATGACACAAATGAAAAAAAGTTGAATGAAGGACTCATGTAGGTGTTTCCCAGCTGCAGCATGTTATTTTACATTTACCTGACACCTGTTCTCGCTGAATGTCCTCGGGGCATCTGTGGTATCGCTGGGGTTGTTTAAATATAGGGGAACTAAAGCTTTAACCACCGTAAAAGACCTCGAAGAGATTTACTGCTTGAAATCTTGTCGTCACAAACTTTCATTCATCACTGCACTTTATTTTACTAAACATATAATGATTTGAAAAAAGACATTCATCCTTTTTGCAAACATGAGATACAAAGTCTGTTTGGGTATTGGGATTGGTAAGGTGATTTCTGATAAATATCACTTAAAGGAACAGCTGACTCAACAATTTTGTCATTTACTCAGTCGAGGGTCATTATTATATATATTAGTCCCATATTATTTTCTTTCCTCTATGAAACCCAACAGAACTGTAAAAAATATTGTTTGATTTAACTTAAAAAAGTAAGTAACCTGGGTTGCCTTAAAATTTTAAGTTGATTGAACTAGAAAAAGTGAGTTAATACAATGAAGGAGATTAATTTAATCATCAGAAACTCAAAATAATAAGTTATCTCAACTAAATAAATTATTATAAAGTTGATTTGACAAAAGAAAATATGTTGTGATAACAAATCTTGAAAATATTTTTTTACAGTGATAAACACAATGTTGGAGCCACTGTTTTTCCATACAATGGAAGTGAATGGCTTAAAAATGAATAAAAGTAGTCCAATCGGACCTTATAAATGAGCATCCACTTTGTTTCTGTGAAAAATAGCATCTCGGAAAACACCATTTACCAAAAAAAAAAAAAAAAGACCAAAAATTTGCAATCGGAAGTCAGATGAAAAAGTAATGGCTGCTTTCATACGAAACTATAAAAAGTGTTAAAACATTTTCAATCACTGTTCGCTCTAAATCACTGATCCAATGTACATGTCAACAGACTTAACGAGGTAGACTCACCGCTTGTGATGTTGTCAGCCGTTTCAGATGGGAATTTCCCTGTGTGCAGATGTGTTTTACAGGGGAATAAAGAACAAGAAGAGTTTTTTTTTTTGTTAATATCAAGCGTTTAGATGATGTTACACTATAATTAAACTCTTGAGATCTTACCATAACAAAATCAAAGTCATAAATGTGATATGGATCTCGTGAAGTTATCGATGCAGTCAGTGTCAATTCAGCACGACCGTGTTTCCCAAAAATGGAACAGACTACAATTATTTTAGATACAGATCGAGAGCTAACATGAACTAACAATGAACAGTTACATTGCAACTGATTATTAAATACTGTATCAAATGAATTGTTCGTTGTTACATAATGATGGTTGATGCATTATATACAGGCTGTTTAGACGACACCCTTTCAACTGAAAACAAAAAATTTTTCATGCGTTTTGGCCATTCATTTAAACTACAGCGTTTTGGGGGCCTGAAAACATCCACTTTTGAAAACGGTTTTCAAAGTGCACGTTTTTGGAAACGATGCTGTTATTGTCTTCGTGTAAACTACAAAAACACACATTTTTGAAAACGGTGATGTCATGCGCATGCGTAATACATGTTCAATCTATAGGCGCGTAGTTTTTCTTCGCAAAGTGACATCGCCAACTAGTGGCCTGGCAGCATAATACAGCGCTTTTAACCGCTTTCGTGGATCCGTGTGAACGTGGATTGATAACCGAAAAACACAATGGCAAAACATGTACAGTACGTACCTCGGTGGGACCTCGTTGTAAAGTGTCACCCTTATTATTATTACTACCAAGCCCAATCAACATATATCTTTAATTTCTCTAGACATTTGGGGCGACGGACTGGGAAATGTTTCAGATTGGAAACAGAGTCTTCCTCGCTGTTGCTAATGGACACATGCTGTGTGAGAGAGGACCAAGCCTCTATACCATCAACTCAACTATATATGAACTTGATATGACAACCAAGATGTTCCTCAAGTTCCAAGACATTGTAACATACAGGTAAAGCCTTAACTATAAAAGATTTTGGGGGGTTGAGACTTGAAAGTCAATCATAATTCACATCTTTTGACTTTATTTCCTCTTGTATGGCAGTGCGGTGGACTGGGAATTCTTTTCGCTTGGAGATGAGCACTTTTTAGTTGTAGCAAACTCTTATGATGGATCGTCTTACTCGTTGAACAGTGTTATATACAGGTAATTATTTCAAACATCATACACACATATCATAAGATCAGTTTATGCATGCTGCAGTACTTGGCATTGCGGGTGGTTGTGCTACTGTTTAGAGATACTAGTACAATGTTAAATATCTTACCTTTCAATTTCTTCCTTCCTTTCTTAAATGCAAAAGTTAAGACCCAACTTGTTAAAACCCCAAGTAAGCCTACAAATTTCCCTTAGGATTAAGCGATTAAGGATTAATCTTAAAAATAAAAGGTTCTTTCTTTATATTGAAAAAAAAAAATCTTAAAGGAGTAGTTCACTTTTCAAAAAACTTTTGCTGATAATTTACTCACCCCCATGTCATCCAAGATGTCCATGTCATTCTTTCTTCAGTCGGAAAAAAATTAAGGTTTTTGATGAAAACATTCCAGCATTTTTCTCCATATAATGCACTTCAATGGTAACCAAATGGTTCAAGGTCCAAAAGACACTTTCAGTACAAACTGCAAACTGTTCAAAGGACTTTAAACGATTCCAGACGATGAATAAGGGTCTTATCAAGCGAAACCATCGCTCATTTAAAAAAAAAAAAAACAGTTTAAGTTTTATAAGTTCAAATGGTCGCCTGCATGTTCGTGACTCTACTGTTCGAACTCGAAATGAATGAATCATCAAAATTAATGAATCTTTTTTCCAAGTCAATTCGTTCGTTTGGTTCGTTGAATGAACCAAATGACTTGGAATAAGATTTGTTCATTTTGAATGTTTTCTGAAAGTTTTTTGGGGAACAAAAAAGTTTTTGGGTGGCATTGCTGCAAAACAAAAACAATTCTTTATTGCAATAAATGAAGATTTTTGACTTTTATTGTTTTTATCTCTGACAGATGGCAGGGATATGAGGGTTTTGTCCCTATCCATCGGTTACCTACTATAGGATGCAGTGACTGGGAGTTCTTTACGTCAGCAGAGGGTTCATACCTGATGTACTCCAGTGCCAAAACACCTCTTTCCAAAGTCTTCAAGCTGAGGATCCACTGAGGGCACAAATGGTTGTTCAGCTTTTTCATATTTTGATAGGATTGAATATTTTTCTATGACACTTTCATGGGACACTTTTTAATGTCAGAGAAGTCAATCATCTGGCAGGAGGTGGAATATGGAGTTTGATACTTCCTGAAAACTACCTCATCTACATTATATAACTGTCAAGATGCGAGGGAAAAACTCAGTGGTGAATCTCAATTGTGTTTTTAGTTTAAAATGATATTTTGGTTCAGAAAAGACTATTCCATTTCAAGAAATGAACATTTGTGCACATTGAACATCCCTCAAATCCAGAAAATGTAATGAGGGGGCAGAACATTTAGACTGTGTAACTTCTATTTACAATACACAGTACTTTCCATGAATAGGGTACACTCATTTGTGAAAAGTGTCATGTTTTAAAGATTATATCAATAATGTAAAATAGTGTAATAAATAATGTTATTTATATGTATAATATTTGGATTTTACCTCTTGTTCTTTGCACTACAATTAATTGATTTTACTTTATCAATAAACTGTAAGCTCATGTTTCTAAGTTATAAATATGTATACTACATTGGGCTTTTTATTCACCAACCACTATTCTATAGATAACTGCATTGCTCATAGAATTCATAGGCTCCTGAAGCAATTTCACTTGGATATGTCATAAAAGGGGGAAAAAATACAATCGCAACTTAAGTTTCATGACTTGCTACATGATGTTTACAAAATAAGCACAAGTATTTGGGATTATTACACATTGAAATTTATTATTATACATATTACACATATACATTGAAAAAGAGCATTTCAAAACACATTGAAACAAAACGCACCCCACCCTCCCCCACCAAAAAAAGAAGAAAAAACAAAATTATTAATTTAGGCAACTTACTTACTCTTAAGAACAAATCTTGAACTTGAACATAGATTGTGGTAGTATCAATGGTCATTGATAACAACATATATTTAGATTACAGGCCTATACAACTACTGAACCCGTCAAGCCAAGGAATGAAGGAAAAGCCGGATGTAGTTCAAAGTCAAACAAGATTACTAGCACAAAAGAAGGCCGCTACCGTGAAGAACTACAAGTACCACAACGCATAGCGGCTAGACGTATCATCAAGCAAACATGGCTGCGCCCTAGAAACATTAATGTCTTCTACTCAGATTTCATTTTTTTACCATTATTACCACTAAGAAACGTTTCGATTCGAACGAAAAGGTCGCGTTTAAAATATTATTTAGTTAATGCGTTAACACGAAGGCTGTCAACGAGAAATAATTGCTCTTTTAAATCTCATTGGTGAAATATGGAAGCAGTGCAGTCCCCTCTCAGATATCCATTTTCCTTTTTACGGGCTGAGATTTACTCACGACACCTGTGATTTATCCCGAGGGCAAAACGAGCATTTAGTTTCTCGGTTGGTTTATAAAAGCTATGTTTAGTCCTGTGAAGTCATCTTATTCCAGGGTGAGCCCATTGATCGTTAACCGAGAGCTGGGGAAGACCAAGATGAGATAGCAATAGGTGAAACGCTTTCTATTCGCAGTAATCGAAACTCGGTTCTTAAAGAGCAGGAGGTTTACCGATACTAAGCTTTACAGAGCAGCTGCGGTTATGTTTGGAGATCTGTTTGAGGAGGACGGGGATGGATATACGTCTACACCTGGCACAGGTGTGAAGGGGAGGGAGTCTGAGCCTCCTCCACCCAGAGGGAAAGTCAAGCTCTGCGGGATCAAGAATCAGGGTGGCACCTGTTACCTCAACTCTCTGATACAGACTCTACTCTTCACACCAGAGTTTAGGGGTAAGATGGAAGGTTGGAAAATATATTACTATTTATAAGAATAAACGGCCTAATATCAACATACTGTCGTTATACTTCCAAAGAGAATTCTGGCCTCTCTAAGCTATACCATTTAATTAGTGATGACCGTCCAAAATACCCACAATTGAGTCTTTGCACTTGACATGACGTTTGACATGTTTCCTGTTTGTTGCCCAAGTGTTCAAGTGGGTGTGAAGACCACAAGTTTGTGTAGAACTTAAAGGGAAGTTCACTTTGAAATTAATTTTTGGTCTGTTTTTGCTTACCTCAAGGGCATCCAAGATGTAGGTGTCTTTGTTTCTGCAGTATTTTCAATTTTGATATTTTTAGGTCAAACCGTTCTTGTCTGTCAGTCATATAATGGAGGTCTATGGTAACCACCTCAAAGAGCATGCACAGAGTCCAAATTAAACATGATTTAATGACTCGTAAATGTAAGTACAAATTGATGGCCTATGACATGAAACGAGCGGTTTGTGTGAGAAAACGAACTGTATTTACATCGTTTTTACCTCTTGTTTTTACTTCTTGAAGCTTAACAACCAAGTCCTTAATCACATTTTATAGATATATTGGGCAAGATACTCTTAAAAAGGAATAGAAAATCTGTGTGGGCAAGATATTATCAAAAAGAAAGAAAAAAAATATGCTATTGTGTTCTTTGTAGAAACAAATCCATATGGGTTTAAAACAGCAGGAGAATGACATTATTTTGGGATGATTATTTGTTTATGATGTGTTCTAAATTAAATTGATCTCTCACAGAGGAACTGTTTGATCTCGGACCGGATGAATTAGGATGTCTGGCTGACAAGGCCAAACCGGAGGCAAAGGTGTGTATAAAAGTGTGAGGGAGATGAATGGAAGCTTTATACTGTACGTGTTATAGAGGATCAGATGGATAGATGTTTCATTTTCTATGTGTTCTCAGGTCCGTGTGATTCCTCTGGAGCTACAGAGATTGTTTTCTCATCTGTTGCTGGTGGATGAGCTGACAGCCTCCACGACAGACCTAACGGACAGTTTTGGCTGGACGAACAATGAGGTACAAACACTTTATGATCTTCTTACTTTGTATTTAGCTGGTACTTTTCATATAACAGTGACTAATTGCAAAAACACTCCCTTTCTAGAAATCTAGGGTTAAGTGGTACCTCAGGGTCACCGCATCTAAATTGTGCAGCTATATGATCTTGCTCAAGGCAAAATCAGCAACCGGTCATTTTTTATAATTAACCCCGTGATCTTTGTGGTGATTCCCAGATCCTTAAAGTGATAGTTCACCAAAAAAAAAAAAAAACCTGTATGAGTTTTTCTTCTGTTATATTTTGAAGAATGTTGAGTAGCCAGACAGTTCACAAAGTAATCATTGATGTCCATAGTAGGGAAAATAAATCCTATGGAAGTCAATGGGGTCCATCAACTGTCTGGTTACAAACTTCAAAATAGAATTTTTTTTTGTTCATCAAAAATAAAAACTCATACAGGTTTGGAAAAACTTGAGGGTGTGTAAGTAATTTTACACACAAAAAATTACATTTTTAATTAAAAATTAAATTTTTGAAATAAAATTAAAATTTAAAGTAAATTTTTGGGTGAACTATCCCTTTAAGACCGGTTAAAGACTTTTAAATTTTGTAAAAAATTTTCATCTAATGCTTTGATTTTGTCTTCAGGAAATGGGCCAGCAGGATGTGCAGGAGCTGAACCGGATCCTGTTCAGTGCTCTCGAGAGCTCTTTAGTGGGCACTTCAGGCAGCAGTCTCATTCACCGGCTGTACCATGGGACGCTTGTCAACCAGATCACCTGCAAGGAGTGTGGCAACATTAGTGAGAGACAGGTCAGAATGGAGCATGTGCGACTTAATCTTTCCTCGAGGTCCAATTTGTAACCTCTTTAAATATAAGCAGCACAAAAAAATCAGTGCATGTTTAATATTTATGATGCATTCCGTTCAAAAGTTTGGGGTCTGTAATCAAGCAAGGATGCATTCAAGTAACCAAAAGTGAAAGTAAAGACATTTATAATGTTACATAGGATATATATATTTCAAAGAAATAGACAGTTCAAAAGAAAGGCATTTAGAAATTTAGAAAAACTGTAAAATGGCAGGTAACAAGCAAATCTGTTTACGTCATTGATAATAATAATAAATGTTTCTTAAATCAGCTTATTAGAATGATTTCTGAAGGATCATGTGACACCAAAGACTTAAGTAATGATGCTGAAAATTCAACTTTGCATCACCGGAATAAATTGCTATTTAAAATATATTCATATAGAAAACAGTTATTTTGAATTGTAATATTATTTCACAATTTGAGCAATAAATGCAAAAATGATTTTGTGCATCCCCCACTCTCACTATCTTTCTGTTCTCTCAGGAGGACTTTCTGGACCTGACCGTGTCAGTGCGGGGTGTGAGTGGACTAGAGGAGGCGCTGTGGAACATGTTTGTGGAGGAGGAGATGTTTGAGGGGAATAATCTCTACCGCTGCAGCAGATGTGACCAGCTGGTTCGGGCTGCTAAGGTCAGTCAATACTGTTCATTTGGTCATTTATCTTCCTAAGGCCTTATACAACAATTCAAAATCCCCAAATTAGCAGTTAGATATTTATTTAAAGTAGGGCTGTGCAAAAATTAATTGCGATTAATCACATCCAAAATAAAAGTCTGTGTTTACATAATATATTTGTGTGTGCTGTATATAATTATTTTATGTATATAAATACACACACATACATGTATATATTTAAGAAAATGTGTTATTCATATATAAAGTATTTATATTTATATAATATAGATTATGTATATATATATATATATATATATATATATATATATATACAGAATTTAAGCGCAAATAATTCTTAAATATATACATGCATGCATAGGTATTTATATATATATATATATATATACACATATATACATATACACAAAATAATAATAATTATAAAATTATATTATTAAAATGAATTATAAATAATAATTAGGGCTGGACAACGATTAATCGTGATTAATCGCATCCAAAATAAAAGTTTGTGTTTAGATAATATGTGTGTCTCTAGTGTGTATAACTATTTTGTATATATAAATACACTCACATGCATGTGTATATTTAAGAAAATGTGTCGTTAATATATCAAATATTTATATTTATATATAATATTAATTCTGTATAAATATATATAAAGTATATACGTGCAAATATTTCTTATATATATATACATGCATTTGTGTGTATTTATATACACTAGATAATTATACACAGCACACCCACATATATTATATAAACACAAACTTTTATTTTGAATGTGATTAATCGCGATTAATCATTGCCCAGCCCCAATAATAATATAATAATTATATACAGCACACACAAATATTTTATGTAAACAAAGACTTTTATTTTGGATGCGATTAATCGCAATTAACTTTTGCACAGCCCTGATTTTAAGGGGTCATGATGTCATCATTTTAATTATTTACCTGTTTCCCTGAGGTACACTACCAAGGTTGTTTCTTATTCTTACCAGCGCTGAATTTATTTGATTAAAAATACAGTAAAAGAGTAATATTGTGAAGTATTATTACAATTTAAAATAGCTGTCTTCCATTTTGGTAACGCTTTACAATAAGGTCTCATTTGTTAACATTATTTAATGGATTAAAGGGATAGTTCACTCTAAAATTAAAATTCTGTCATCATCTACTCACCCTCATGTTGTTCCAAACCTGTATGAATTTCTTTCTCTGTTGAACACAAAAGAAGATATTTTAAAGAATGCCAGTAACCAAACAGTTGATTTTTATTTGCAGTTTAGATACAGACATTCTTTAAAATATATTCTTTTGTGTTCAGCAGAAGAAAGAAATTCATACAGGTTTGGAACATGTGAAATGGCATTTCAGTCATTTATAAACCTGCTTAATTCTGTCTTTTGTCACAGTCTGCTAAACTGAGGAAACTTCCACCATTCCTCACCATTTCTTTGTTGAGGTTCAACTTTGACTTTGCCAAGTGTGAGCGCTACAAAGAGACCGGGAGCTACACTTTTCCTCTTGAATTCAACCTCAGACCGTTTTGTGAGCAGGTACCAGAGCTGAATCGTACACAAACACATATTCCAAACTCTCCAGCCAAATAAATGAGTCTATTATTTGTGGAGAATGCATCCTGTTAGCATCTGTTGAGAACATTTATATTGTTATCCCTCATCAAGCATAGACTAATTCTAGTTACAAATTGCTAGTTACCTAGAAGCATAATTCTAGATGAAGAACAATAATGACCACAAATTCAAAGCAGAGGATGAACATGCTCTGTGTTTCTGACAGAACAATTGGCCAGACTCCGAGTATTCGTATGAGCTCTTCTCTGTCATCATACATAAAGGAGGCTGTTATGGAGGACATTATCATGTCTACATCAAAGACATCGACCATCTTGGCCACTGGGAGGCACCGGTCAGTCTTTTGGTTTTTATTGCTGTCTGTATGTTTGGTTCAATATTAAGCAGTCCAATCCAAATGTAACCTCCCCTCAACGTCCCACAGGAGGAAGAGGTAAAAATAAAGGCCAAGACTCAGAGACAAGAGGCCAAAGTTCAGGAAAAAAAGGAGAATGAGAACTGTGTAGAGACTGAGGATCCACTTTCTGTTCTTACTGGCATTCTGGCTCAGGTATGCTATTACACCATACAGGTCTACAGTAGATGTTGTATTATTAGTACTTTTGTGATTTATTGCAGTTATTTAGTTTATGGAATAATGAAATTCCCTCTTGAATTAAGAAAATGACTTGATTCACTTCACAACTCAATAAAGGGAACCGAGTTTTGAAAGGCACAACAGCTGTAATCAATATTTCTTAAATTTTGTGGGCAAACAATTTTCACATACTGATTTTTACTTGTTTTTTTTTTCTCTCAGGAGGATTCAAAATGTGTGCTCGTAGACCAGCTGGGACAAAAGCTGATGCATAAAACCGGCACGCCATGGAGCAAAAAATATAAAAAACAGTATGGCACCATCAGCAAGGTTAGGGTTCCAACTTCACACTATAGAGACACCGATACACTAACATTAGGGGGCAGTAAGATTTTTGGTAACACTTTATTTTTGCAGTGTCCTTGTTACATGTATTTACTATAGTAATAACTATAAATTATGCATAATTACATGCACCTAACCTTATAAGTACATGTAGTTAATTAATACTACTCAGTACTTAAATGTATAATTACACTATAACAGGGTTTATTATTTAAATTAAAACTTATATTCGACAAGAATGGATTAAATTGATCAAAAGTGACAGTAATGACATTTTCTAGATCACCTAAATTGATCTGGGAAATAATCATATAAATTCTAGGGCTGTCAAACGATTAATCGTGATTAATCGCATCCAAAATAAAAGTTTGTGTTTACATAATATATGTGGGTGCACTGTGTATAATTATTTTGTATATATAAAAATACACACACATGCATGTTTATTTAGAAAAAAAATGTTTATATATAAAATATTTATATTTCTATATAATATAAATTATATATAAATCTATATACAGTATATACATGAAAATATTTCTTAAATATATACAAACGTGTGTGTATTTGTATATATACAATAATTATACACACTACACACACATATATTATGTAAACACGAACTTTTATTTTGGATGCGATTAATCGTGATTAATCGTTTGACAGTCCTAATAAATTCTGTTATTTTGAACTTTCTATTCATCAAATTTTCACAAAAATTGTAAGCAGCACAACTGTTTTGAACATTGACAATATAAAAGTCTCTTGAGCATCAAATCAGCATATTAGAATGATTGACACTGGTGAAAGATCAGGAGATTTTCTGAACTAAATAACATTTTAATATATATTAAAATGGAAACCAGTTAATTTCTATTTGTTTTAATATTTCACAAGTGTTTTTGCTATTTTTTAATCAAGTAAATGCAAGCTTTGTGTACATATGAAAGAAAAAGTCTTTCTGTTCCAGAATTTTTTTAACAATAGTGTGTTATATTACATTTTATCATACTGGCCAACAATATTTGCAGTGCTGGAATATATATTTTCACTTTTGTTGTTCAAATGCTAGAATAGCTGCAGGAAAATTGATTTTGCCTTTATTTATGGTTATGGATCACTTTTCATTCTCATTGTAGAGGTGTATCTTAAAGTCGATTCTTTAAGGTTATTTTGATCAATATAATTATATTGAGATTTAAAAAAGTCATGACCATTTGTCTTCCTCCAGTTTCTTCAGAACCACCCTGAAGTCTTCATGCTAGTTTCCAATGGAACCCGTGTAGCTCTGAAAAATGCTCCTGCGGCCACAGAACCCAGTCCAACAGAAGCAGTCAGTTCAACTCCAGCCAAAAGCAACCCAGAGAACATAAAGCCAGAAACAGCAGGAGACACAGAAGGCCCTGATGGATGTCATTGGTTTGATCTGAACGACTCCACTGTAACATCCATTACGTTGAAGGACATCGAGAAGCAGTTTCAGGGAAAAGAGAGTGCCTACATGCTCTTTTACAGGAAGACAACTATGAAAAGACCTCCAGAGGGTATGCTGTGTTGACATTTTTTTATAACACGCATGAAACAAAGGCCAATTTTAACCTGCATTTAGTCCTTGGAAAGTGTTATTTGTTGACCATATGAAGTGAAAATCTATTTGTTTCACTGGTAAATACTAAAACATGTAGAAATGCCTTTTTTGTATGTTTTTAAACAGCCATAGGAAACCCTGCGTACAAAGTGCCTCCTCACCTGGTGGAGATGATACATGAGGAGAATGCAAGAGTTCAGCAGAGGAGGTGACTTCATATACACTCATCCACACTGAGTGAGCATGGGGTGTTTTATGCAATGCTGATGTCATGTGTGTCTTGTAGAGCTGAGTTTGATGCCAGCAGCAACAGCATTGAAGTGAGGCTGCACTTGGCCCCTCATTATCACTGCCAAAATGGAGCCCTACACCCCACAGCCCCGGGCGAAGACTCCATCATCACTGTCACCTTCGACCGCAGAAAGACTGTGGGAGACCTGCGATTGGCCATCTACCAGGTGCTGTTTGCACACCGCCGTATGGCTGTCAAAGAATTAATCGCGATTAATCACATCCAAAATAAAAGTTTGTGTTTACAAAATATATGTGGGCGCACTGTGTATAATTATTTTATATATATAAATACACACACATGCTTTTATATATTTAAGAAATATTTTCATGTATATACTGTATATAAATGTATATATATATATATGTAATATTTTTTTCTTAAATATTCATGCATGTGTGTGTGTGTGTGTATATATATATATATATAAAATAATTATACACAGTGCACCCACATATATTATGTAAACACAAACTTTTATTTTGGATGCGATTAATCGCGATTAATCGTTTGACAGCCTTACACCGCTGTGTTTTCATTCAGGGTTTTTTCAGTGACATGGCAACCAATTCATACTTTTTTTTACAATTATGCTATTATCATTTTTGGTTACATGGGCAAAAACAATTTTAATGTAAATGAATGCCCCAGTAGATTAGATTTGACAGAATATGTCAGATTTTCTCTGATCTTTGACTTTGGTTTGTAGATGCAGGATCTTTGGGAAGGAGACATGGCATTGACATTGGCTAAGAATGTGCCAGCTGGGTTACATTTGTATGATACACTGACAGGTGAATACATTTACAGTTTACTTACATTTGCACTAACACGTTTTGTAAAGCCCTTCCAGACACTTTCAGACAGCCTTGATCCTTCAGAATGATTTCTGAAGGATCATGTGACACTGAAGACTGGAGTAATCCAGCTTTGCTGTCACAGGAATACATTACATTTTAAAATAAATCCAAATATAAAACATTTTAAACTGTAATATTATTTCACAGTATAACTGTATTATTACAGTAGTATGCATTAGTTATTCTGAATGATCATTTATGTCTTGTATTGTTTCAGATGACCAGATGTCGCTTTATAGTGCAGGAGTGTGTAATGGCTCTGATCTCTTTGTGTGGAATGGAAGAGAGGTGGGCAACTAATCATTTAACTATTATCCTATATGGATTTGTTATGAAATTGATATCCATTTTCTACCAAAATATTGAGTCGGAGCTCTACTTGTGCTCAGTTGAGGGATTGAGAGTTGTATACTGACAGTGATGCCACACAACCTGTCCTCTCACGATCTTGGTTTACAAATCTTACTGCTTACATAAAAACATCCAAATTTTGTCCATTTTTCCAGTCTAGAACCGCCTGTGTAAACTCATGTATCTGGCATTGGCGCTCATCTGGTGAAAAAGAGACGTATGTGGATTGCAATTTCAAAACATTAGAGCCAAATTGATGGTTTCCTTTCCCTTTCTCTCTCTCTTTTTTTCAGGTCAGTGGTGTGGCGGTGCAAACTGGCATTGAATGGGAGCCTGTTTTGTTGACCGTGTTGCGTCCCTCTGCTGAGGAGCTGGGATGTGGGGATGAGTCAGGGGTCGGAGACACTGATGGATCTGGTCTGGTGCGTTCCATGAAGGGCTTTGCTGGTGGGGCCACTCTGGGTACAGTGCTCGAGGCTCTAGGGCCCCAAGAGGCCTTTTTGTGCCAGGAGCAGAGCCGTCCAGGGGCCAGTGGGGGCGGGGCTAGTGGTTGGAGGGTTTTTCCACCTCAGGACATGCAGAGGACATTGAGAGAGCTCTCTCTGAAGGACGGCGACGCTGTACTACTGCTGCAGCCAGATGAACTAGACAGCAGGTAAGAGAAGCAATTTCACAATTTTTGTCTTTTTAACACAGCAAAATTTATATTAAACGCACCTTTTAACTATTTAAAGCAGCACTATGCAGTTTTTTTACCTTAACTGAATAGCTTCGGAGTTATTGCAATGGTTATATGACTGTTTTCGGGTTGAATGTTGGGCGTCTCGCCAACACAGATACTAGAGAAGTGATCTGTGTGTGTACATATATATATAAAATCTGAACTCTCACTGGAGTTCAGATGCAAAAGCCTCTAAGTGCCATTTGAAATTTTCTTCTAGAATTTTTATCAAGCTTGTATATTTAAATTCAGTAATGAATTGTCCTCCAAGTGAAATTACTGAACTTAAATATACAAGCTTGATAAAAATGATAATTTTAGAAGAAAATTTCAAATGGCACTTAGAGGCTTTTGCATCTGAGCTCTTCATATATACGTTGATATAATAGGAACCATGATTTTCCACAGTATCTTCAGCCTCAATGGTGACATGGTTACCGTGACAACGCCTTCAGACTGTCGGTGGCTGCAGGTGGAGTTTTGCCCACAAAGTGGAATGAAGGAGGAAGAGGTGGAGGAGCAGGAGCAGGGGAAGAAAAAGAGTAAAGTGTCAGCTTCAGGGAACATGGTGGGAAAAAAATATGAATGTATATTTGTATGCATGTAGAGTTAGGTGTTGGGGTTTATAAGTTGTAACTCATAGTTACAAAGTTACTTATCATCAGTAGAATGTATGTTGGAGGAGTATCAAAATTGAGTTTTAGCAGACAGTCTATTAATACTCTAATGAGTTTACATGTTGCAAAGTTACGTATTAGTAGAATGTGTAAAGTGGACCATTTTTTTTCTGTTTCGGTTTGATTTTAATTTCAGTAATTTTAGTTATTCAACTTATTTTATTTCAGTTAGCAGCTAAGGCAAAATGTATCATTTTGAAGTTTATCATTCAATATTTATATTTGATTGTAGTTGTACACTTGTGCTGATTTGCTGTGTGTGATTCTTGAAGCTGCTGGCGGAGGTGAAGGAAAAAGCTCTTGAGGAACTTCGGCTACAGGATGAGCTCAGTGGTAAGAACACTTAATAATAAGAGCCCCAATAATATATAGTAATAATTTAATAATTTTTCATTTTTTTAAAAACTCAAAAATACTCAGTAAAATCCCATAGGCTTCTCATAGCTTTCATTTTCTGTTTATTTTTTTCATTCTATATCAGTGCTGCCTGGAAAAACAGCTTTTTAGCATAGCGCTATTTTAATAAAGAAGAGTAGAAAGTAGTACTTGTTTGTCAGGAAAGAGTGTTTTGTTTTCCAACATTTCATATCAACCGATTTGTTTGTTTGTTTTTTTGGGTGGCTGATGGCTGATATAAAGCAGATATATGATAAGGCCTACATCCATAATCACATACTTCCCTGCTGTATGTCAGGTGAAAAACAATATGCGACAAGAGTAGTTTGTCTGAATTCACAGTGCTAATAAAAAAAAGTATGCAAGACCAACTACTTAGGCGATATTCTAAAGTGTGTGTACTATGGACGCTTTACTATCCCTGAGGCCACGGGACGGGATTTGTGAATGGCACTGAAACTCTCACTAGTAGGTCATGTGACAAGGACAATATGGCGGATGTAGTTTTAGCTGTCGCAAAGTAAATACTTATTCATAATACATACTTATTCTATTCAAAGTCTGCAAGTTGGGACGCATCCATGCTACTTAATATGTAGATGTTAAATCAAGTAAATTTGAATTGGTTTTACATATAATTTGTAAAAGTAAACCTGTAAAATAAACAGTATATGAGAAAGTATTATACGTTTGCCTTTTTTACTAATAATAGAAAGCCTTATAACTTTTACTTTTAATCTTACACTTATCGGCCAAAAAGAAAAAATTTGTAGCCCTCAAACTGTACTCACTTTATAGCCCTTAATCTTGTAATTGTGGACAAATGTGGGCACAGAGGACGCGGGTGTGATCCTAATTTTTATTTATTATAAATGTTATATCACTGTCTTCGATAAAGTTTTGTCTATCCATTTATGGTGTTTTTTTATTTATTTTGGGGGTATTTTTGAATTATTTACTTCAAAAAGTACCATATTTTCTATGTAAATTATTTCTATGTAAATTAGTTACTATGTAGTTGTATTTTTTGTTACTACATTAAAATATGATTCCACTAAGTTCTTAGAGCTAAAACCTAAAGATGAAGTGAGTTTGCTGTCACCTGGTGTCTTATTTTGGCTTATTTTAGAAGGCTCTAAATTACAGTTTTTCCCATTCATTTCTATAGGTGCCCATTTTTGACCCAAATACAAGATTAAGGAGTTTTTTTTTCACCCACTTAACATTGTAGAATTGAGTAAAAAAAAAATGTTTTTGTCAGAAGGCAAACTTAGGTAAAGTAGCCAAGTATTGTACCGCTCACATAAAGGGAAGTATTTTCAAAAAATAAATCAAAACTATTTTGCCCACATTTGTCCAGAATACGGTTTTAGGGTTAACAGGTGATTCAGTGAATTTTCAAATGCCAATATATCTTGTAGTTTGAAATCAGTGTGTCTCGTCTTTTACTTCCTGTTTAGGTGTTGAGTGCTGTCTGAGGCAAATGGACCGAAGTGGAAAACTTTTACCACCAGGTACTTTTCAAAATAATCATGGGATCCATTTAACAGTTTACTTTACATGGTAAATTGGTTTGTCTGTGTTCTAGTGTATGAGCATTTGAGTGTTCGGGATGCTGGGATCAGGCTGATGACTTCACTCTACCTGTGCCCTGGACCAGTGCTAACAACAACTCAGGTGCGTCCATACAATTTGAGCTTGTGTGAATGTAAAAAATCACATCTCTTTGTGACTTTTTTCATGTTCATTTAACTCCTATAATAAAAAAATATGTTTTCTCCTTGCAGTTGTTCTTGTACTTTAGCGTTGGTCTTGTGCCTTCAGTCGGCCAGGAGCTGGAGATTATTGTAGAGGAGTCTCTAACTGTCAAAGAGGTGAACTCTGTTTAAAAAAAAAAACAAAAATTACTTGTAATCTGAAAAATAAGGTGTTTTAAAATGGCTGGTTCCTCTTATTCCAGTGCCTTAAGGAAATGTTGCAGATGGCGAGGCTTGAAGGTAAAATTCTTCAAATGTTCAATTGTATGTTTAAAGGGATAGTTCTCCTAAGTTCAAAAGCCTAAATTCAATCTGTTTATCACATGAAAACGATTGTGTCTCTTGGGACTAATTTGGACTAAACCGCTCAATTCATATTAATTAGTTTTACAATACAAGTTATGTAACTGAATAACAAGCATTTCTCTCCAGGTGAGTCGTGGCACTTAAGGAGAGTGGACTGGTGTGAGGAGATTGGAGAGCCACTTATGGATGAGGTGAGAACCCCAAAAATCATTAATAATCCTCTTATTTTTTTTGTCTGTTTGCAATGATTTCAAATATTGACTCTTGTTTACTCGTGTCCTCTAGAATGCATCTCTGAAAGAGGCAAAGGTCATTCATGGGGACACACTGGTGCTGGTGGAGGGGCGGCTGCCTCCAAAGGTACGTTTTCAGTTTGGATAGAGTTCTTGTGCTAGATTAAAAGGAAATGCATCTTTTCAAACTATTTTCTCTTATCTCTATGTCAGGGTTACCTCAAGCTGTCTGTGAGGATGTATATGGACATGATCCACAGCTCCAGCATTCCAGAGCTGAACCACACAGCAGAGTCTCAGAGCATCGAGGCGCTCACCACAGGTTCGACTTTTACCAAATTTTCCTAGTGGCATTAAGTTTGTTGTTTCTGTCAGATTATGAGTGCTTTAAAGAATAGTTCTGGTTTATGCTTGCTTATGTTTATGTGTCCTGGTGTTCCAGAGTGGTCTGGATCAGAGATGAGATTCATTGGTTATGTGGAGATATCAGAGGAGGCTTCACTCGATGACCTCAAGACTCAGGTTGGCATCACTACTCACAGCATTAATGACAGCAGCTGATAATAATAACTTAAAGATGAAGTGTCATTTTAGTAGCTGTGACGTACAGAATTTCAAAAATAAGTTTTGTTTCCCAATACTTTTCCCACATAAATCTAGCACAATCCAACCAGAATATGTACAAAACATTTGCCACATAAGATCATGGTCTAGAGATTTAGTTTGAAATGGTCGTAGGGCAGTGGCTGTATTTGCAATGGAAAATTTTTACATAATCTTTTATTAAACAAGTTTATTGTAGGGCTGTGCAAAAATTAATTGCGATTAATCACATCCAAAATAAAAGTCTATGTTTACATAATATATTTGTGTGTGTGGTATATAATTATTTTGTATATATAAATACACACACACATGCATGTATATATTTAAGAAAATGTGTTATTCATATATAAAATATTTATATAATATAGATTATGTATGTATGTATATATATATATATATATATATATATATAAAATATATACAGAATTTATGCGCAAATAATTATTATATATATGCATGCATAGGTATTTATATATACAAAATAATTATATACAGCACACACAAATATATTATGTAAACATAGACTTTTATTTTGGATGCGTTTATTCGCATTTAATTTTTGCACAACCCTAGTTTATTGATATAAAAATGCATGAAGACAAAACAACCTGTGCAGCGCTTCCCATTTGGCTCAATTTTACATACTTTTAGTGAGTTCGGAGACCCTTTTACTGTTAAATAAAAAATACAGTCTTCAAACAGCTTATTTAATATTCTACATATTAAACTGGGATAAGAGAAAATATTGTAAAATGAAAAATGTACATGCTTCACCTTTTATGAGCTATAAACACCCTTCACTTATTTAAAGATTAAATGAATAAAGAAAGAAGGTAAAGAAGCATGTGAAGAAGGAAATGCTGTACACTACCGTTCAAATGTTTGGGGGATCAGTATAATAATAATAATAATAATTATATATATGTATATGTATATGTGTATATATATATAATAAATTAATTTTAAATAAGAGACATTTTTAATAATGCAAAAACAATCCTATTTTTATTCTTTTGAACTTTTCTATTCATTAAAAAAAACATGAAAAAATGTATCAGTTTACACAAACTGTTTTCAACAGTGATAACTTTAATATTGATAATACTTTAATAATACTGATATCAAATAATATTGACATATTAGAATGATTTCTGAAGGATCATGTGACACTGGAGTAATGGTGCAGAAAATTCAGCTTTACATCACAGAAATAAATGACACTTTAAATATATAGAAATAGAATTGTGAATTGTAATAATATTCACACGATGTAATAAATGGGCTTGATGAGCATATTAGACATTTCCTCAAAAACACAAAAATGTCTTATAGACGCCACACTTCTGAACAGAAGTGTATATTTTTGTGAAATGTGTGAACTGTCGCATCACCATCCCTTGAGTAAAGCCATATACTGTATGTGTTTCGGCAGGTGATGACTCTGCCGGCACTTCAGGATGTGTGTGTTCCCAGCCCTGCGTTCCTGCGTGTGTGGTTGCTAGAGTGCAAGAAACCGGCCAGGATACTCAGAGGAAACCAGCAGACCCTCAGGTTGATAAATTAGGATTTTTTTTATGCTCTGCTCTTTTGTTTATGCTCTTTTCTACACTAAACGGTTCCAGATTTGGCACTGTCTTTTTATTGTAAAAATAAACAAACACTCTTTTTATTGTATTTGGGATTAATGTCCTCCTATCCCTGCAGGAAGCTGAAGCTTGGGAATGGGGCGGAGGTGTGTGTTCAGAGGCTGATGAAAGAGGAAGACCTGGGGTGAGACGTTCTCCATGGAAGAAAGAAACAAGATTGTTTGAAAAACACTGATTGCTCTTTTCTCGTCATCTGTTCAGGCTAAAGGATTTATTGCTGAGGGTTCATATGGGGGTGCCAGGAGAGAAGGCATATTATCCCTCTGAGGAGTTTTTGTGGGACGCCGGGAGGGACAGCACCCCTAAGGGCCTGTACGCTGCTCTGGCCTCCAAGTACGGTCTCACTCCTGACAACCTGCTCCTGGCTAAACACCTGCCTGACAAACACACCTGGATGCCCATTTCCAACTGGGTGAGAAGAGAGAGGGAAAGTGGGAATAGACTATTTGTAGGCAAGAGCTATACTTGAATAATCAAATCTGAATAATTCCAGATTCAACAGGTCTCAAAAAAGAAGAAGAAGAGGAAAGCTGAGAGTCTCCAGGCAGCTCCTTTCTACCTGAAAGATGGAGATAGTATAGGCGTCAAGGTAAACTGAATAAAGAATCTTTTTTTTTAAAGGGATAGTTCAGCCAAAAATCAAATATTCTGTCATCAGTTGCAGTTACTCACTTTCAGAACAACACGAATGAAGATATTTTTAATGAAATCTGAGATTTCTGTTGAAAGTCCATTTAAAGTCTATTCACCCGGCACTTCAAAATTCTTATTAAAGAGATAATAAATCCATATGAATCAAGCGGTTTAATCCAAGACTTTTGAAATGATGAATCGACTTAATTTAGGTTGATTCATATGGACTTATTATCTCTTTAATAAGAGTTTTGAAATGCCGAGTGAATAGACTTTCAATGGACTTTCAACAGAAGTCTCAGATCTCATGAAAAAGATCTTCATTTGTGTCTAATTTAGGTATAATTTATAGGGCTGTCAAACGATTAATCGCGATTAATCGCATCCAAAATAAAAGTTTGTTTTTACATAATTTATGTGGATGCACTGTGTATCATTATTTTATATATATATATAAATACACACACATGCTTGTATATATTTAAGAAATATTTTAATGTATTTACTGTTTATAGATTTATATATAATTTATTTTATATATAAAAATTTAAATATAAATTTATATATAAATTTAAATATTTTACATATAAATAATATTTTTTTTCTTAAATATACATGCATGTGTGTGTATTTATATATAGACAAAATAATTATACACAGTGCACCCACATATATTATGTAAACACAAACTTTTATTTTGGATGCGATTAATCCCGATTAATCGTTTGACAGCCCTATTAATTTAGCATTGATCAGCTAACATCCACAGCACGTAAACCTTTTGAGATTATTAGATTGGCTGCCAAAAATAGTGTGATAGACTTGTAAATGATGCGTTTTCTTTATATTTTTGGGTCTTCAGCAATGCCTCTCTCACTTTTTTTGTTTCGTTTGTATTGGCATGTGTGTAGAATCTGCTAATAGACAATAATAAAGAATTCACTACTCTGGAAGATGAGATTGGTCAGCAGAAACTCAGGGAGGAGAATCACAACACAAGGTGCATTTTTTTATTGCCTTTTCTTCAAGATTACAAGATATTGGGTTGTCACCATATGGTTGTTAGATTAAACATGTAGAATTAAGAGTGCTATAACATTTGGACACAGTTTGGGTTCTGTAGAATTGTTCAGTGTTTGAAATTTCTCTTAAGCTTTGCAAAGCTGCATTTATTTTATCAAATAATATTACAAACGATTTCTATTTCAAATAAATGTTGTTCTTGTGAACTTTCTATTCATCATAAAAGCCTGTCCACAAAAGAATTAAGCAGAAATATTTCTTGAGCACTAAATCGGCATTTTTAGAATGATTTCTGAAGGATCAAGTGACACTGAAGACTGGAGTAATGATTCTAGAAAATTCATCTTTGCATCACAGGGATAAATTACATTTAAAATATATTAAAATAGTAATATTTTACCAAATTGCTGTTTTTACTGTATTTTTGTTTGAATAAATACAGCCTTGGTGAGCATAAAATACTTAAAAAAAAAATTGGAACAGTAATGTCTCAATGACAGTTTGATTATGTTGTCCACTAGGGGGCGTACTGCCAGTGGAGAATGTTCACAAGACTCTGGGTCCAAGAAGTCGGGCTCAGCTAAAAACAGGAAACCAGAGGTGGCCTTATCCATCAACGTGGGAGTATTCAGGTAACACCCCCTGTGAACAGCCCGTTGGTCTTCGAAACCATCACTAAGGCCACTAAGACACCATGGCGGAATCTGTCCCAGCGAATCACGGCACAAAACCCAAACCGAAGACAATGTGAGTCTGTGACAGTGCTGAACAAGTGCGGACCCACCCTGTGAAAAATAAGATTCTATGGGCACAGGGATGCTGAACCAAAACTCAATTTTAAGTGGGAATATCATCTTCAATCATTGAGATTTTGATCTTGAAGCTTGTACACTTTCTTTGCCCTTTATATGCAATTAATTCCTGGAGCAGATCTCTGTACCCTACAAGACAAAGAGGTCAGTTTCAGCCTATGCCAATGGATTTTCCCCTGCCTCACTTCTGAGGGTGTGCTTTTTTCCACAAGGAAGGGTGTTACAACTGTTGTCTTCAATTTTTTTATTATTATAATTTTTTTTTTTTACAAAACCATCATAATACTGTATGGAAAAGGTTTTACACAGATATCCTTAATTATGTGGAGTTATTTATCATTAATTAAAATGCTTTCATTCGCTGCAAAATAAACTACTGTGTAAAATAATTTATTACTAGCCCTCATATCATTCCAGACAGTAATTTATTTATAAAATATTTATTCATAATATTCCTGTTTTCGAAACTTGTATCTAGCCTCCATGTTTGCATCCAGGTTCAAAATTGGTTATTGACTGAACGTCAATGCAACTCCCCCAGAGTTAAACAGTTGGGTTTTTACCATTTTTGAATCCATTCAGCCGTTTTTCTGATATTTAGAAGAATATCAATAACCAAAGGGTTTCTGGTCTCATTGACTTCCATTACCATAGTATATTTTTTTCCTACTATGGAAGTCAATGAGACCAGAAACTCTCTGGTTATTGATATTCTTCTAAATATCAGAAAATCGGCTGAATGGATTCGAAAACGGTAAAACCCAAATGTTTAACCCTGAGGGAGTTGTAAAATGAGCCAATTTCCAAAAAAAAGTGGAGTATCTCTTTAAGAAATTAGACTTTGGCCTGATACATAGGCCTATGCATATCACACACATGGATAATAGGTAACCCTATGATAATAGGCAACTAAAAGTGAAACTAAAAATGAACAGAACTGAGCGTGTTTATTGAGCAATTTTTCTTTTGTTTCTTTACATTGAATTGTTTAATTTCTACGCTCATGGTATACCATTAACATAAGCTTAAAACAAATATATTTACGTTGGACAAATCAGCAAAATCACTGAAAGATGTGTCAGCCACTTTGTTTATACTGTACTTGTACAGTAACTGTCTGTGCATATGAAGAAAGTATTTTAACTTGAAATATTTCAGCATTATTATTACAAGTTCTTGAGCTGCATTAGTTGTTCCGTATGAAGTACACGAGGAAGAACTTCAAGGAGTATTTTTAATCCAAAGGTGCCACAACCACTCAAAGGAGATCGGACAAAAAGTGAAAGAACACGGGCGTATCAGAACAGGTTAACTAATGATCAGGAACAGAGGCACAATAAAACAGAGCAAACAGAACGAAACCGTGCAGAAAGTGGTGCACACAGCGTATAAATATCTGTACTTTCCATGAGTCACGTATTTTAGTGTGTTGAAATCGGAATGTCTTCCAAAGTTCGTGTCAAAGTGCTAGAAAACATCACTTTCAACAACTCTCTCTTTTATCAGCAGAATTTAAAGTTCAACTGGGGCGTTGGTTTCACGGCCAGGTAAAATCTGCAATTATTACACTCATTTAATGACATCTTTCATATGGCCGTTTAATCATATGCAACAGATACATAGGCACTATATCAGTTATGCTCAACTATGCTATTTAATATATTTTTCATTAATTTATTATTTGTCACGAGTAAAAGTGGCTATGCTGGGCATGTTATTCAAAAAGTGAAGCTAAAAATGTTCAAGGATTATGTTGTTTATAAACTCTCAGAAAAAAAAGGTCCAAAAGCTGTCACTGGGGCTGTGCCTTTTCAAAAGGTACACTTTTGTAACCAAAGGCTGCATATTGGTACCTTAGTGGTACATATTAGCACCTAAAATGTCCATATTAGCACCTAAAATGGACATTAGCTCATGAAATTGACATATCAGCACCTAAAATGTACGTATTAGCACCTACAATGTACATATTAACACTTAAAATGTAAATATTAGTACCTAAAATGTACATATTACCACCTAAAATGGACATACTAGCTAATGAAATTGACATATTAGCACCTAAAATGTACATATTAACACTTAAAATGTACATAATAGTACCTAAAATGTGCATATTACCACCTAAAATGGACATATTAGCTCATGAAATTGACATATTAGCACCTAAAATGTACATATTAGCACTTAAAATGTACAGTACATTTAACACTTAATGTACATATTAGCACCCAAAATGTACATATTAACACTTAAAATGTACATATTAGCACCCAAAATGTACATATTAACACTTAAAATGCACTTATTAGCTCATGAAATGGACAAAATTTACCTTTTGAAAAGGTACAGCCCCAGTGACTACTTTTGCACCTTTTTTCTGAGAGTGTATGGCAGACCTTGAATTGCTTAAAAACTGAAAGTAAAAAATGCCACTCCCTCTTTGTCTTATTTAAAGCAGAAGCAAGAGCCACATCAGTGTGAATGAGCAGAACGATTTCTGACTTTGTCCAGTTTGTTGAGGCAGTCCAGCATTATGTCTACAATGGACAGGGAAGTTGCTTTGGAGGCGCTGTCTGCCCTCTTCGAAAAAAATATGAAGCCTTGCAGTGCAGGAAAGGAGAATCCTAATGTGCTCAATATACATAATTTCCTTACAGTATTCCTCCAACAATTGGCTGGACGGTTTTATCAGCAACAAGCGCCAGTGGCAGGTTTCAACTCAGATGTACGTAATGAGATGTTTGTGGACATGGATGAATTATTCGAACCTCGCTATGATTATGATTTCACACACTTGAGTGACAAGTCAAAATACGAGCGGGGTAATGAGGAATATCGACGTCCATGTGGATGGTACCGCATTGCTCTCAAAGTCCAGAACAAGTATCCTGATGGAAACACCTGGCTGGGCACGGATGGATTGAGGAGTCACTCTGTGGCTGGCGAGTGGCCCGTCTCCTATCATGGAACCAGTGTTGATAGTGCTAAAGCTATCATCAAAAACCATTACAAAGCAGGTCCTGGAAAACTCTACGGGAGAGGAATCTATTCAACACCCGACATAGAACAGGCTTCTGGCTACTGCAAGGAATTTACATCCAAAAAGACCGGGAAGAGATACAGAGTCATGATGCAGAACAGGATCAATCCAAAGATGAGGAAAGAGTGCAAGAGAACGGACTACTGGCTGATTGAGATTCCTAAAGGCACCTCTGATGATAAAGAGGAGGAGATCGTGGAGAAGGCCATCCGTCCCTATGGGATTCTGCTGAAAGAGGTGTGAGAGAAGAATCAGAACCAGATGATTGACTTCATTTTACTGGGATCTTCATTTGTGAATCGTGATTATTGTTAAAGAAGTACACAATTGGTGGAACAGATCGAATTATTATCAAATGGTATACATATTTGAATTCACTCTTGCCTTAATTGAACTAGAATATGTATCCTCAATGGTATAGAAAAGCCAATATTTTTCAATCAATCAGAAATTATTATACATTGTTAAAACGTATTGTGATATGGAGAAAATACTTTATGACCGTTATCAATGTTAGTTAAGTAATGTAAATGTAAAGTGTTCAAGTGTGCATTCAAATTATGTGATTCTTTAGTTTAATATTTCAAATGTCGATAAAATGATATAAATAAAAAAAATATTTTCAAGATTTGTTATCACCCTATTTTTTTCTTTTGTCAAATCAACTTAAATAATTTTAGTTCAGATAACTTATTATTTTAAGTTTCTGCTGATTGAATCAATTTCCATTGTATTAACTCACTTTTTCCAGTTCAATCAACTTAAAAAATTAAGGCAACCAGGTTACTTAATTTTTTAAGTTAAACCAACAATATTTTTTTTACAGTGTAAGATGCATATGAATATTCATCACCAGTAATCATTGCAGGTAAACACAAATGTGACCAGATTTGCTTCTTGCATCCAATTTGTATAATTGAAATTCCTACATATTAATAACAATTAATAAAGAAGATCATTTTATTTCCATATGACATTTTCATGTTGAGAGATTGCTCTCTCTGCTTATCACAATCACTGATGTTAATTGTACACATCACTGCTATAAATATTTGACCTCTTTGACCCCTTTTATAGGGAAGTACTTCACGTTTTAGTGAACAGACATTTAATTCTACAACTACTTAAATCTCATGTTTGAAGAAGTCATTCAAATAATTTAAAAATATAAATATCAAGTTATCAATAATCAATAACTTGATTAATTAATAAACTTCAAAATAAACAGTCTAATAAAAGACTCAAAGTGTGTGTGTGTATGTATGTATATATATATATATATACATATACATACAGTATGTAGATATATACAGTACATATATATATATATATATATATATATATATATATACACATACATACACACACACTTTGAGTCTTTTATTAGACTGTTTATTTTGAAGTTTATTACAGTATGTATATATATATATATATATATATATATATATATATATACAGTATATATATATATACAGTATATATATATATATATACAGTATATATATATATATATATATATATATATATATATATATATATATATATATATATATATATATATATATATATATATATATATATAAAGTGGATTCTAGAAACCATCCCTTTACAGTCTTGAGGCCAAAGGCTGCCTGGCTGCTCATTTTCAAACTACAAATGAAACTAAGACCTACTACAACGGTAATCTCAATTATTGGTACCCTTGGTAAAATCTATAATTTATGAATAAAAAATAAAAAAGAATAATCACAAAAATCTAACCTTTCATGAAGTAAAACAAATGAGAGTGGAGGTGAAAATCACATTATAAAATAAATGTTCTTCTCTAATACACATTGGCCACAAGTAATTGCACCCCTAGATATTCGTATGAGTAAAGAAGCATATTCCCATTCATATTTAACATTTTTAGCACACCAGTGTGACAAGGGTCATGAAATTGTCTAGCTTCCTGTTTTGCAGGACATAGTATAAACACATTTTAGAATTTAAGAATAAAAAGTTCCAATAAAAAGGAAATGTTACGAATCTACCAGGAAGAGAATACATGTCTGTATTGTGACTGTTACCGTCCCACTGTTGCAATTATATTTTTAAAACAATATTTTAGTAAAAACCGATAGTCAAGTCATGGTTTTGCCTAAAAAAATTCAACAGCACCTTCATCACCACATGTTTGGGAGGGTTTCAATAAAAAAAATTTCCTCTGCTCTCATCCAAAAACAAACTCAAGCGTATTCAGTTGGCAGACATGCTGGAACTTAGGACCAGGTTGTATGGTCAGATGAGCTTTTTGGCAGCAAATGAGGTTTGGATTTTGTGATTTAAAAAAAAAAAAAATCAAAACGATGAACAATGCAGATTTATTTTCACAGGCATATTTACCAAGGGTGCCAATAATTGCCACTAGTTTATGACACTTAATGCACAGATTACACACTGCAATCTAATTTAAACGTTAACTATCTACCATAAAAGATAGTTAACCGTTACCGTTTCTCTGAAGTGCTTGTTTTCCTGTAACAGATCCCTTTTGTGCTGACAAGATAACAATCTTGAAATAACAATCTTGAAAATTAAAAATGAAAGTAAAAGTTGGGCTGTTGAAAGGAAAACTACACACACACACACCTTACAAATACCATAACTTAAACAGCTAATCTAAGTCGAAACAGCTAATCTAATTTCAAATATCAAGTGTTCAACGATGATTCTCAAAAAAATCGCTTTCTTTACCTTTAATGGACCGAACATGCTATGAAAACACAAATATGACAAGCAAGACATGATTTGAAGCAAATTTATTTGTACAACTTTGTTCTGCAAAGTAAGTAATCAAATAACCCTGAACTCAATTGGCTTTATGCACAGCTGCACTACTTCCTGAACTTCAGCCAGCTCCTTGTTTCCTGTCTGCCATTCTTGGACAAATTGATTAATTCAGGTGTGTCTGACCTCAGTAGTCACAGCAACAATAATCAGACACACCTGAATGAATCAAGTTTGCCCAATAACGGCAGACAGGAAACAAGGAGCTGGCTGAAGTTCAGGAAGTAGTGCAGCTGTGCATAAAGCCAAAAAAAAAAGCATTTAAAAATAAATTCAAAATAGCATCGTCTCAGATACTGAAACATTTTGTTGTTCTCATCTCTTCAGTGCTCTGCGAGGATCCCGTCCATTAGTTATGGTGGCACTGTGTTTGGAGCCCTGACCTCTTCTTGGTACTGAAGAAGCAGTGTCACTCTTCCAATGGTTGCGGTTCAAATGACGCCCATCTTTACCAAAGGAGGTCTCTCGGGGGAATGGAGAAGGAGAAAACACAGCAGAGCCGTTGGCTGGGAGGGGCAGAGAGAATGGTACATATTTCAGCTTATTCTGGCCAAGAATCACATATTTATACAGAGAGAGCCATCTGACTGACATGTTAAATGAGCAACCACAGCTTATTTTGTTTCTATCCATTTAATTGTTAAAGGTACACTATGCAACTTCTTTTGCTAAAGATTTACAACAGAAGAAGTACATCATGAATCCATCTTCCAAAACATGTTTTTGTCTTATAGACCATTTTGCAAGATGTAAACAACACTGGTCCAGAAACACTTCCTGTTTCAGTTTGTAACTGTTTTCTTTATTTCACATGTAAAGAAAACATCTTAAAGATGTTTTTTTTTTTACTTTTTGATTCAGTTTTATATGTTCTGTTGGTTGTATTTTATCCCAGCTTTTATGAGGTGTTAAAAAACTGAAACAGGAAGTGCTTCTGGACCAGTGTTGTTTACATCTTGCAAAATGGTCTATACTGAGACTCTATGATACACCTATTCTAAGTGTTTATATTGACTATTTGAGACCGAGTGGGAACCAAAAGTTAGTGTACCTTTAAGGGAACAAATTCTTCAGGAGAAATCAAAGCATGAAGAGGTGTGATGTCATCTCGAAACAAATTAGGCCCAAAAGAAGTTTGTTTTTAAAGTTTGAAACAGCTTGCGAAATCTTTTTGGAAATGAACTGATAAACCTATTCAAACTCCCATTGTTCCGTGCATGTTCGCTAACAGTATATTGCTGCAAAGGTACTTCAAACTTCTATAAGCAAAGAATGAAAATGAACTTCACGCTGAGTTTATCAGGCCCTTATGCCATCTTGCGGGGCCTTGGAAATATGCTGAGGCCCCCTTAGGGGTTCCAGACCCCTGAATTAAATTCTGATTATTTTCAATAAATACTGCCTTTGTCAAACAATCGTTCAAGGTTCTGAAGTGTCAACCTGTGGGTACAGCTGGTCCGGGATTCGGTATACTAGGAGCGCCGCCATAAGCTTCTGTTTTAACCTGTTAAGAGAGAAAACAGACACTCATTCTGTGCTCATCTCACTGTTCATGCCCTCTGAGCTGTATTTTTGCACTCACGTGTGTGCTGTTTATTTGGTTGATTTTAGCCAGAACCTCTGGGTTGGGCTCACTGAAATTTGGCACCTCTGAGAATATCATACAGAACCTTTGATAGATGTGAGAAGGTACTTATTGCAATCATCACTGTTTCAGAGAACTTCAGTTCCATAAAAGTGTGAAGACCTACTCTCCGATCTTCTGGAGGTCCCCTGTTCTTCCAATGTACAGTGTAAGACATCCTTTGAACAGAGATGCGTATCTGAAATCAAATGTGATTTTCTTTAACATGATGAAAATCAACTAACCAAATCTTAAGAGGCTTTATTACTATTATTATTAATAGCCAAATAAATTTTACTCCCACCCTCGATTGAGTCGGATGATGTCACCGGTTTGTATCAAGCTGCCCACCTCGTCCCACACTGATATGGTGATACTTCCGGTCCTGTCAGCTACTTTACATGAACGCACTTCGTGTCCGTCCTTCGTCTTAGACACTCGACCTGGTATATTTTGTTAAAGAAGCACAAAAAGGAACACACATAAATGCAAGGCAATTGGCGAAGGCAAATGAGCTTTTCAACTAATTTTCGTGAATCTTTTTTTTTTTTCAGTTTCTTTAAAAAAAATTAGGGCTGTCAAAACGATTAATCGCATCCAAAATAAAAGTTTGTGTTTACATAATATATGTGGGTGCACTGTGTATAATTATATATATATATATATAAATACACACACACATGCTTGTATAAATTTTAGAATTATTTTCATGTATATTCAGTATATAGATTTATATTATATATAAATATTTTATATAAAAATAATATATATTTTTTTAATATACATGCATGTGTGTTTTTTATATATATATATACAAAATAATTATACACAGTGCCCCCACATATATTATGTAAACAGAAACTTTTATTTTGGATGCGATTAATCGCGATTAATAGTTTTGACAGCCCTAAAAAATATATGTAATCTTTTCTTACTATTGTGATGTAGGGTAGGTTATATGCGAGTGAAACAAAAGGAAAAAGGGGGCAGGACTTGATTTTGTTATTTTGATCAAAGACTATGAATTAAAAAAACATAATGTTCACAGAGAAAGCATTTGTAATTGTGCAATATTCCATTAAAAAATAAGAATGTCAAATTTGGTTTCAAGGTGACTTGAAATCTTGAAACAACACTGAAATTAATTAACGTTAATTTAAACACAACTCTGTGCCTGAAATAGGCCTAGCTCTCCTTTACACATTTCATATCTACTAATCCCAATAGTGCATGGCAGGTGAATGCACAATATCAGCAAGGTGTGAGCTAATTCGATGCTGATGTAGGCCTATTCTCTGTGATTTTCTGAGTCTAGAACATTCCGGGTCGATTCAGTCCAATTCGTGAACGATTTTATTCAGAACGCCATTGTGAATGACTCGGCTCAAACGATTCACAGGAAAGATTCAACTCAAAAGAAAGATTCATTCACAGATTCACTACAGCAAACAACAATGTTGACTAATATCTTTTTTTATATAGAAGTCAACACGGACTACAAGAATTGTAAGTCATTATACTAATCTTATTTGAATTATAGGCTACACCAAACGCTTTTTGAGCATAGAAACATTGTTTAAAGGACAGCAACGCAATCGTAACGTTAGCCTAACGTACTAGGCCGCGTTTGGTCAAAAGTTTCCCACTTCAACTATGACTTACCAGTTTCCAGGACGATGAAAACCAAATTAATATTTTTTAATCCAGGTTTAAGGTCTTTAATCAGACACGCACTTTCGTTCAACTGGTTTGCCATGGGAAAAAGGTTAAAGGAAATCCAATTCCGTCAAACTGCCACCTTGGATCACCAAAGATGACTGATGTCAGGTATTTATATAAGCTACCTGAATGATATCATATTTTAACGAATGTTACACATAATTTCCCCCTTTAAAACCGCATAAGAACAATTCAGTCTTATTAACATATTAATTAAGGAAGGAAATTAAAAACAAAAGTACTAAATTGTTTACGTTAATTTTCCTGTAAGAACGCAAGTGATTAAACATTAGATTAAATGTTCGTGCGTTTTGTGTGGTTGGAAAAGAATCACCGAATCGAGTTCTAACGGAAAAAAAATAAAGAATCGTCACGAACAGGATTCGAACCTGTGCGGGGAAACCCCATTGGATTTCGAGTCCAACGCCTTAACCTCTCGGCCACCGTGACTACGTATTGTGTTCCTGTGAAAAAACATCTATCTACTATTGGTATTAAACCGTGATTTTATTGTTTATTTTAATTAATTAATTAATAGATAATGTAAACGTTGATTTTTTTTTATCGTATAATAATATAAAGACATATAAGCATTAAGTTCGCTCGTTTCGTTTTCTGCTGTTCTAATTGAGCCACCATAACGCCAGATGGCGCCATTGCACAAGGAGTTTTGTGTCACAGAGTAGAGGGCGCGTTTTCACTGAAAACGTTTCGGTTTGACCACTCTTAACGTTCAAACGAAAATAATTACAAAGTTGTACATAAGCCAGGCCTTGACATACAATTAGTTCATATGAATGTTCTGGAACAGATTCAGAGTACAGCTCTGACAAGAAAGGTATAAATCAACAATTCACCGTTACCACGACACACTGCAGGTAAGAATCATTACTGATATCTTTGTAACCCCACATAAACTACCATAAATTCATTTAAAGTCTCTGGGATTTGTTGGTGGAGACTTTAGAGTGTGCTGGACTTTTGCATCGTTAATACAAGATCTTGACCAAAAATGTATGCACCTCTTGGTTGAAATATTTCTATGAAGAGGAATATGGACATGATTTGTCTTCCTACATGGTTGTTTAAGAAATGGAAAGCTAGTTCATACTGGTATAAACATAATAATAACTCTAATAATCACTTTTTTTTTCATTGGCCAGCCAATTCTACTTCAATATGGCCTATATTAAGCATCTAATATGAATGTGTAATGTTTAAGGTATTCAAAGTCTAGGGTTGAGTCTGTTTCTGTCAGACAGATTACTAAAGGAACAAAAACAGGTCTTTGAAAGCATAGGCTACTAAAGATTCAAAGGAACAAGGTAGACACGAAAACGCATGTTTCAAAGTTTTTATTTATTTGCATTATAAGAACAATTTGAGCAGAGCGTGAAACAACTTGGTAAACATGTGTTGCAGAAACAAGGTCTCTGCAGTAACTGAGCCATTTTCTTTGGCGTGAATCATAATGTTTCTAAAATATAACCAAGACAACATATAGCTCTCGTATATATTATGAAGTCAAGTAACATTTTAAAGAATATGTAAATACAGATTAGGGATTACAAGAATCAGAAAAACAATGTTAAAATCTGTTATATGTTAAAGAAGTAAACCTCATCCCTTTTCATCTGAAAGAGACATCCACCCGAAGCAAAGATACACACTTTTATGTTTTTTGTTCAGCACTGGAATACTGAAATGAAAATATGCTGGAAATAAACACACAAAAATCCCACTCGCTCTGATTTATAATAAAACACATGAGAACCAAACTCTATTCTCATTCTCACAATATCAACAATATCAAACCAGACTTGATTGCTGCTCCTCATGCTTTTCTTTATCCGCTGACAGCACTATTTTATTTACGGATTTGAATAGCGAGTGGTGATGTGTGCACAAATAAGTGATGAGGGGGATTTTTGAATTTGTCCTTGTGTTAATAATCACTTCTCACATTTTGAATCTTCAGTACAACAATCCAAACTGACTTTCACTTTTCATACTTTTGCAGTTCTCCACCACTTTCCACGCTTCTCTGGCTTATTTGCATGGATCGTCTCCTTCATCACTTTCAGACACATGCCTGCAATCTAGACTGGCTTCACAGCGCCTGTTTCTCAGCCAGCACAATGCCAACAGGATCTTGAGAAATGTCCGTACATCAAAAGCAGGAATGCTTTCCGAGTAAAGGTCCGAGACACATGTGGAGCTCAGGGAAGACCAGGATCCCCCATGTAAGCTGCATTCCAGATTCGAAGCGTGTGTGAGCATGGCGTGTGATCACTCAGGACAGAAAAAAAGGCTATCAAAATGTTTATTAGTCACTACGAAGCAGAAATCTAGAATCTAGATATCAGAAATGATATTTGTAGTTTAGTTTAGGACAATACACTAGCTTTCTCACATCTTTTGGTCTCTATGTTTATGGGTTCACAGTACACTTAAAATTTAATATTGAGTACATTTTTTTTTTTTTTGATAAATACAGAGATAGAACATGGCAGTATATTTGTGTGATGTATAATCTCTAAAACAAAACTATGGAAGCTTGTTTCCGCTACAGAATCAAATGATTTCTAAGATAATTGAGACTTTATCTAGCAATTCTGACTTTTTTTTTACAGAATTGTGAGATATAAAAAGTCAGAATTGCTAAATAAAGTCAGAAAAAAAGGTCAGAAGTGCAAGAACTCAAAATTGTGAGAAAAAAAGTCAGATTTGTGAGATTAAAAAGTATTTTATTCTGTGGCGCAAACAAGCTTCCACACAAAACCTAATCGGACCAATTATCATGGTTGCGTGAAGTCAATATCACAGCTGTGCACAGGCTGTTCCAGATGAAATGAATTGTGGGATTGTGGGTTGAAAACCAGGCTATGGTCAATACGTGTCCATCGAATAGATGGACTCCATTTGGCGTCCGTCGACTCCTTTGGCTGTAAGCGATTTGTTTTCCTTCGCCAACTTTCTCAGTTGACAGGTAGTCACCAGAGGAAGACAGAATGTCCAGTAATACCAGCTGGAGTGGGTTTCTCACAAGCATAAGTTTTGTAACAGAGTTTTGGATAAGACGAACCGATATGACTGCTTTCACATTCACTTCTGCTACAAGACTAGGGACTAACAACAGCGATATGGGATTTTTAAGCAAATGTCATATAGTTCATGAGTATTGCCTTTGAATGGACTGTATTGTAAGTCTGTTTTCTGCGAGGACAGGCCAGATGTCTTGGTTCTTGATGGGGATGGCTGGCACTGATAAGGGAGAGTGTTTTCTCAGCTTAGGAGGGTGTCCTAGGGCTGGAATGGAGGGTCGGGACATTAGGATGCTTGTCCTACAGCAACACCCTCTGCTTGGCCTGCAGCTTCAGCTAGAGGGCTGTCTTCACTCTGCACTCTTTCCTTTCCCTTTTCTTCCTCTCCTTCCTCTTCATCCTCTTCCTGTAGAGCACTGTGGGACACCACTATCTTGGAGGCGTCCTGGGGCAGGGTTGCAGAGAGAGCATACTCCTCGCTTACATCTTCTGTGATGGACAGCTCAACCTCAGTTGTGCCATTTAGGATGCTGGGCACCTCATCTTTCTCCATTGCCTCCACAGCTGCCTTTACTTCTTCTTGTCCTGGTGCAAGATGGGAGTGAACCTCTTTGAAGGACAGGTCTTCAGTTGGGCTCTCAATTGGGGCCAGTTCGATGGGGGCAATAGCACTTGGCGAGCTCTCTGGTTGAGTTGAGTCGTCAGTCTCCGGTTGCCCTTCCCCACTGCGGTTCTTCTTGATGTTGAAGGTTAGAGGAGAGACCTTGAACGAGGTGTTCTTTGCACTAGGGCTCTTCTGGTGGTTCGGCGTCAGACTTTTCTTGATTTTGTCACGCTTCTCTTGGGACACGATCTTGTTCATCTTCTTCTCAATGTTCTGCCTGGAGAAAGCCTTCTTCAGGCTGTCCACTTTCTTCAGACTGGAACGCTTGATCTTCTCAGCTCGAGATTTTTCAACTCTGGTTTCAGCTTCGAGATCCAAAACCCTCAAAATGTCGTCCTCGTCCTCTTCTGCTCCATGCTCCTCATCCGAGGAGAGAGCGATGGTCTGAAGGCCCTCCTCTTGAGAACGGTTGGCATCAGTGGCCGGGGTGTCCTCTTCCACTTCAGGTAACGGTGCAGGTTCATTCACGAAGACGCTTGAAGGGATTTCATTTTCCTCCTGCACAACAACAACAAAAAAAGAATAAATTATACATTTATTTTCACACCACACGTAATTGCTCTTGATACAAAGTTCTGCCAATTTTATGCTATGAAAAAGTTTTGATTGGTAAAGCCATAGTATTGTTATACAGTTTCCCCACAGAGGAATGCAAGTCAGTGCCGAATTAGTAGCCTGCAAGATTTGTATTTGGTTCCTTGGCAACCGGACTCTAAGAATGCGTATGATACAGTTGTCATGTGTTTGTGGGAGATATCTTCAATGGTTTCTACATGACATCATTCTCTATTAATGTCCTTAATTTTAGGTCTTCTTTTTAATCAGGATTTTAGACCAGGGTAAAAAGCTTTATGGTAAAGTCTGTAGCTTAGTAGCAAATTAAATTAATCTGACAAATGAATTACGTTTAAAAAAAAACTTTTGCTGATAATTTACTCACCCCCATGTCATCCAAGATGTCCATGTCTTTCTTTCTTCAATCGAAAAGAAATTAAGGTTTTTGATGAAAACATTCCAGGATTTTTCTCCATATAATGCACCTCAATGGGAACCAAACGGTTCAAGGTCCAAACGACAGTTTCAGTGCAAACTGCAAACTGTTCAAAGGGCTTTAAACGATTTCAGACGATGAGTAAGGGTCTTATCAAGCGAAACGATCGCTCATTTTTTTAAAAAAAACAACGTTTAAGTTCTTTAAGCTTAAATGTTCGCCTTGCTCTGTTCTGTGATGCACGTTAGCGACTCTCCTGTTCGAACTCAAAATGAACAAATCTTTTCCCGAGTCAACACGTTAATTTCGTTCGTTGAATGACCCAAATGACACGAAAAAAGATTTGTTCATTTTGATAAACGAGTTCGAACAGGAGAGTCACAAACGCGCATCACAGAGCAGAGCAAGGCGAACATTTGAGCTTATAAAACTTAAACGTTTTTTTTTTTTTTAAATGAGCGATCGTTTCGCTTGATAAGACCCTTATTCATCGTCTGAAATCGTTTGAAGCCCTTTGAACAGTTTGCACTGAAACTGTCTTTTGGACCTTGAACTGTTTGGTTCCCATTGAAGTCCATTATTTGGAGAAAAATCCTGGAATGTTTTCATCAAAAACCTTAATTTCTTTCCGACTGGAGAAGGAATGACATGGCTATCTTGGATGAGATGGGGGTGAGTAAAAAAGTGAACTACTCCTTTAAAATGTGCAACAGGACAGCCTTTCCGGACAAACATTTCTAGGGTTTTGTCTGTGGCTTTACAGCAGCCATTATGAAGAGCTTTGAACAGTTGAACACACTTTTTGCTCTTCAAAGTATATTGCCAAAGAAATGTTCCTCGTCAACACACCGTGACCTTTCATCATAGTTTCAAGTATTTGTCTTTTAAAAGATGATGCAGTGTCGAAAATCTTCGAGTTCATTCTGCTCAGCTTGTAATATGAAGTACTATAGAGTGTTGATGTGTAGTGTGGATATACATTCCTTTAAATGACACAAGGGGACAAGAACATTTGGTGTGAAAAACATTGTGTACTTTTCCCTGCTGGAGACAATCAGAAAGGCTAAAGAATAGCGAGACGATTGGAAAGGAAGGCCAGGCATGACCCTACACAGCTCATATCAGAGTTTCCACTGAGTTTTGGAGGACAGCCAGTACAGAAAGAGAGCGAGAGTTGGGCAATTGGAAAGAGAGAGAGAGAACAGAAAGCAGGGAAGTCTGGTGTAGAGCTTTGGAAGGGAGTATAGGATGAGAGTCAGGAAGCATTTGGGGTGGAGTGCAGCAATAGGGACACCTGGAGAGAAGCCATGTTTGCCCCCCACCCATTAAAATGTTCCATGGCATGTCAGAAATGTGAAGGAGAGCCTGGGAGCCTCGCTTTCTTAGCGATAAGACTCTAAATTCTGATACGGATGAGGCCACGTCACACAGGAAACCTCCCAGTTAATCAATTTAACAGCACTGTTTTTGTTCAGTTTGAAATGTAAGCTCACATAAATGTTCTGCATTTGTATAAATGTACTGTGAATGCAGATACCCCCTGTTTTGGGGCACACACATATGATTTAAAGGGTCATGAAACAGTAAACTACATTTTGTAACAAGATTTTAACAAAAGGATGTGCTGCACATCATAGAAGAGAACGTTACCATACCATCGACTAGTTTTAATGGTAGTTCATTTGAAGCTGTTTGAAATTCAAACTTTGAATAAGACGCTCTTCCCTCTCCACTCTCAGCAAACCACGCCCACTTTTGGTGCATTTTTCAAAATTGTGGTGAACTAACAGGTGCTAAAACAGTTTCATTTACCCTTTAAAGGGATACTCCACTTTTTTTTTGGAAATAGGCTCATTTTACCACTCCCCCAGAGTTAAACAGTTGAGTTTTACCGTTTTTAAATCCATTCAGCAAAATATACTATGGAAGTCAATGGGACCAGAAACTGTCTGGTTACTGATATTCTTCTAAATATCGTCTGAATACATTCGAAAACGGTAAAACCCAACTGTTTAACTCTGGGGGAGTGGTAAAATGAGCTTATTTCCAAAAAAAGTGGAGTATTCCTTTAGAGGGCAGTTTATACAGGAATCAGGTGTGTGCCTTTTTAATAGTTTTCCTGTGTAAACATACTAGACTGATGCTTATTTCTCAGTAGAAATGGCATAAGTTAATGGGCTCTATGCATGAACCCTACTGACGTGTGTCTGAAAGAATCTCAGTCAGCGTCTTTACTTCCGGAAGCGCGTTCTGCAGGCCAAGTGTATAGCGGCAAAACTTTAATAAAATCCGTTTTCTCAGAAACGGAGACAACGATTTTAGAAACGCTGATTCGCTAGTCGAATTTCGTACGATATGAGAGAATACTAACCCTCAAAGTTGTTGATGTAGCTCGAAATATATAAGTTAAATAACTTCTCTTTTTTACTCTTGTGTGACCGCTAACTGTTAACATCATTCACGTTAACCGCAGGACGTTTTTATAAACAGCTAACGCAAAACCGGCTTCTGACCATACTGAAATGTTTTAATTTATTTTTTCTTATAAAGCAAATGTGCCTGTCCTTTATAAAAATGATAGTTTCTCTATTTATGTATTTGTCTATACTGACCGAGCACTGTGCCTAATTGGTTTTAGACAGGGCATTTTTATTTACTTTTAGTACGAATGGGCCTATCAGCAGCAAAGTTCAATAAAATATGCATTTTTCATTGAAGTACCCCCTTCTTTCTTGTTTACTATCATTTTCCACAGAGTTAAAGCAATCTCATGCTAAATTTTAGAAAAATTTAATAATTATCCGATTAGTCGACTAATTGTTTCAATAGTCGGTGACTAGTCGACTATTAAAATAGTCGTTAGTTGCGGCCCTAGACCATAGATTGACGCAGCATCAGGCTCCATTTTTTTCTTTCTGTGAACCCCCAAACCACACAGAAGTGAGGTATCATGCAAATATATCTAAACTCTCTTGCAAAGGCGAAGAGATGAAGGAATCTTAGTGGAGAGAATGTTACGTAAACATTGAATTCGAACCTGCCTTGATTCCTCTTATCTGTTTATACTGCCTGCATAGAGCCTTAATGTTCACATCTGCTTTTCTAACATGATAGATAGGTTGTGTTCCCCTCTGAACCCCCTGTTGTAACTCTGGCCTCTGAAGCTCTCTGTGTGTGAGGGAATGCGAGTATGGCCTGTCAAAGTTGTGGGAGAGATTTGACCTAACAGAAGAGAACTAACAAAAAGGATACATAATGACTGACGGTAATCCCTGTGGATATATGGAACATGCTAAATCAGGGGTGAAATACCGCTTTTGGGATTTAGTAGATCTGTCCACCCACGAAAAGAGCTTTACTTTGGAAGGCGAATATGGATCAAAGGTATTGGTATGATGTTGCTGGCACAGTTTGGGAGTGAATTTGGCGGAGTCCCTGCAATTTTTAAAATGGAAGAATTTCCATGTTCCATCATTCTCTCCTCAGAGTTACCACAGCAATTAGTCAACTTGGAGTTAAAAACATAGTAGAAAACAGCGTGACATAACATTGGCTGAAATCTTTTATGTGAAAGCAAAGGGTTGGATATACTGTTGGTTTTGTATTGTTTTTCTTTGTTAAATTATTTACTTTCTGTTGTGATAGGGTTGTTTTTTTGGTGAAGAGTAGCTAGTTTTAGGAGTAACTAGCGTGTGTTTAAAAATAAACATCAAGAAAATGATGAAGAGATGCCAAATGATAAGATTTTGTGAATCAGAAAGAAGACTTAAATGCTTCACTTTAGAATTTTAGAAGGACCAAACGGTTCAAGGTCCAAAAGACAGTTTCAGTACAAACTGCAAACTGTTCAAAGGCTTTAAACGATTCCAGACGATGAATAAGGGTCTTATCAAGCGAAAAGTTCGTTCATGTAATAAATAAAGTATAAAATAAATAACAAAGTTTAAGTTTTATAAGCTCAAATACTCACCTTCCTCTGTTTTGTGACGCACGTTTGTGACTCTCCTGTTCGAACTTGTTCATCAAAATGAACAAATCTTTTTCTGAGTCAATTTGTTCATTTTGTTTGTTGAATGAACCAAATGACTCAGAAAAAGATTTGTTCATTTTGATTTAAAAAAGTTCGAACAGGAGAGTCACAAACGTGCATCACAGTACAGAGCAAGGCGAGCATTTGAGCTTATAAAACTTAAACTTTATTATTTATTTATTAAATAAGCGATCTTTTCGCTTCATAAGACCCTTATTCATCATCTGGAATCGTTTAAAGCCCTTTGAACAGTTTTCAGTTTGCACTGAAACTGTCTTTTGGACCTTTAACTGTTTGGTTCCCATTGAAGTGCATTATTTAGAGAAAAATGCTGGAATGTTTTCATCAAAAACCTTAATTTCTTTTCAACTGAAGAAAGAAAGACATGGACATCTTGGATGACATGGGGGTGAGTAAATTATCAGCAAAAGTTTTTTTTAAAAGCGAACTACTCCTTTAAGAAACCTGAAAACTTGTAGGATCATTAGAATTGTGGTATCGTGAAAGTTATTGTGAACATTGTTAAAATAGAATTTTGAATTTAAACGTACATTACAATGTCCTATAATTCATGAATAAAATATCTTTAGATAAATTAGATAGAATTAGATCAAATATCTTTAAAATACAATAATGAGACTGAGACTGTTTTGCGTAAGCATTTCATGTCCATTGAAATATGTCACTTTGCAAAACATCTTTATTAGAAAATGTTTCCTTTTTTTAAGAATGTAGAGAGATTGACCCTTTAAGTCCAAGTCTTTTTTGGTAAAGCTTAGATTTTATTGCATAATTTACTCAAAACTCTGAGGAGTCAATGCTGTTTATTGAGTTTCTGTGTTGTTTGGATGCTATTGCCATTGCTCTTTGTTTGTATTTGCATGTTTTCAAGTAGTGTCCTCAAGACTCTAAGTACTGTAGCTCATCTTGCCAATTTGGGAAAGAAAATACACTGAGCCACTGGACTAGCCTGTGTGGCAAGAATAGTGTCTATCAACAGCCACTAAACTTTGTAGTCTTAACCGTAGATGGTCTCTGAGAATGAAAGTAGGGTGTTGACATATTGATATGTGTCGGAGAGCAGCTTGCGTAATTGTGCTGTTTTATGTGGACAGTTTCTCTTGACTTAACCAGGTTAGCCAGGTTCAGGCTTGTCTCCGGAACCACTGTATTTGAATTCACTTTAGATGAACTGCTTATGCTGATGGCAAAAACGCAAAGTAACAAACGCCCCTCAAATTAAGTTTTGAATACTATAGAGCTGTTATAAACAAGTTAAAGAAACCCTCCTTATGGCCGCCAGAGACACAAGTTCCTGTTGTTTTCTCAGTGGGGAACCAAACAGTTCATTCCATGCATTCTGCCTTGTAGGTATGAGATCTAGAAATGACATGTAAATGACTACATCTACATTGTCTTCATATTCTGGTTGTGTTTTAGGATTCTCTCAAAATGTTGTCACTACAGAGCATGATTACCTCATGTTGCGCAGCCTGTCAAATGATACTCTAGGTTTGATTTATTTGCATACTAAACCGGTCCCTCTCGCCTTGGGCAATGTAGCGCTTATGATAGCCGAGTTGATATATGTTTTCTCATATATGCAAAATAATATAAGGGGATCTCACAAGGGGTACGTTTCTGTTACAGTTTATGGTTATTAAAGGAATCAATTTTTCGAGAGCATGTTTTGGTAAACATTGTGAGCATGAGTCATTGCATACAATGCATGCTTTGTGCCTGTTCTCTGTGGGTTTTATTTGATGTTGTTTGACCAGATGTGCTTCTAATAGACGCATAAATGCCTGCATGTAGTCTTTGCCTGCTATTACTCAAGTTTCTCGCAGATAGTTCGCCTATAAACTCCATTAACTCACCCTCATGTTGTTCCAAACAACAAAAAGCTACAAAAGACTATCTTGCCCTTTCTTTTCAATATAATTAAGTTATATTAACCACTTTTACGGTATTTTTATTCTTTAAACTTGAAATCTCATGAATTAGGCTAACTTATTCGAAACGTCCTTTCTAAAATTTCAGACTATTGGTGCGTTTACGTGCTATGGTATTTATGGTAAATACCAAAAGCCGACGAGGAAAATGCGCATGAACACCCCCTCATGTGGTGTTTTCCACTGGGCAGCTCAAAGAATATTTTGATGCGCGAGTTGCCGAGATGAGATGACCTTTGACCTTTTCAAAATGGCGGAGAGCAACGGGATAGTCGTGAATGGGGAAAAATATGTAATCATGATCTAGAAAATATACAGCATATTATTTACCGTTAGAGTTTTCGATAAATGATTTTCTTGCTGTTGCAGATGACTTAAGCAATCTAAAATAGTTTTAGCTAAATCACAGGTCTGGATCTCCATATTTTTAGCACATTACGACAACAAAAGCACTTGAACACAACAGTAAATGAGCAGTAAATACCAGTTCAGGAGTGGAAAATATCATCTTTTCCATAGCATGTGAACGCACCATATGTTCCACTAGTTTTGTGTGGACTTTTATGTTATTTATTTAACTGTCCATAGGTTGTCTTGTTTGCCAATGTGTAAACCCCAGTGTTTTTTTGTGTTCCTTATTGAGTCTTCTCCTTATACATAGATGTTTTGTTGGGGTGCTCATTCTGTTTTTCCGGTTTTCTAGCTCCCATCTTTGTTTTGTTATTTATAGTCTGTTTACAAAGATCTACAAAAATCTGTTTGTTTTTTTCAAAGTACTTATGGGACTCAGGCCCCGTCCACGCTACTGCGTTTTCGTTTAAAAATGGAGAATTAAAACGAATATGATCTCCGTCCACACCAGCGTTTTATCTTTGTATTAGAATTGATCTCCGTCCACATTAAAATGACTGAAAACGCGGGTCACGTGACCATTCACCAACACTGCATGCGCTTGCCGGTGTAAACAGTGGCTGACGAATCAGGGAAGGATACGTCATGACTTATGACACCCAATGATAGAGCCGAGCGTCAGCCTCCGCGTCATCGTTTCTAAACTCCTCCGTTTTGTCCCGTCTTCACTAAGGCCCCGTTTACACGAGAACGATTCCAGGTGAAAACGTAAAAATATTTTATCGGATGTGCCTTTCGTTTACACGGCGACAGCGTTTTTGAGGCTTAAAAACGCAAAAAAGTGAAACCACCCTCCAGAGTGGAAATCTTAAAAACGCTCCACCGCCGCGTTCCCGTGTAAACGGTAAAAACGCAAAAGTCTGCTTGACAGTGAAGGTTGTACGCAGGCGCGTGGACTTGGTGTTGTTGTAGTATGCACTCCTAGCCGCCTGAAGTGCATACTACATTGAATTTCACACACTCTTGCTTCACCATTTGCACGCGGATTTCCCACACAAAACGCTCGTCTAAACGCAGAATAAAAAGTGATGGCAACGCCACTTTTGCGTTTTCTCTTCAGAAACGTTTACGTGTAAACATAGCCTCAAACGCAAAACGGAGCTACAGCGTTTCTAAACTTCTCCGTTTTAGGTCTTCGTTTTTTTTCCATTTTAGTCTGGACGGGAGGTGCAAACGTAGGAAAAGGTCTCCGTTTTTAAACGAAAACGCAGTCGTTTGGACGGGGCCTCAAGCTCTGGTGGCGGTGGAGCCTGGCCCACCACGGATCCCAGCGTTTCTCAGCCCTCAAGTCCTGTGTGACTGGTGACTGGGAACTGGGGCGGATTGGGGAATGAGCACCCCAACAAAACATCCATGTAAGGACAAGACTTGACAAGGAACATAAGAAACATAGGGGGTAATAGGTTAACAAGAAGCACCTGGGAACAATCAAAGAAAATCAACAAGAAAAAAGATGTACAGAACAGGAAACAACATCAATGTCCACATAAGACCAGGGGAACACAGGCTGGGATTCCACAAAAGAAAGTTAGAAGCTAAAATGAAGGCTATTATTTAAAAAAAATGACTTGTTTTTTAAATTACTTGATTATATTAGTTTTGACAAGTGTATATCCACAGATATACACACTTCTCCGTAATATGCTCTGTTCTCTCAGCTTTATCAGAGACGCTATCCAGTTGTTTTCCCAATAATTCACTTTACATTCTAAACACACTTGACATACGTGTCACCTTGTGGCCTACTTATGCAGGATTGGGGTAAATATTTGCTCTGGGGTGGGGTGTGGAGAGTAAAGAGAGAGAAGTGACTTTGTTTGAAGGAGTTGTATATGGTGGAGAATTATTTTATAGAATTATTTCCAAGCTCATGCAATGTTTTTTTTTTTTTTTTTTTTTTTTTTTTTAGCGTTAGCTGCATTTGGATCTCCAGCCCCTGTAATTCTCAGATTTTTTTTAATGCTTGCATTTCCCTTCCTGCTGCCCATAACAACCCACCTGAAAGGAAGCAGCTGTTTAACCTCATAAGCTCGCCTGTGTTCTCTGCTTTTGTGTCACACCAAAGGCAGACCTGTAACTCTATACATTCTCTATCTCTTTCAAAAATACACAGTGATTTTTGCTACACACTAAAAGGGAGGGAGAGAAAAATGAGTACATTTTGGTGTGGAGTGTTTACACTGTAAAAAAATATTTTCAAGATTTGTTATCACAACATTTTTTCTTTTGTCAAATCAACTTAAATAATTTATTTAGTTCAGATAACTTATTATTTTGAGTTTCTGATGATTAAATCAATCTCCTTCATTGTATTAACTCACTTTTTCCAGTTCAAATCAACTTCAAATTTTGAGGCAACCAGGTTACTTACTTTATTAAGTTAAACCAACAATATTTTTTACAGTGCTATTTTAAAACAACGTTTTTTTGTAGCGTGACCATAGTTCAACTGTTTCCATTAACCAAGTAACAAGACATTATTTCCAAGCGGACTTTTTTCCTTGCAATTGCGAGTTTATATCTCAATTCTTTTTACTTATATTCTTTTAAAGCTTGGTAGCTTTTGGTATAGTGTAGATTGGCTTGACTGTAGTTGAACTACTATACATTGTGTAACCATAGCTTGTTTAGATATAGGTTCAATACTATTTGTGTTCAAAATAAATGTACCGTATGTATGTTTTTGAGTGTGTAAGAAGTCAGGCGGAATAAAATAGTTGGAGCAGGACGGGGTGGGAGAGCTGAGTGGAGAAAAAAATCAGCCCTGGAAAAACTTCATGCAACAATGGCCATGTTTACATGTACACCAACATTCTGATTATTGTCAGGAATCAGAGTAAGGAATTACATGGATTAAGGTGTTTACATGACATGAGCAACCCTCTTAAAACGAAACTTTTACAATTATTCAAAGAGAAATGTTGTTTTGTCACTTTGATCTGAGTGCGAGAAATATGGTTATGAGCATAATCACATCAACAATAGTTGTATACCATTTTTATTAGTTCCATGAAACCACTTCCACTATGTGGTAGTTGTTGTTTTAACTGTAACTATTTTAGTTTAAGAATGATTTTTTTATATCCACTTCTTACATGGCTCTTCTTACTAACTTGATTCGGATTCATCAATTTCACATAATAAAATAATTTCGTGATTTCGTGTCATTTATTCATTCATTAAGTAGCTGCTGGAATAAGTGGAATAATGTGCCTGCAGTCATAAAATAAAATCATTATTGCAAAATAAACCCGAACAGGGTGATCAGGAGTCCCGATGTGATTAGTTAACCTCTATTCTGAAAGAAAAGGTTGACGTAAGATCAGTGTGAAAGGGCATGGTTTTATTGCAGTTTTCTTTGCAAATGATGTGTAGTCTGTCTGCTGTTTCTGGGCGGTTTGCCCCAGCGTATAGCATATTGTCCACAGGAGTTCCCATGGCATTGTGAGTGTGTATGGTCTTCCCTCTGTGCTGGCATTGCTCCCTGTCACGGGACATACACAATAACAGCTTTTGTCTCTTCAGTGTGAATGTGTATGTGTGTGTGTATTTAGATAGGACCAAAGAGCCAGAATTCGGCTGTTTTTTTGTAGATAATTACAGTGTCCAGCTCAGGAAGACCTAGTGAGTGTTAAAACTGAAATTTCTGAGAATATACTTTATCACTTGCCTTCACTAGCTTAATATTTAGCATATGACGTTATCACAGGTGTGCTTTTGTGTGTGTGTCGTTATTGTGTGCATATCTTGTTCAGTGCATAAATGTTCAGTATGCTTGTAAGTCACTCAATTTTGATTTGATTGCCAAATTCGGATTTACATGATTTGTTTGCATTTCAGTTGATTTCATTGTAGCCATAGAGAAAAGGGAGTGAGGACCTGCAGGCAGTGTATTAGACAGCTGTCAGATAACTACAAAACATGTAGCGTAGAAACATACTGTGTAAAAGCTAGAGTTTTTTACAACATGTTCATTCTCTCACATGCCTTTAATATAATAGTTATGGCTGTCATTAATCTTTTTAGTGAATCAAAAACATACAGACCAGCATAGCCTGATTCCTGAAACAAGTGTTTCTTATAAACCGTCTTTTAATAAATTAGTTTTAGAATGTAGAATTAGAAGCCTGTATTGATAACTCCCCCCTAATTGTTGTGACTAATCTCATATGCAAAAACATGTTCAGTCCCTTTCATGTAACTCATTTCACATGCTCATTCAGTATTTAAACCTGTACGGTGAAATGGACCCTGAGGCCACGTTAACGTTCAGGGTGTAAATATGTGCTTGGCTGTTGTTAAATTCTGTTACATTCCGTTAGGATTCAATTTAATTAATTTGGTCGTTTAATTATTTTCAACAATATCGATATCAATAGATATATAACAACATATTTACGGCCCTAAAATCTATCCTTTCAAAGAAACAATTTAGCTTAACAAATGCACTGTCTGTTAAAGGGATACTCCACTATTTTTGGAAATAGGCTCATTTTACAACTCCTCTAGAGTTAAACAGTTGAGTTTTACCGTTTTTGAATCCATTCAGCCGATTTTCTGATATTTAGAGGAATATCTGTAACGAGTAGGGTTGTGTATCGTTTGAATTTGAATGATTCTGATTCCGATTCCTTGTTTCAATTTCGGTTCCCAACGATTCTCGATTCCGATTCTTTTAAGAGGCAGGGTCAAAAAAGTTTAGCTAACCTTGCTAACCAACGGTCTTTCTGAAGGAAATACTCCTTTCTAAAGGGAAATACTCTGCATTTTGCCAAGATTTTGTTATTTTTAGAAAAGTGAAGCCACACTTTGGACCGCCGACGTAAGCTACTCATGTTCGACTCGCGCGGTTATGCCAACACTTCCGGTAGACGCTTCTTCGTTGGTGTTGTTCAGCGGTTTCTTCTTCTGGTCGGCGGACTGTGAATATCGAAACTAGGAATCGAAATTTTAACTTTTGAACGATTCCGGGAAAAACGAAAAGTTAGTCCCGGTTCCAATCGATACTCGATTCTCGATATCCAACCCTAGTAACGAGACAGTTTCTGGTCTCATTGAGTACCATAGTACCTGTGTATATATATATTTCCTACTATGGAAGTCAATGAGATCAGAAACTGTCTGGTTACTGATATTCTTCTAAATATCAGAAAATCAGCTGAATGGGTTCGAAAACGGTTAAACTCAACTGTTTAACTCTGTAAAATGAGCCTATTTCCAAAAAAAGTGGAGTATCCCTATGACTCCTGTTTACCTCCTGCTCAGTAAGGCCAGGTTTACAGTACATTCTGTAACAGTGATTGGTGACTGGTGACAACAGTCACACATTCCATATTTAGATATATTCCATATCAATCAAAATAGATAATGCTTATTATCTGCTAACATTTTGATGTTTTGTTGCTGAGGAATGAAATGAAACGGCCATTACCACTGTTTTCAGTCCTACTAGAGGCTTTACGACTTGGTTAATTAGCAGTTTATTGCTGTTTCATTTTTTTTTGTTCTAGTGAATTTATGGCTAACGTGCATTTCCATATGGTTTGCTGCCAAATGTATGCAGTATGTCGTGAGAGTCGAGATGCGAGTTTGTGTAATTTGCACATGCATTCAAAATATCTCTGAGCAACCATGTTGTAAATATTTTACCGCAATGAAGCCCATTTCTCATCTAGTCTCATTTTCATATCACCCCAGTGGAAACAGTAACAGAAAGCTAAGTTTGGAGAGAGATAATGCCTTTTTGATGGACAATGGAAAACAAACACTATTGTCTCCCTTCTTTTTGCCTACAGGCCTTCTTGCACTGACACTTTTCTCCCCCTCCCTCCCTCCTTCCCCTCTCTCTCCTCTTTCTGGAGAGGCACCGATAGCCTTATTAGGTGATAGTGAAGGGCTAGTTGTAAAAATATTCCATCGTGCACTTTCCTACTCTAAATTTGGCTTTCAGTATGATGAAAATTTAAGCATTATGCACGGATAGTAATGAGATGTTGTGCAGCTATAACACAACAACCCATATGTTGAGTTTTGAGAAACACAGGGAAAATTAGTTAAATGTGTTCATTGAATGTTGCATCATGCTCAAAAATCGCAAACGGAATGATGTTTGATCATAGCAGACTTTACAAGCTCTGTCCGCCTTTCTCTTTATTGGCTGTGGTGACCAATGTCTTGTCTCTTGGAGCTCTAATCAATGGTTGTTATTGGCCTATTTATATCATTGGGTGAGTAGGAGAGACTTGCTCCTTCTCTGGAATGTGAGCATTTGAGCCAGAGTTTCTTCTTATGCAAGAACAGCTTTCTCTCTTGTGCACGCAGTCCGCCTAAGGGGGAGCCAAGCACCCCTAATCCCAAAGCAGGAGGGGAAGATAAAAGTGAAAAACACTGGGAGAGAGGGTGTGGTGAACACCTGAAAGTAACTATGGAGATGAGGAAATAAAACTGAGAATGTGTTGACTTGACTCTGTGTTGAAACCACAGAAATGTCTGGCTTCACCCAAAAGTCAGTTTTTGTGAAGCTTGTATATAAATGTGAAACATTTGAAAAGTTTCTTTGATTCCCCTACCGAAGTTGTGTCTGTTTAATCAGCTGAGAATAGTTTACTGGTTAGATCTTATCATTTCTCAGAAATAAACTTAGGATACCCCAAGGGACAGCGGAAGGGGGTTTAATGAAGGAACATTATATAAGACAAGGACTGTTAAGGAATGTTTGTGTCTGATGGAAACGTAAAAGCACACACTTTCTTCCCATGTCCTCCAGTGTCCCACCCATCCTAACTATAATGCAAGACAGATCAGGAGTATACAAGAACCCCATGGCTGGATTAAACACATTCCCTTAGACAAGACATGTCTGAACTGCTTGGGAAACGCTTAGAAAATGAAATGAAGTTACGAGCCTGAAAATAATTTAGACAAAGAAGAACATCCAATTAGATTTCCCTGCAAATAAACAACATAGTCGGCATAGCAACACACACAACATTTGTCTCTAGCTTTATTAAACAGCACTCTGCTTGTGACGGCAACTGTAGGAACTGTGCTCTCACTGTTTAAAGCAGAGTGTAAAAGTGTTCACACTTTAATCAAAGGCAATTTACCTTGCACTCTCTTCGCACAGAGATGGAATGTTGACTTTCTGAAAATGCGTTTCGCTAGGCTCCCTCTCATTCTTTACATCATGCACTTCTGCAGTAACCACACAGTTGGGAAGAGAGGGGAAAATGGAAGGCCTCTCTCGGCACTTTGGAATCACTGAGTCATTCGGTTGATTGCAGGTCTTACAGTAAACAGCAGCTAGGCGGTGTAGCATAGCACATTTCAGCACGGGTCTTCTGACAACAGGATACACATTACACTGCACTGTAGCTGATCTCTGGACACACCTTCCATTCAAGGCTATTGTGCTTTAAATAATAGCTTTTGGCTAAGCTTCAAAACAAGGCTCCCCTATTGACGATCTCTCTCTGTCTCTGGAGCTTTCTAGCTCTCTCTTAGTTTGGAGGCCCAGTTACTCCCCCCCATCCCAGTTAAACCAGATCTCAGAAGCACTTAAGAGTTTCGGTAGTGTTGTCTGAGCTTTTGACCCCAAAGGATTAGCCAATCTATTCCACCCCACCTCATACTGACCTTAAGTGACATCACACCCTCTCGCGCATTGCTTTCATTTTTACACTCTGAGCCATGACCCTTTTCTCCTGCTTTAGAAATGGAACCACCCTGAGGGAGGCGCGTGTTAATAATCTAAGATCTGTTAATCAACGATGAGGTAATTTAGTCAAATGACATTTAGATTCATTCGATTCAACTCAGCGGATTGTTAACAGAGTTGGAGACAGTTGAACTTGGTTCAGTGAACGCCGACATGCAACAATGAAGCCTCGCACAATGCGATCATTCAGTGTCCTCACCTGAGCATACAACCAACTGTCCCCCAACACACACACACTGTACATTTACCTGAAAGATGAGCACTTTGAAGTTGTTCCTCTTGATAAGGGTAGCGTGGTTGGCCTCCAGTTTCTTCACTTGGACGGCCTGCTTATCCATCTTGTCCTTGACCTCTTTCATGTGGACGCTGACCTTGCGGCTCTTCTCCAGGAGTTTGCTGACCGTGTTTGAGGTGGAAGTGTGACTCTTGGAGAGCTTGGTCATGTCATTCTGGATGCCCCTCACTGCCCCTTCCATCTCGACCTGTCTCATCTCCATCTTGTGCTGGTTCTCTTGCACTGTGTCCAGCATGTTCACCAGCTTATCTAGAAGTGTCAGGACGGTAATGGCATTCACTTGGCCTGTGGGTGAAGCTCCATCTCTGGGTAGAGTGCCTGTGGTGCCCCCAGCCAGAGCTCCGGGGCTACTAGGTTCTCCGCCAGTGCCCAGCTGGGAGAGGCTATGGGTGGGTGAAGACTGAGTAGGGCTGGGGCTTGGCACCACCAGCTCCTGGTTCTCATGTGTGCTGATCATGCTGCTCCGCTCTGCCTGCACTGCATCTTCTCCCATTCTGAGGCTGTTCTTGGTCTCGACAGATAACTTCACTCAGGAAAATTGTCTCGTTCTTGCCTTGCTGTACCGGGTTCCCCAGTTGATTTTAGTGCCACCACGTTCTTAAAGCTTAAACTCCGGTTTACAGGATTGGAAATAACTTTTCAGTTTCCAGGTTCAGTGTTCCCACCCCTTTTTGAAGACAACCACACTCTTACTCTATTCTCTCTCTCTCCCTCCCTCTCCGGTGCGATTGAAAGAGCTGCGTAGAGGCTTCCCCACAGCTTAAAAAGGCCATCCACACCCAATGGGGGTGTAGCTAGGTTTCCATGGCATTTAGCCCAGCCCATTGGTGAGGGAGTTATGTGTTTGCATGTGTCAAGTGCGAGTATGTGGGTGTGTACAGTGGAACATGAGCAACTCTCTCCACATGGAGTACCTCCCCCCTAACTCTCTCTCACTCTGGCGCTCTAGTTCTGTTTATATTGAAGAGAGGAATAGTATATTAAGAGTCATGTTTGCAGAATGAGCTCATCTGTGTCAGAGAAATAAAGAGGGGGGAGTAAAAGATAGAGAAAGGAAGAACAAAGGTGTGTTTTTCCCCTTGAGTAAAGATTTGCTAAGTAACATATTGGAGTTTTCTATGTTTGCATAGATGTGCACAGTAATGTATGTATATGTTTGCCTGTATTTATTTTGTAAGTGCCTTTTCTTACAGTTGAAGTAATTGTAAGTTTATTCTGGAAAAAAAATGTCACATAAACTGTTGTGAGTGGAGTCATTTTCCCTGTCTGCAGCTGTAGCAACAGCATGGCGAAACTTTACATATTCAGAACTGCAAAACACTATGCTTTTCACTATGCATTATGCAGGGAAATATAGTGAATAGCATGAAACCAAATCTTAAAAATTGTGGGAGACCTTCAGTGAAACTTTCTTGGGTGTTTGCCTCTTATACACACAAAGACAACGTCTTGATTGCTTCCGTTTCCTCCTTTCTGCATTGTTATACATGCCTCCATTATGTCATCTTCCCTCCTTTTTCCTTTACAGGGTAATGTTTGTGGAAACACAGACTTCTGAGAGAGGAAAAGAGTCCATTCATGTTCCCCTTGACCTCTGACCTGTTCTCTGGGGATGCGTTACATGCTTAGATGGATTACATAACACATTACCATAGCATACAAGCACATGGATTTTTGGCAAAGATCCATATTGGGTTTTCTAAATGCAAAGCCGTTTACAGGCAAGTGTGTGCTTGTTTAGTGTTGGATTAAATAACATGGTAATTTACAACCTTTCGTTAATTAGCAAATAGCAGTTTAACATGCATTGGAGTGACAACAAAAAAAGAATTAAGAGACAGGTTGAGATGAAGGATGACTGAAATGCACCTGGAAAGTTCTTCTGCCTGTTATTGCGTTTAAAAGGGTGGGGAATCTTACGTTATCGACTTTTATCTCCATTGTTTTCATTCTCGGGAACTCGTATCCTGATCTCTTGTTTTTCATGGGAATTTTTCAAAAGGCTTGAAGGTACATGGCTCGAATTGCATATCCATTAGAAATGACTCGTCGCCCCCTGGAGAAAACTTTATGTAATTGCAACATCAGAGCACAAGTGCTGCAAAAAAACAAGTCCAATGGAATGTTTGGAATATCACAGCTGCTTCTTTGGAAAGTCTTACAGTGAAGTGACACAAGTATACGTCAGTTAATACACCACTTGACCTCTTTTACACAATAGGAGTCAAAGAGTAAATTAACCCGCGCAAAATCCAACCCTCAACCCAAAACAAAATGCTTCAGATATAATTGAAAAATGTAACATTGTGAAAAACCGGGGAGGTGAGGAAGTAAAACATAGAAGTGTGTGTGAAAAGTAGAGGCTGGTGTTATACATCACCAGTAGGAGTCAGTGGAATTACCTTAACGGTAACACTTTACAATACGGGTGCAATAATATGCATTAATTCATGCTTAACTAATGCACAGATAATACTGAGTTAATGTATAACTAATGAAGAACTAAACCATTAATTAATGATTACTGCATCAGCAACTAATAAAGAGTCTATATGATTAATAGATTAAGTAATGCATTAATTGCTATTAATTCAATGTGTCATTTAGTATTAATTCCTTAATAACATATTTTATTAACTAATAGTGTAAATTAATGTGTTAATTACCACAATTAGTCAAAGCTATGCACGTCAACTTCCAGTTGTCTGTTTTAATTAATCATTAGCTAATGATTTGCAAAGGTATCATTATGTTATGACTTTACTTGTTAGGACACATCATTATTAACTAGTAATTTAGTAATTTTAGTAATTTGCATATGAATTTACACTAACAATTAAGAAATGAATCATGTATTAATGCATATTAGTGTATCTGTCATATTATCTGTTAGTTGAAATACAAGGCTTTGGCTTATTCTGGTAATTAACATATTAATTAACACTAGTAGTTAAAAAATAGTTATTATGGAATTAATGCACAATTAAATATTTTATTAATAACAATTAATGTATGAACTAATACATTAATCTTACAGACTCTTAATTAGTTCCTAATGTGTTAATCATTAATGAATAGCTTAGATAATCATTAGTTACACATTAATTCAGTATTATCTGTGCATTAGTTAAGCATGAATTAATGCTTATTAGTGCGTCCTTATTGTAAAGTGTTACAGAATTAACCAAATAACCCAGACAAGCAACTTCACATTTAAGAAATAAAAAAAGGTAATTGTTCCAAGTTCAGTAAGTTTATTTAAAGTTGAATATTTATTGAAAGCATCAAATCTTGGCTGAAAATGATGCAAGAAATGTGTTCTGGAAGGGTGGTCACATTTTGTTGTGGCCACAACTGAAACATGGTAATATGTTGTGGCCATGAGATGGAGATCGTTAATTAAATACCATTTTATTCTATATATATATATAAAAAAAACTGACAGACAGTGTGGCATTAATACATAGCTACATAATTAGTTGAGTTTACACATTGCTCTAACAAAATGATAAGCCTCTAATTCTTCACACTTTTTCTAATTCTAACATCTTTGCTGAGACACCTGAGTCTCTTGTGAATGACTCCGTTTTTGTATTTTTAGTTTCCGCATATTTGCGGCTAAACCCACACTCCATTATCTTTATTGGTTTAAGTGCTTTTTTAATAGAAATTTAATTTAATTTGACCTGATTTCCATTGAATGATTCTACTCATTGGATTTTACAGCATGCAATTTGTTTGTTCCCTTCTAATAGTTTCTTAATAGTGTCATTATCTTAACAGACAGAATTTTTGTGTGATGTTCCTCAACCTACACCATGATTCATATTTATTTGCATTTTAGGTATACATTGCATGCCAATTATGCCTTTGTGTGTAACAGTTTACTTGTCAGTCTCTTAAAATCCTGCTTTTGGCTGCTTTCTACTTTTAAATAGATATATTTTGGGCAATTTTAAAACTGCAAAGTGATGCATGCACACATTTATGTAGTCTAGAACTGCAATAACCATCATGTTTACACAGTGCACACAACGCCTCTTCACTTACTCACAGTTTCTCTCAAAAAGGAGGTGTCATTCAATAAATGGCAAAACAAAGTATGTGTTACTCTTTCGGAAAAGTAACTGATATTCTGTTGTGAATTTAAAAGTATGCATTTTGTAGAAAAGTTAAAGGCTCAGGAAAGGATTCAATGAAACTTTAATCATAAAATAAACAAACACAAAACTGAAGTAAAGCGGCAGCCGCTCATGGATGACTGCTGCATGTATACATAAAACACAGCGTAAAATCCAGGCCTAGTCCTCTCTCGTCTTGCACTGTCATCACTCCTCCATTTATCCTTCTGTGAGACTCGAAACTGGTATGGCGCTCACATTAGCCATCGCTCCACTGACTTCGCTCCGTTCCCACGGCTCTTGGCCCCGCATTGTTTGCCACATGTTACTTTAGTTACTTGGAAAAAGTAATCTGATTATGTAACATGTTACACTGCTTTCCTCTGAATTAATTTACTGGTGAAAGTACAAGATCTTTTCTATAGTTTTTTTTACTGGTTATATTCTTTGTGCCATTATATTTGGGGTTTATCATAATTCTCACAATATAAACACTGATTAGCATTTTTCAAACACCTAAGAGAAAGGGGATAGAATATTAAAATTCCATTCTTATATTTTATAATCATTTAAATGATTAATTCATATGATATACAACTAAGTGCCCCTTCGAACCTTTTGTCTCCTGTCTCAGTTGTTTTATTACGCTTTATCCCTCTCATTTGGCCGAGCTCTTTGTCTAAAGTCAATGTCTGCATTATTGATTTATCATAAAATGAAAAATGCTCTGTTTGCCTTGGATTCATTCAATATTGATGCCTTTCTTTTATCCATTTTGCCTTTTCTCTCATTTTTGATGTGATCCTAATCTCTTCTTTACACTTTTCCTTTCTTGAAGACCAAACCCTTCCCTTCGCCTCATCTTCTAGTAACGGCAGAAGCAGTGGATCTCCATGCTGAGCGTCTGGACTTGTTATTGAGATTCCCTGCTGACAGCCCAGCTCTGGGAAACCTATGGAGATGGAGCGGTTCTGGTGTACCTGGCACTGCCATGTGGGAGGAAGGTGGGAATCAGTACTTACAGCATGTCATGAAAATAATTTATTACCTTAGCTCAAACACACATCATTCCACAGCCACACACAGCCCTGGTGTAGATTATTCATAACTGTGAGAGAAAATCGCCTTTGGTTGCCAGGCTTATTTATAAGTCTTCACATTCCTTCACTGATATAAATTTGCACATTGTATGAAACTCTTGGCAGTCTTTCTTTTGAGCTTTGAGAATATGGGTTATATTATAGAAGCCTGATAATGCCACGCTTAAAATGGTTGGGATGTCATTGTCTGAATGTCAAATATCGAACAAAGTGGACTTTATTGTAAAGATTACACATCATTTCACATTTCAGGTTTCTTAATGATAAAGCTGAATTGAAATGTGTTCAAAATGAATGTCACAAGGAATTGTATTTTTTTTTTTTTTTTAATTTAAGCCAATTTAAAATTATGCCTTTCCATTATTTGGATCTGACAACACGGGATCTGGCACCCGCGCCCTCTCTCACAACGCGCTCAAGCTCACTCAAGCCCTGTTCACGGCGATAGCTTCTCGCAGCAAAATTAATTGTAAACACTCACATGAGGTGGTTAAAAGGGCTAATTAATCATTCATAGGGCTTGAATTATTTTTTTTTTTTTTAAATGTGTAGCCTACCGTATACGTTTTTTAATTCTCACACACACACGGGTTACCGGACGTCCGTTTCCCGGTGCTGAAAACGAGCCTATAGCAAAATAATCTCGGCTTGTATCAATATTTTATATGCAGTTATGAGAGAGTTTTTAGCACGGAACTTCGTGCGATTTCTTCGGAATTCAGCAGGTCGTAAAATCGTGTCGTATATCACTGCCTCCGTACGATTTTCAGATAAACTCACTCGTACAGTGTGCCTGGACAAACGATCTTCCGACCACCAGAATTCGTACCGTGTACGCCCGCCTTAACTCGGCGGCCATCTTTGAAACTTATTCAAATCTTATCTAATTATAAAACACAAACCAACACATTCTCACTTGTGAGAGGTTATCCCATTTCTTCAAAGATTCAAATGTTGGCGGTTTCATACTACACACATTCATTCTATATAAAACAGACTTTTTTAGCAGTTGCGAAGTAACTACTTAATCTAAATATTAAATATCTGTTCAAGAGAGTACGATTTCAGACGCAGCCTGACTGTTTCTTTAGCAACCAGAGCTGAAACTGCAGTGACTCAGTGACTTGGCGATTGGCTCTTTTATTTAGAAGGCGGGACTGATTCCGCCATATTGTGCGTTGCATTTTCTTTTTATATCTAAAGTGATTGTATGTCTAAAGTCTTTGATATGATGCAGTATGTTGATTGCAATGAAGACATTTTTGGGCGCATCACCGAAAAAAAAAAAATCCAAAACGTTTTTAAAACAAATTTTTTTTATAGCAGAATACCTACTACTATATGTGAGTTCATAATTTGTGCTGTGCATATAGGGTATGTGAATAATCAGAATAATGAAAATTGCATGTAAATGAGAGTGAAGAGGTTCGCTTGTCTCGTGTAAACATCGTACTGCGATTATTTTCTTTCTCTGATTATGGGAAATAATCACATCACTGGTGCACACTGCCATCGTGAGGCCATTGATCATAACAGCAACGAGAGACAGGAATTATAAAACTCTTGTTCTCTTTCATGCATCATTTGTAGTTTTATATATATACTTGCTCACACACATACACATTCACGCCATTCTGTCTCCCAAGAACTGCTGGATCTGGTTCCACCTTAGGTCACAGAGGACATTTGTAACAGTACACACACACACACACACACACTACTTGTTGGCGGTGATTGTATTTGACAGCTCGGAGGCGTAGGAGAGAGCCGGACTGAGGTTGTGACAGTCGGATCTTGTGGCAGCATTGATTGCTGGGTAATGGGTGCGGCTCACAGCCATCGACCGGCTGCTGGGCTTCATCCGCCTACAACTCCCTTTGGGCCGGAGGAGGCAGACAGACAGACTTTCCTTTCCTGCTTGTGTCAGATTGTGCTAAGAGAAACAAGGTGACGAAGAAGGATGCATCTCAGTTCTAAAGCTAATCAACAGTGTTTCGGGTACTTCACAATCTGTCATAGTATTGATATTTTTCACTAGTGAGAAGACCTTCAAAGTTGGATGGTTTACTGTAGCAGGAAGGAATGTTGCAGGAAGGTTGAGGACATTTTAGGAAAAGAATCTTAGGTTGGAAGATCATTTGGTTTATACTGCAGGGTTCCTACTGGTTTTAATTCACCCTTCTACAAATTAAAGCATCAACAAAGTCTTAAATTCATAAAGTGGCATTAAATGTCACATGTACTGCAAAAGATGACCATCTTACTCCTTTTTTTAATAGTTTTTTGCTTTCCCATTGAAATATAAACTTGAGATGCAAAATAACATGAGATGTCTTTATTATTAAAATAATTTTAAAAGTAGAACAAATGTCAATGGGATATGAAAACTTTAATTAAAGGAGTAGTTCACTTTTAAAAAAAACTTTTGCTGATAATTTACTCACCCCCATGTCATGTCCATGCCCAAGATGTCCATGTCTTTCATTCTTCAGTCGAAAAGAAATTAAGGTTTTTGATGGAAAAAATCCAGGATTTTTCTCCATATAATGGATTTCACTGGTAACCAAACGGTTCAAGGTCCAAAAGACGAAACAACGATTCCAGACGATAAATAAGGGTCTTATCAAGCGAAACGATGGCTCATTTAAAAAAAAAAAAAGTTTAAGTTTTATAAGCTCAAATGCTCACCTTGCTCTGTTCTGTGCGTTCGTGACTCTCCTGTTCAAACTCGTTCATCAAAATGAACAAATCTTTTTCCGAGTCAATTCGTTCATTTTGATAAATGAGTTCGAACAGGTGATCTTAATGCCATAATTAAACAAAATGAAGAAACTCCAAACTTTAAGGACACCAATTTTCTTTGTAAATGAATCATTGTTCTTCCTTAAAATACAGGGTGCACAAGTCAGGACACCCCTATATGTTAAATTCCCATAGAGCCAGGCAGATTTTTATTTTTAAAGGCCAGTTATTTCATGGATCTAGGATGCTATGTATCCTGATAATGTTCCCTTTGGCCTTTGGAATTAAAATAGCCCCACATCATCACATACCCTTCACCATACCTAGTGATTGGCATGGTTTTATTTCAGTTAGCCTAATGGCTGGTTTGATTTGCATTGAGAGATGATCTTATGGAAGCTACCCCATTCCAATATCTAGGTATGTATGGTGAAGGGTATGTGATGATATGGGGCTATTTTAATTCCATAGGCTAAAGGAACTTCAATAGGAACATTTTTCAAGGGAACACAAAGAAAATTGGTGTCCTTAAAGGTTGGAGTTTTCCTCATTTTTTTAATTAAGACATTAAGATCAATTTCCAAAATTTTATTCTAAGTACTGTAGTGTCGGCCCAGATCCGGCCCACATCTGGTACATGTGGGTTCCACACGGCCCAGATGTGGGCCGGATCTGGGTCGACACTATGTTGCTGTCTGGGATCGGGGTTAGAGACCGACTCGGATCAGGGTGGCTAGGATTGGAGGGTGAGCTTTGGAGGCAGAGCAATGAAAAAGGGGTGGGTTGATTTCAAATACATGTATCAACAATGTTTAGCCACGAATTTGAGAAATTACATCCTGCAACTTTAACAAAGGTTACCAAATGAAACCTCAGTGTAAGTCATACCTGACTTTTTGCATTGTGGAGGTCAGTCAAACATGATGCATCAAATCACATGATATAAATAATTTATTTACAGTACAGCCAATAAAAACGAAGAAAAATAACATCACAAGTATGTTAACCTATTGGAAATATATAATACACAACCAAGGAGAGCCTTGGAGAGCTCATTTTTTTTCTATGGTGTCATAGACAACAAATACAAGGCAACATGTGGCACTGCTCCAGTCATCCAGCCGTCATCCATTCATCCATCCATCCATCCATCCATCCACACTCCTCTTTTCCAGAATGTTGCAACCCCAACCCCAGGGAAGGGGTGTTTTTGGCTGTATGCTCTGATGCTTTGACGAAGCAGACTGCCTGTTCTCTTTCCCACTGAGCTTTACTCAAGCCTGCATGCCAGGTGGAAAAACCACTGCAGGCCCGTCCCATGAGGCCCATCCTCTGTGCGCATCCCATGGGAATCAAGAGACGAGAAGGTTTGCACACAGCCAAGAGTCCCGCCTCAGGTCTTACACACCTCTCTGGAGGGGGGTGTGTGTTCCCACAATTCCCTGGGGCCTTTCTCTGCAGTCTTTAGCACATGTCACTCTAAGTTTAAGGGTTCGTCAGATGAGTCTGGTGGAGGCCCGCAGGGTGTTTTCGGAGTTGAAGTGTGGAACGTTTTGTTTCTGCCGTGCTATCCGATTCCCACGTGGACACCTTCTGTAAACACACAAAAAGGTTTAATATTCCCAACCATCTTCCTAAACTTGTAATGAAAAGCATTTCTGTGGTTTTCTGTCAAAATGAAAGCTTGATGGTTTAACGACGGCCATAAATATCAGTGACCAGGCACTGTAATTACCACAGGGACATGCCGTTAATGATCTGTCCCTCACAGACTGCGTGACTTCGCCACTTCCCATAAAATTTTGGTCGACTAAGGCTGTGTGTCCACCAAAGCGTTTTTAGCCAGCTGAAAACGCTAGACGCTCTGCTGAAGACGCCGTGCTTTGGGCGCTTGAGAGCGTTTTGCCAGCGCATCGTTTTTTCTGTTGAGACCTTTCGTTGCTATGATACAGAATATACGCAGCAGTTTGAATGTTGTGACAGTTGGTCGGTGTGGTATTAGTCCCGCCCCTCCTCCACTGTGATTGGACGGCTGGGTAAAAAGTGACAGTGATGAGCGCTGCGCTTTATCCAAAGTTGAACATTTTTCAACTCCCAGCGACCAGTAGAAAACGCTGGGCGCTCGGCGCTTCAGCGTGAAAAAAACGCTCAGCGCCTTGGTACGCTCATGGCGTTTAAAAAACGCGGCGCTCCCATTGAAAATTATTGAAAACATACACCAGGCATGTGGAAAAACGCTTTGGTGGACACACGGCCTAAGCCTCTTCTCATCGACTAACATTTAGTCGACTAATAGGAGGCAGCCCTATTAATATTAAATGGACGTAAGCAAAATAAGAAATATTAATATTGTATTATTATAGCTGAATTTGGTTTTACCCACAACTTGCTTTTAAAAAAAACAACTATTAGAATTGATTTTAGATTAGGGATGTCAATAAAAAAATATATTAATAATAATTAAATAAAAAGAATCACATATCAATACTTGCTAATAAAGCTCCTAGAAATGATCAAGTTATTGACAAGAATATATTGAGTTTAGAAGTCAGTGTAAACATAAGCCTGTCATTGGCCTACAGTCTATAGTAATTCAATTTTCAACTGAGTTTTGTCTGAGGTAGACATTCACACAAGGCTTTTTAAATAGTTGATTTATGTCTTACAAGCAAGCCTGCATCACTTCATTTCTGAAAAAGTTTCTTTTTACCATTGTTGGAGAAAGTAATGCATTACTTTTACTAGTTACTTTTTATGGAAAGTAATGTTACCTTACTTTTTCATTACTTTTTCTGACCTGGACTAGGCTTGCATGTTAAACCTTTGGTCTAATAAAACATTGGTACCTAGTCGACCGTTCTCTGAGATTTGTTTTCATGATGATCAAATATAAAGAGTTTTATCTCTAAAAACTGTTTAGCATATAACGCTAGTATATGGGGGGCATTTAATAAGTAGTTTATAGCACTAACAAGGCTCAAAATAGCCCCACACTAACAGTAACATAATGAGGGTCACTGCATGCAAAACGAGGCATTGACAACTTTGTAAGTGTACAGACCGTTTAATAAGAAGATATTTTATAAAGACAGTTCACTTCGTGTATACAGACAGGAGCCATCTTTGGAAAACAAGTCTTTCTCTAAGTCGAACCACGAAGCCGTTCATACAGTTCAGTTCACTTATCAAGACTGTTAAGATGGCTCCTGCCTGTATACACTGTATAACAGGTTCTTTCGCATAATTAATTGTATTACATTTATGCATTAGACATATAAAGTATAAAATGCACAGAAAAAGGCAGACTGAAAGAGACGAATGGAAATCAGATACTGACAGACAGGCACTTGCTGTGGTTTAAATTGTCTCATTAACAGCTTCTCTCTCTTCCCTAGCAGCTCGGCAGGGGAAACCTTCCACCACAAGGAATCTTTATTATATTTTCCTCTTCGCTTTATTAAATGTCATGTTTTGCATAGGGCAGAGTGCGCCCCTGGCTCTTAAATCGGCTCGGAGGCAGCAGGGTACGCGGGGGACACTGATTCCTGACCAGACCGAAGCTGTTCCTGTTTTAATTAGTTCCATCCTCTGGCTCGCAAACATTTACTTTTACACAGTGCAGAGAACCTTTAACTCACTGGCTGTACGGGTTGAGAAAACGAATCACCTACCAAGTCTTATAGCATTACATTCACAGCACAAACTTTTTGCCACAACAGCCAATGACAGTGGAATTGAAAAAATTAGCGGCCATCCATAATGTATTTCTTAGCAGCCATGAAACTGTTTTGTGCATTATTTGAATTAAATATCTGTTTTTGTTTTTGTTTTTTTTAGCAGTAACAATCTAAACTATTTTCTCTTGCTGAAACTGCACAGTGAAGACAAAATATTGATTTAATTTCTCATAACTTTGTTTATGTGAGAAGTATCCCACTTATACTGTACTGTTCAAAAATCGGGGTTTAACCCTGATGCATTGTGTAACTCTCTCAGAAATAATCATTTGAAATAATTTATTTTCAAGGGCCAAGCATTAACAAGTCAATGAGAGACTAATTTCAAGTGATAGGAAAAATTGACCAAATGATATTGTCACTCTAAATGGGTGGGGTTTGTTATCACTATAACTGCAAACTGTTCAAAGGGCTTTAAACAATTTCAGATGATGAATAAGGGTCTTATCAAGCGAAACGATCGCTCATCTAAAAAATAAATAACAAAGTTTAAATTTTATAAGCTCAAATGGTCGCCTTGCTCTGTTCTGTGATGCGATTCCTGTTCGAACTCGTTCATGAAATTGAACAAATCTTTTTTCGTGTCATTTGGTTCATTCAACGAACGAAATGAACAAGTTGACTCTGGGAAAATTAACTTTTAATTAAATGTTTTAATTAATTGGCAAATGAAGACCTACAGTAAACCAGAGCTGAACTCTTTCCTGGTCAGCGTGTTTTAAAAAAAAGTTTCCAGTTAACCTCAGCATTTTTGATCATGGGAAAAAAAAAACACGGAATTTTTTTTTAATAAAACGTTTTATTCTAGCTTAATGCATTATTTTTATCCACACTTTCAGTTTCACAATAAAGGCGACATTTTGAACAAAAAGCTGAGAAAATCAAAAAATTTTGATATAGAGATCTACTCTTTCAGAAGATGCATTATTGCCCCTCTTACCATCTAACACTGAAAACACAGAAAGCCGGAAAATTCTGTCAGTGGCGGCGAAAGAGTTAGCTTGGTGCAGAAAAAGCCAAGGATGACATCAAACAAGATTGTTTGTTATTTGGGCAAGTTATTTATTATTTAAAAATGAATTAATTATTTAAAATAGGTCTTGTGCCAACTGATTTTATGCAGGCTGCCGCTGCCACCCTTTTATATATTTTCAGTTTTATTTGAAAACAAACAAACAAACAAAAAAAACAGTAATTTTGCAGAATTAAGGTCATTCTGTAAATTCTGTTAAAAAACAACAACTCTGCAACAATTATGCATATTTGCTGTAAATCTGCATGTGCATAAGTTCAATTAAATAAAATAGATAAAAAGTTTATCACGGCCTGTTTCACACTGTGCATTTAATCGTCCGTGCCAGTCTACCGCATCCTAACTAAACGCGACGCGATAAAATTCCAGTGACAGCAAGTGTGTCTGTAGACACTAGACGCGACGCGAATGTGAGATGCCACACATTCAGAACAGCGTGTGAGCCTATGGTGTGAGCAGAGTCTCTCCGTGAAAGTGCACTGTTGTCCCGCACTCGCATTGAATAAGGACATAATCAAATCAAGAAATAACATTATTAAAAATCAAAACATTAACAAAATATACTCATTGACTAATTTTGTTATGAAGTACAGTTGTATTTTTGCATAGAATTCATTTTGAACGCTATATTACATGCTTTCAAAATCTGAGGTAAATTATCCGTTATCGCTTGTGGCACAGTGACCTATTTTTAACTAAAAATAAATAATGTGTACTCATAACCAGTGTAATTTCTTCATTCTGTCTGCCGCGACGTCGCAGAAATAGGAACCGTTTCTAAATTAGAAACTTCGCGTGTCGCCGTCGCGTTTGGTTAGGACAAAAACTCTGATTAACATGGAAAAGATACCTTTTATCGCGTGTCGCGGCGTCGCGTCGCGTGTAGTTAGGACAACACGTTCCAAAATGTAACGATTGATGTTCACTGTCATGATGCGTCGGCTTACATAAAGTTTTGTTGGTTTTGTGTGCCATACATTTTACAACCCGGCCAGTTGTCACCATCAGAGGCTGCTGAAATGCAAATTATTGTAACAAGGATTTGTATTTATCTTACATTTTGCTGATAACTCTTACACTCACTGTGCTGTTTGCATATTGCATTTCTTATCAAAGGTATGACGTACTATATAAGTGGACACAATAAGCTAGGCCAGACTGATCTCATGAAATGGCGTATGTATAATACACCAATTTGTATTTCCATTTTTGGCATGCTATCAACACTCATAATCGCTTTTTAGCGTGTTTATGCACACCGTTCACTTAACGTTACATTACTGTATATATAAATATATGACCTGCCCCAATCCCGTCCCTAAACCTACCCATCACTGGGGTTAATACCATATATGAGTCTTCCCCTACCATCCTAGGAAAAAAATATCGCTCCCCAGATGTAGATCTACATTTTGCTTCGTTTCACTCGGGCATTTAACGGCGTAGACATGCGAATAGCTCAAAATGCGTATAGGTAACACGCTACTTAACTTGAAAGTGGCGTGTATGTTTACGGAAAAGTCATGATGTCATGTTGGCTAGGCAGATTTTAGGCTGAGTTAACGTATTTTAGACGAGGGAAGGGGGTAAGAGGGCCAAGGTTCACTACTGGGTATATGTTGTCCTAAAAAACGGATCATTGTGAAACACTTTTGCTGCATTGTTGTGTCTGTTTGGCACTTTCACTTTAATCAATAAACTCTCTGCTTTAGGATCCTACAGGGCTACTTTTGGAGAGTTATATGAAATGGATTGTAGTCGAAGACCATTTGTGCTGATTATATGAAAACGAGGTGGCAATTTCTCCCTGGGGAGGAAACACTGAGGGTAACAGAGCCATTATGGCATCACGGCCCATTCCACTGCCCCATGGGAGCCAAAGCAACAATCAGAACGCAACCATAACACATTACAGGCCTCAGAAAGCCTGCTTACAGGTGGAGGTACCGCGGTAGTGGGTTGTAAACTTTTAAAAGGTCAAAGAGTCTGAATGATGGCTCATCAGAGAGTGCTTGATTTTCCTTCCTCGCTCTTTGTATTTTCTCTCTATTACAATCTCTCCGGACCACTACTTTTGTCACCTCCCGGTAGCTCTCGCACTCTGCATGCAATGCGGCGTCAGAGAATCATTACAATCACCTAATCACTACGTCCTTGCAGGAGAGTGTTTGATTAAACATGCTTCAGTCTGAGCATCTTTGATTAGCTAGAAGGAAAGACAGTGAGAGAGAGAGAGAGAGACAGGACTTGAGAAAATGAAAGAGAGAGAAAGCAAGAAAAGACAGATAAGAGAAAGTCGTCCTAAGTCACTGCTGCAGTTAGAAAGTGTGTTGCTATAGAAACCGTTTGCGGGCTGTAAGGTGAAGGAGGGCACTGCGGAGTACGCTGTGTACCCATCACTTCGTGTTTGCACGTGTGTGTCGGGTTTTAATAATCGTAAATCACAATTGTTGCACATTTCTCTGGATTTTGTAATCACAGTTATTCTGATTTACATGATCTTCAGCAACTGCATGCCATATTTATTTATTGTTGACTTCACATCTAGATCAAGCTGAGAACTGTTAATGAATCAATCAGACAATCAAGAAAATCACTCTGTCCTTCTCAGGAGCAGGGAAAACAAAGCTTTTGAGTTTTGAATAAATTATATACAGGCAGTGTGCAATGCGACAACAATAACACTCGAATCCCATTATAATCAGCAAAGCTGTCACCGCATTCATACAAGTGTGTGTATTTCTGTGTACATGCAGTTAATGCATATTATTATACGGCTCTGTGGAATACTTGATTCTGATAGGTCAATCGCGGTATGTTATTCCCCCATAACAACCGTTAAAAACTGATAACGCAGGCTCATCCTGGAAACTGAACTCAGCACTACGCTTGCTAGTTTTTGTGTACAATTATTTAATTGTCATTGGGGAATCGCAAACTCACTCTATTGTTTTACACAAATGCAACTGCTGCCATTTTGCAACCATTGTTTTGGACACTGTAATGGATTATAAGATAACAAACAGGTACGGTCCCTAAAGGGGTGGTATAATGCACCTTTTTACAATAAAATAAGTCTCTGTTGTCCCCAGAGTGTGTATGTGAAGTTTTAGCTCATTTTTTTCCAGCATGTAAAAATTGTCCCTTTTTGAGGGACAGTAAAAACGCGTCATTTTGTGTGTCAAGACTCAAGAAGAAGTGACAACATGTAGAATGCAACAGGACGTTTCTGAATGGATAGTTGATGAATTTATGTTGCTGATGTGGAGTTAACTATCTTTAATTAGCATTATGTCATAATAATCTATAAAATTGCTTGTGTGTGAACTGTTGGAAGACGTACAGTGACATACTGTTGCATTTGTGTAACGTACTGTATTGCATGTGAAAAGACTGATGCTACACACTCTTAGAAGAAAAGGTTCTATTTAGCTCCTTTAAAATGTTCTATCAGCGCTACGTATTTGGAACCCCTAAAAGGTTCTATACACTCTTAAAAAAGGGTTCCTCTGGGTTCTATATAGAACCCTGGGGTTCCATACTTGGCCAATAGAACCTTTTACCAAAAAAAATGGTTCTATATAGAACCATGAAACAGGGGATGAAACCATTTCTGGTTCTAAATAGAACCATTTCTTCTAAAAGTGAGTTTGAGCTGACTCACAAATGTGCTTGACTACAACAGCGCTTCCTCTTCTCAACATGGACTGTGTGTTTCCAGGGGCGGGGTTTATGTAAATTTTATGTAAACCCGGGAGGAAGCTTGTGTAGTTCCTACCAGCCGTTTGTTGTAGTCCTTAAAAACGATTTCTATAAAAGCGAATATCTCCATTTGCTTTGAAATTTGAGCGTTGCACCTTTGCAGATGTTGTTTATGCTCAAACAGCAACATTACACACTAACTAAAGTTCGAAAAATGGAATCATAATTAACCACCACTTTAAAAGAGTTTCATCTCTAATCAATATCTCTAACCCCCATAATTAATTAAGTGGTGAAATGCAGTGTAATAAATGGTATTACTGTACCATATACATTAAATGTCCGTCTAGTTTGAACTTGCTGCTTGCTGGCAACTGCTTTCTTCACTGAAATTTTGCGTTTAAAGATAATTGCCTAATAAAACATTTAGTGTCTAATTATTTACTTATGTGGCAAGTAGTTGTGCGAGATAATGTACATTCAGCCGTTAGTTATTGCAGAATAAACATCAGCGATATTCTGCAATAACAACTGGCTGGATGTACATTATCCCTAACATATGCACCCAGCCCATACACAACTTAAAATTATAACGAAATGTGGAATTGTTGTTGTTCAAATACTTTTCTGTTTGTGCATTATATATTATACCAAAGGAATGGTTGGCCCAAATTCTTTTAAGTATGAACACTTCCATTCAAAAGATTGGAGTTGGTGAAATATTTGTATTATTTTTGAAGTCATATTTTATAAAATGTAATTTATTCCTGTGGTGGCAACTCTTCAGTGACAGATTCTTCAGAATATTATTACAATATGCTGATTTACTGCTCAGAAAAAAATGTTGGAAACAGCTGTTTAATATTTTTTGTGGAAACCATGATATGTTTTTTTTTTGTGGAACATGAAACTATATATTTTTTAAAAGTCTTTTTAAATTTAAAGTTAAAAAGAATAGGATTTATTTGAAATGTAAACAATTTGTAACTTTATAAATGTCTGTACTGTCACTTGTGATCAGTTTAATCCTTACTGAATAAGTGTTCATTTCTTTAAAAATCAAGTACAGATTACATCTATGATTATCTATCTTCAAAAGATTGAAGTCCAATCCAATTTTTTTAAACAAATAGAGATTTACATAGCAACATTATTTATAATTATCCAAATAGATAATATTTAGATATATACATATGGATACATACATAATGACATATAAATAGGTAATGATTGATAATAATAAACTAGGGCTGTCAAACGATTAATCGCGATTAATCACATCCAAAATAAAAGTTTTTGTTTACATAATATATGTGGGTGCACTGTGTATAATTATTATATATATTTAAATACTCACACATGCTTGTATATATTTAAGAAATATTTCCATGTATATACTGTATATAGATTTATATATAATTTATATTATATATAAATATTTTATATATAAATATTTTTTTTCTTAAATATAATATACATTCATGTGTGTGTATATATATATATATATATATATATATACAAAATAATTATACACAGTGCACCCACATATATTATGTAAACACAAACTTTTATTTTGGATGCAATTAATCGCGATTAATCGTTTGACAACCCTATAATAAACGTATTATCTAGAATCCATAGATTCTAGTAAGCACGGAGGTTAAAAAAAAAAAACGCTTGTTGGGCTCTCGTGTCGGAATTTGAGGAGGTGGGGGAATTGACGTATGCCGTAAAGCAGCCGAATTTTGTAGTTCTTTTTGTGCTCGGGTTCCTACCCGCTCCCCGAAGTTACCGAGTGCCAGTAAAAGCGATACAGACCACGTCAGGCTATGGCAGACCTGTCATTCAACCTATTTTAAGTCGATGTACCATCTCCAGGGTTTTGTAAAAATATTATAAAGGTTGAAAAAGTTACATAGTACTGCTTTAAATGTGTAGAGAAAAATCTGTGTGTTTAAGCTCACCGTGTGATGCAAAGCACTACAAGGCAGATAATGGCCACTTGCAGAGCTCCAATGATGGATGCGATCAGAACGTAACGTAGTTTTCCCGAACCAGGTACCACGTACATCACATTATAGTCCTTCCTATCACACTGCGGCCCAATGAAGCCCGAATGACAACTGGAAAACACACACACATACAAGCAAAGAGAAGTCAAGGCTATTTTAGCAGACCCCATGACATCAAGTAGTGTGTGTCGATGTGATGATAGAGGACAGTGAAAGAGCGTGAGTATAATCGCATGGCAGTAGGATGTTGATGCCACTTTTTGTGGATAATTACTAGGCATTCAGTGTTTATAGGTGCAAAAAAGCAGTGGAAGTGTGTGTGTGTGGGAGTGAGTGTGCAGCAGGGAGCTGGTGGACACAGGGAAAAACATAGTCTTGTTTAATTAGAACCTCGACCTCTCAGAGGAGGCGGTTAAAGGGACATCTGCCAGCCAACACACACACACACACACACACACACAGCTGGTAGGAATGAGTCATCTTTTCGGGAGAGGCACATACACAATATCTTTTCCCTTTTTCTCCTTCCTTCACATCTTTCATCTCATTCTCATCTCTCATTTCTCATTCTCTACCCTGCTTTTGTCTTCTCACCTCTTCTCCAAAATCAATCTCACACTGTTCTTTAAAGAGTGGGTGTGAAGGTGAGTGAGAAGGAAGAGTATGCCGTGTTGAATGTGTCGTGTGGTGCCGTTACCTGCAGGTGGGGGGCGAGAGGTTGCTAGGATACTCGCACTCTCCATGGACACAGTAGTTCTTGTACCGCTCCGGACACGGGATGTAAAGTCCCCATGGTACCTCGCTCACCTGGTCTCTCTCCTCTAAACACACCCAGAAAAAAGAGAGAGAGGAAGACTGTTGTAATTCTGCAACCATGCAACGTCAACTTCATCTTCATCAGCCAACACTGACTCAGAAAACACTAGTTTATTAAGAAACAATTCAAATGTCTCCTTGCTATTTTTCATTTATTTTGCCCCCAGTGGCCTAAATGAGTCAACAAACTGAATAAATAAATAAATAAATAATTTGGTAATATGTAATGTAATTTTGACAAAACGGGTTTCATAAAATTGGTATCGAAAAAATTATCATTCAGAAACTAGTATCGATGTCAAGGTATTGGTATCATATCGAAAAAAATTTAATGATACCCATCCCTAATTATGCCCCTTTTTAGAAGATGTAACATAAGTTGAAAAAGTTCAGCTCAAAATACCCCACAGATCATTTATCACACCATGTTGTAAATGCCTATTTTTGAGAGAGAGGAAAAACATGCTGTTTTTGTGTATGTATCTTTAAATGCAAATAAGCTGTTGCTCCCCGCCCTGCTTTCCAGAAGTAGGCGGAGCCATGCCTCGGATACCCTGCCAGAAAACAAACAAAAGATCTGTTTGGTTTTGGTTTTATCACCCTATCGCAGTCACGCTCACATGATATTGCAGTTTTTCATCATCATGAAAGTTCATTATCAGTCTAAACTTCTGATATTTGGTTTTCTAAACGCAAACATTCAAAGCATGCGCACAGAAAGCCCCGAGAGTATTAAACTAAGTTTTCTTTCACGTCTTATTGCGCTTAAACTGTCAAACACACACAAGGTTATGTCAAACAAAATTCATATAAATAAAGTCGGCAGTAAAGAAATCACATTTGTAAATTAAATCTGTGTATTAAAGTGAAAGCAGCGTGATATGTGCGTTAATATGAATCAAACAACAAAAGAAAAACTGAAAATCACTCACTGCTTTTGATTGAATTAACTGTAGTAGGACTGTGTACAGCTCACTCAGGGCGGGGCTTATGCTAATTGGGTAGAGTCAGAGCCGAAGCTCAAAAAAGGCTAACTCAGTGGTATCATAGTTTTTGACTAAAAACGAAAACCTTATTTGGTCATTTATTTACATGACAACAGCGTTTTGGGGGCCTGAAAACGCAAAGTTTTGAAAACAGGATTTAAAGTGCGAGTTTTTGAAAACACTACCATCTCTGTGTAAACTACAAAAATGCTAATTTCTAAAAATGGTGAAATCATGCAAACACAAATTACACGTTCATTCTATAGGCGCGTAGTGTTCAAAGTGAAATCGTCAACTACTGGCCAGGCAGCATAATACAGCGTTTTTAATACAGCATAATACAGCGTTTTCACAGTTCCGTATAAACCGGAATCGTTTTGGCAACGTTAACGTCTGTACGCAAAAAACACAAAGTTTTTAGTACATCGTTGTCATGTAAACGTAACGTACCCTCAGTTCCTGGACCACAGCCCTGCAGAGTTTGGCCCTGTTTACACGAGAACACTCGAGGGTGAAAACGTAAAAATATTTTATCGGATGTGCCTTTCGTTTGCACGGCGACGGCGTTTTTGGAGCTCAAAAACGCAAAAAAGTGAAACCACCCTCCAGAGTGGAAATCTTAAAAATGCTCCACAGCCGCGTTCCCATGTAAAGGGTAAAAACGCAAAAGTCTGCTAGACAGTGAAGCTTGTATGCAGGCGCGCGGACTTGGTGTTGTTGTGTGGCAGTGCTTCACATCGCCACCTAGCTGCCTGGAGTGCATACTACGTTGAATTTCACACACTTTTGCGTCACCATATGCACGCGGATTTCCCACCCATAACGCTCGTCTAAACGCAGAATAAAAAGTGATAACGCAAAGCCACTTTTGCATTTCTCTTCAGATGGTTTCCGTGTAAACATAGCCTTTAGCTCCAACTCACCATGCTTGGAAGTTTCTAGCAATCTCGAAGACCTCGATTAGCCGGATCAGGTGTGTTTAATAGGGTTGGAGCAAAACTCTGCAGGAACTGAGTTTGAGATCGTTGTGCTAACTCGTTTTTCTGGGTTCCTGCAGCACTCAAGTGAATGTGAATAAATAATTTGCTGAAACCTTCCCTTTCCCCACAGCTCTCCAATTTCAGTCTTCAATTCCAATCTGCTCCTCATAGACTGCTATAAAATAATTAGACTTGGCACAAAGAGAGTGAGTAAATGATGACAGAATCTTAATTTTTAGATGAACTAGCCTAGACTATTTCATATCGAGTACGTTTTGTCTCCAAATGGTGAGTAGAAAAGTGTGTGTACATGCAAGAGAGCATTTGAAGGGTATCTGTGTAAGTCAATGGAGGGATCAATGATACAGCAGTGACACCACACCCTCCTCTGTTTACTCAATTAATCACAATCTTCCTTCGTTCTTTTCTTCTCTTTTTCTCACACTCTCAAACTCTCTCCTCACACTGTCTGTGAAGCAGGTCACACCACTCAGTCAAACTGTCACACACACTGGGAGGTATCAGGGTACGGTGGTCTGTTGAGGACACATAAAGCAGGCTAGTTCTCCAGAGACTCAGTGGTTTCAATATGCTCCTCCTCACTGCTCTGTTTATCAAAGGAGAGGAGCGACACTGTTTTTAGAGCTATTAACATTTATGTCTTGTGCCTTTTGATTTATTAACACTTTTAGTGAATTTGAAATTAAAAGCAACCAGACTCTAACTAGTAAATGGAGAAAATTTCTTTAAGATTTGTTTTTTAATGTCAATTTTAGACATAAATGGGACTTTTAACAAAGTAGTCACTTCGCAATCCGAGTAGGTCAGAACTGAATTAAAATGCTTGACATCAACGAGTGGGAAACATTGTTATAATGAAGGACTGCTGTAGCAAAAATCGTTGATAAGCATTATTTTGATTTATTTCCCTAAATGGGAAATTTGATGTACAAAAATGTTATGAGTTTTAAAAAGACAAAAATACATTAACCTACACTACTACCTTTGAAAAGTTTGGTTTTGGTAAGATTTTTTTTATGTTTTTGAAAAAAAAAAAAAGAAAAAACTCAACAAATGACTATAGTGAATATTATTACAATATATACTGGTGTGTGTGTGTGTATATATATATATATATATATATATATATATATATATATATATATATATATATATATGGGCTGTCAAACGATTAATCACATCAAAAATAAAAGTTTGTGTTTACATAATATATGTGGGTGCACTGTGTATAATTATTTTAGATATATAAATACACACACATGCTTGTATATATTTAAGAAATATTTTCATGTACATACTGTATATAGATTTATACTGTATATCATTTATATTATATATAAATATTTTATATATAAATAATATTTTTTCTTAAATATACATGCACGTGTGTGTATTATATATATATATATATATATATATATATATACACACACACACAAAATAATTATACACAGTCCACTCATACATATATATATATATATATATATATATATATATATATATATATATATATATATATATATATAATGTAATTTATTCCTGTGATGCAAAGCTGAATTTTCAGCATCATTACTCTTCAGTTTCACATGACTCTTCAGAAATTATTCTCATATGCTGCTTTGCTGCTCAACATTTCTTCTTATTTTCAATGTTGTGCTTCTAAATAATTTTATAAAAACCACAAAGCATTTAAAATAGAATTAAAAGAACCATATTTGTTTGAACTATATATGAAGAGTTCAGATGCAAAAGCCTCTAAATGCCATTTGAAATTTTCTTCTAAAATGATCTTTTTTATCAAGCTTGTATATTTAAGTTCAGTAATTTCACTTAAATGGCAATGAAGATTACCTATTAACTGTCATTTAAGTGAAATTAATGAACTTAAATATACAAGTTTGATAAAAATGGTCATTTTAGAAGAAAATTTCAAATGACATTTAGAGGCTTTTGCATCTGAACTCTTCATATATATATATATATATATATATATAATTTTTTTATCAATGTAAAAGAAAAGTCTTTAATCTTCCGTTTTTATTAATGTAATGCGTGTAATGCGGCATTTCATGTGACTATTTGAATCTACTAAGCTCTACTAACTATTGCATGGCTACAGAATGTAGTTATGCTTATACAAAAACAAAGCCTTGTTAGAGAAATGGTGTGTGAGGGATAACATCCCTCATAACCTCTTCAGATCAGGAATAGAATGAAAGTGATTAGACTGTGAGGCTGGAGCAGAGGTGAAGACATTTGTTGAATAAATTGAGAGTTGCGACTGACCTTTACAATGTCCGAGGTATTTGACCTCAATCCTCTCCTGCTTCTGACACGACACCTCTTTCACCTGGCAGGGGTTGTCATAGGAGCGGCCGTCTGATGCACAAACTGGATTAAAACTGATGTGGGAGCAATCGATGTTACACACACACCTACAGAGAGAGAGAGAGAGAGCATAGAGCAGAGTAATTTTTACTGTCCGCACTAGATGAAGATTCAAGCCTGGGTTTTAACAAGGGTGAGACAATAGCTTCCCTAGATAAGACTGTTTTGTTTATTCAACTATAGTTATGTCCCAGGGCTTGTTTTTATTACTTTTATTTTTAGAGGCCGTTTACACGAAAACGATGTATTAAAACAAATGTTTTTAATTTGTATTTTTCATGTACAGACGACAATTTTGTCTATCCCTGTTCACATATGGAGGGCCAGCTCTACCATATTTAAAACTAAATACAGAAATAAATGCTCAATAAATAAGTAAGCATACAATTAATTGCCCCAAAAAATACAATAAACAAATAAATTGGTAAAAAATTAAATTATACAGTGAGACATAAATGTATATATCTCTTTTAATTAGCTTCTTTATTTATTCACCTGTGTAATAATTACCTTATTTATTTATTGTCCGTTATAATCTTCAACTTTATTTATTAATTACTTATTTTTTTAGTATTTATTTATGTGCATGTTATAATGTTTTTAGAAAATCCACAGAAAAACATTTCAGATCTCAAACTTACTGCGTTCTATTTCTTCCAGTCTATTAGCAGCTTTCTATAAGAGGTCGGACATTATTCATTATAAAGAATAATTTGTGTGTGTCTGATTGGTCCAGGAAAAATTATTGGTCAATGCTTTTGCATTTTATCGCAAATGCTTTGCGTTCCCTCGGGAAATGTTGCAAATGCAAAGTTTTGCAAGGGAATGGAAAAGTCTAGTGAGTGAACATAAAATCATTGAAATATATTTTTCCTCCTATCGAATTCTTTTTTTCCATCCCCACGTCTCTTTAGGGGCTCCGTAGATTTGAGATGGTTGAAATGACATTTATTCATGAGGGATCAGATGATGCATGAATATCCACTGTGGGACATTGTTTTTTAATAAAGTAGTGAGCTTCTCAGGTCCACATGGCCAAACATGTTCTCAAAGTCAGAAAAACACTGATTAATAAATCAGATTCAGAATACACTAAGAAGAGAAAGCCATTTGCACAAAGAAAGCAAATCAAATACCATTAATTGTACGAAGCGATGTTCCTATTAGAGTACAGGCAAGCACTCACAAACAGATGCACACTTCTCCATTTATCCAAGCATTCTCAAAGAATCTTTCAGTTTACTTTGCATTGGATGTGCAGTTTATCTGTTCATTTATTTATCTAAACACACACAGTTCTGCCAGACACCCCATTACTGGAGACTGCTGCTATCCTGGAAGAATGAGCATCGTCTCTCTCCCTCTCTTACTCGCAGCCTGAGATATTTATCTATGTGGATGAACTACAATATCGCCATCTGTTAGCCTGTGTGGTCTCAGATTGAATATATGATGTTTTTAGCAAATGTTATCTTGCCTATTCTTATGCCTGCATGCATCTTTATAAGTTTGCATGTGAGAAGTCCAAACGTCTGAGACCACTAGCAAAGATATTACTATTTAACATTTTTGTAATTAAACTCTGATGCATTGTGACCATTAGAGATGTATAACTCTCTCAGAAGGAATAATTTGGAATTTATTATTAGATATGGAATCATTCTGTTCTTGTTTTGAAGTTTAAATTATATATATATATATATATATATATATATATATATATATATATATATATATATATATATATATATATATATATAAAGATCAGTGTTGTTATTGTTAAAATAACAAAATAAAATATAAATATAAGACAACTTGAAAACCATTAAACTTAAATTACTGAATGATATTGTATCAATATATATATATATATATATATATATATATATATATATAGTGTAACAGTATATAAATATATTTATTAAAATAATGCTGATTTATAGTATATGGGTATGTTTTTAATGACTACAAGTCAACATATGAGGAAAATATATGAGGAAAATATATTATATATATTTTAATTATTTTAATTATAAGGAGAGAACAAAACATTAACTTGCACAATTTTACATGTCAAAAAAGGCAAATTACAGCTAGGTATATGCATAAAATGCTTAGACAAAAAGCTCACAGGAAAAAGCATACATTGACTACAACATAATCAGTCAATTAGTTGATCAAATAATATTTCATTGATTCAATTGTTTTTGCATCCGTTCTTAATTTATTTTTCATGACAGCCTGGCCAAAAATGTTCCACAATTTGGCATGTTTCATTGCGTTGTCACAAATAAAACAACTGACTCAAAGCAAAACTGCAATATGCTTACAAAATCTTAAAAAAAAAAAAAAATAATTAAAAAAATAATAATGCTAAAAAAATACTCAAATGGATTGTTTTATAGGTATGGTTATTTTCGAGATGCAATGTTTGTTTGAATCCCAGCTCTTTCAGACGTTTGTGCCAAACTCTTTGTACTAATAACATTGAGTATCAAAGAACTTTATATATAGTCATATTGCTAGTTAATAAGATGAAAGTGTTGGTGTGTGTCTGTCTGGCATTGGGAAGTGTATAACTACGGTAATTACCATACAGGCACACTTACAAAATCTTAGAGAGAGAGAAAGACAAAACGCTCTTAGACCACATACATTTGTTTGATCTCATCAGTCTAATATATTTACGGGCGAGCACTTCATCTCTGAGTCTGGTATTGATTTATAAAACCCCTCTGTAATATTTCTAGTCCCTCCATATATGCCCAGAGGATAACAGACCAGACCTGGCAGCATTTGGCAAGACATACGCAAGACAAAGCAACATGAACTATGTCTGACTCCCTTATCCACACATATGTTCTCTCACACAACCATTTGACACAAAAACACGCACACAAGATGTGATTCTTCAAACAGCATGCTCTGAAGCAGATTCATTGCATTTCCACTGAGCTGAAGTAAATGTGATTAGAGGGTATGAATTGATTACTGTTGGCTTGAGCTGGATTTCTATGCTATAGGACCATCAATGCACGCAGTTATAGCTGCTAATTGGTTATCAGACACAACACGCACATACAAATAGATTCCAGGGGGAATGAAAGGTATAGAAAGAGAGAGAGTGATGGAGAGAGGACTCCTCGAACGTCTGGAATTTCAGCTCTGCAAATTAATCTGGCACACTCCCTGTTCGCTGTGGCTGATGGAAACTATATTTTCTCATTTTTCACAGCTTTCCAAAAATATAATTGATGAAAGCAACTTAGAAAGGATCAGTAGGGATTTCATGACTCTCAAAGATATACTTAATCTCGTGGAATTGGAGCAGCTATATTTGGTATATTAGATTCCCTGCATGTTAAACCACAAAAATCCACATCGACTGTAACACCCAAACATTTTCTAACAGGCCATTGGATTTTTTCGCTCTTAGGCCCTGTTTACCTGGTACTAAGATGCGTTTTGGTCGATCGGATCACAAGTAGACGAAGGAGACGCATTACCGTTTACACCCGGTGCTTTAATCCGTCTCTTTTGTCCACTTTTAACCACTTCTGTCCTGATTTCTTTGAAGGGAGGGTCTATAGGCGGACTCTCCCTTCAAATTTCAGATATTTCAATCTAATGGTCAAAATAAACTCACGCAATTTACATATAAACACGTCCGGAGACAACGGAAAAACAAACGGAGAACAGCAGCTTTCGTTTCTGCTCTGACAGCCACAAGACCATCCGAACGCTGTAAGTGTGTGTTAGAAATCAGGAATGATGAGGGTCAGTAGGTCGTACGTCGGGTCAGTAGGTGGAGAGTATCCGATCTTTTGTGGCTATTCGAAGTTCGAACGCATTCGGCCACATGAGCGTCTACACTACGAAAGCAATCTGGTCGAATTTGTTTTCTACTACCTCTGGAAGTGGTTGAAAGTGGACAAGCTTAAAGTGTTTTAGACCCCGTTTACACCTGTATTTACTTAGCGTTGCCACTTCCGATCCGATACGATCCGATCAACCAAAACACATCTTAATTCCAGGTGTGAACATTGCCAAAGTATGTTAGTCATGCATTTTAGCACCAAAACACAACCATTTCCCACCCTCACTCTGACTCCCATTAAACACACTAAGTTATTATACATTTACTTTCTTATTTTGTGTATAATCTGTAGCCTACATGTATTTTTTCACTTCCGTTTAAAAGAGTTGTGGCCAGTAAGATACTGAAAAAAACAGCAATATTGTAAAAAAAAAACGAAACTGTTTATTATAAATTACGTATATTCTAAAATCGAATTTATTTTTGTGATGGTAAAGCGTCTTATGTGTCACATGATCCTTCATGATTCATTCACACGATCCTTCACATGATTCTTGATTTGCTGCTCAAAAACATTTTGCATTATCAATAGCGTAAAGGGATCATGAGAAATGAAATTTGCCTTGATCTTTTGACATATAAGAGGTCTTTGTACCATTAAAGGGGTCATGAACTGGCTTTGTAAATTTTTGTATATTGTACTAGTATATTGTCCTAGTTTATTTAGTTTATTGTTTTAGTATAATGTTTTAATATTGTTTATATGTCTATGTGGTGTGTTTATTAATAGGCTTTAAGACATGTATTTTCAAGCCGAGTATTTTCTCCTTAAAATTGCAGTGAACCAGACAGTCTCAAAAACGTGGTTAGAAATCCCTGGTGTTTTTCTGACATCACAAACTACCTTGTAACCAATCACGAACCGCGTATACTAAATGAGGCAAGGGTAGAGTTACATTCAAGCTATTTTAAGGCATGAAGAATTTTTTTCATGGAAAAAATGCTTAAAGGGATACTCCACTTTTTTTGGAAATAGGCTCATTTTACAACTCCCCCAGAGTTAAACAGTTGTGTTTTACTGTTTTCAAATCCATTCAGCCGATTTTCTGATATTTAGAAGAATATCAGTAACCAGACAGTTTCTGGTCTCATTGACTTCCATAGTAGGAAAAAAATATACTACGGAAATCAATGAGACAAGAAACGGTCTGGTTACTGATATTCTTCTTAATATCAAACAATCGGCCGAATACATTTGAAAATGGTAAAACCCAACTGTTTAACTCTGGGGGAGTTGTAAAATGAGCCTATTTCCAAAAAAAGTGGAGTATCCCTTTAAATGTGTCATTTTGGTGATCAAAGATGAGTTTTAATGGATAAAATGATTGATTACAGGGGGACTTTAGTACTGTCCCAGATCGTGTCTGAGGATATGTTTGTTTCACAGCATTTTTTGTTCTGTTCTTTTGAAGAAAATTGAAAGATGAAGCATGCAGACAACCGTACTGGATCTGACAGCATCACAAACCGTAAGTAAATGATTTCATAATGCTTTGTCTGTAAATTAATTTTTTTTTCACATATGTTTTTTTAGTGCAAAAAACATTAGCATTATAAGTGAATTCAAGGAACATATTAAAACAGTTGTTCTGCTGCATATTTTTAAAAGTGTGAATTTTAAGAACTGTGAAAACAAAGAAACACCTACACTTTCTCTAAACATTGTGTACCTGAAAGAGAAAAAGCAGAACGCATCTTTCAGAGTAATCAGCAGAATGAGGGAAGAATAAGCCTCTGATTTCACAGTGACAAATTGAGCTGCAGTTCTGACATGTAATTGGCAGGTGTGACACAGGTCTTTTGTAGAGCTGCTGCTAAATGACATTATCTTCAGTAGTCAGTAATGAAAAAGAAGACATAGAGGAGTAAAAAAATCATTATTTCTTTTTACATAATGATTTTGTAACTGCTGACACTTTCCATGACTTCTGAATCAGAGGGACAAATCCCATTCTTTTTTATTGAGACCAATCTTATCAGAATATGTAACATTACTTAAAATTGTTAGATGCATGAAATAACATCAATCCATGTTTTATTCAAATTGTAGTTGACTCCATTTAGCAAGCAAATATATTTCTTTATGAAGTGTCTATTTATACCAAGTGCAAATATACACCACCAATACATGATTGAGCCAGACAAAATTACAAAAGAAATTTGCTCATCATAACAGGATCAGTGGCGTGGAAAGTATGAGTTTTCCAAACATATCAGCTCTGAATAGTGTTTATTTTAAATAGGACTGTGCAAAGATTAATTGCGATTAATCATACTCAAAATAAAAGTTTGTGTTTACATAATATATGTGTGTGTGCTGTCTACAATTGTTTTGTATACATAAAAACATGCATGCATGTATATTTATGAGTTTATTTGCACATAAATACTGTATAAATATAAACACATAATCAATATTATATATAATATACATATTTTATATATTAATAACACATTTTCTTATATACATACATGCATGTGTGTGTATTTATATGTTCAAAATAATTATACACAGCACACACAAATATATTATGTAAACACAAACTTTTATTTTGGATGCGATTAATCGCTATTAATCTTTGCACAGCCCTAGCTTTAAATAAAAATTAAGGAATTATAAAAAAATAAAACAAATAAACTTTAAACCCACATTTGGGTCAAATATGGACAAACCCAAATGTTGGGTTAAAATGACATTTAACATGTTAACCCAACTTCAACTTTCACTTTTTTAATTACATTTTGGGATTACTTTTTTTACAATTACTTTTTAATTTTTTTTACTTACATTTTTAACCCAATATTTAGGTTGCTCCATATTTGACCCAAATTTGGGTTCAAACAACCCAGCATTTTTTAGAGTGTATACACTAAATATGTTGTTATAATGTTATACTGTTTTATAATATACTACAACACTGCAATATAGTCTGCCAAAATTTGCACTAAGTATAAATAGCATCTACAGTATCAACTATTTACACATAGTGCAAATGAAATACTTTTTGTTTCTATTTAGACTTAGCGCAAATATCCACAGCCATTTCTCTAATTTATGAGCAATACATCAGGAAACCAAATATATTGTATCTATTTAATTTAAATGTTTAGTTTGTTTATTGCAAATCAGGGTTGCAATTGTTCCAATTTCAGTGACAAGATTGAAAAAATTGCAAACTTATTAATAATGAATACATAGAAAATAGCTCATATTTAGTTTGACCCCCCCTGAGGTTGAAGGTTAAGCATCTCTTTCACTGACCATTTGCTGGAAAACAAACAATGAAATGCATTTATTAAGAGTTTCAGGGCCTATATTTTTCCCTCTTCCAACCAACAACACAAACCTTTCCGTAGACATGCTCACACACACGAACTGCCTGAGATCCCTCATTTCCCTCTTTTCATCTCTGTCTCTTTCTGACATTTTCTCCCTCAATCCTTCCCGTCCCTTTTTTCACATCTCTATCTTCTCTCGCTCTCCCTCTGATCTGCCTGGTTAGTGTATTACCGTGAGGGATATTTGAATGGTAATTGCCCTCCCATGGTCCTGAGGTTTTAATCTGTCTGCGAGGGAAGAGGAACTCTATTAATTGAAGATGGGATTGCAGCAGAGAGCTGCACTCTTTTGCCCCTCCATCTCTTGGGTTTCCTGTCCACTGTCCTGAACGATGGGTCTCGTACAAGGATACAATCCATCATCTTTCCAGACTGACAGAGAACTTGCCCTAACAGTCCGGCGACAATACAATTAACATTTACAATCTCCTCAGAATGCCACAGAATGCCAAGGGACAACACGTTAGTCAATGGGTTAAATAAATTACAAGGCTGAAATGAAACAGAAAAGAGAAACCTGAAACCATGTCCATGTGAGAGTGATTACGAAAGGGTCAGAACGCTGACCTGGAATCAGTTTTTTTGCAATTTTTGCTATTGACGCGGCAAGATGGGAGGTTGGTATGACATTAAGAATAGACTATTTTGTAAATTAATTTTTCATCAAAATGTAATAACTTGCTCTGCCTCTGAAATGAGTTTCCTGTTCTGCTGATGTGAATTGGAACAATCATTGACTTAATCAGTATTTTTGTCCTGATTTCCAGTAAAAAAAGAATCAATTTACTTGAATTAAGTTTACTTACCCTACTGGCAAACTGAATGTGTTTTCAATTTGGATGAGACAATAAATCCTCGAGTGAACCATTGAGTTCAAATATATGGTCAGGACTTGGTTTTGTTGTTATTTATTGTTTTTTTTTTTAATTATCATTATCATGAAGGTCACATTTAAATAGTCTTGAAAAAAATGTTATACCATGCCTTCATATTATATTTTTGATGATAGTTTGTTTTTTTGTAGATTTTAGACAGTTATTTTAGTATCATATTGAGAAACTATAATACTTTTCTATTTTCACCTAATTTTATTGTTTTTGTTATTGTCATTACTTTAATGTAAAAAAATTCATGATTTGTAAACACATTTTTTTCTTTTGTCAAATCAACTTAAATAATTTATGTAGTTCATATAACATAATATTTTGAGTTTCTGATTAAATCAATCTCCTTCAATGTATTAACTCAATTTTTCATTTCAACGAACTTAAAATTAAGGCAACCAGGTTACTTCATTTTTTAAGTTAAACCAACATTTTTTAGTGTGGTTTTTAATAATGTTATTTCAAACTAAATGAAAACGAGAAGCGTTGCCTTGCCAAGTATGAAATAAAATAACATTCATAGCCTATATATGCGTGTGTGTGTGTGTGTGTGTGTGTTTGTGTGTGTTCACCACTGAAATTAGATTCCTGAAAAAAAGTAGTATTTTTTCCTGATTTCCAGGAAAAAAATCTAATAATCTTCAAAACAGGATCAATTTACTTCTTGATTTTAATCTTGAATTCAGTTTATTTTTACTTACCCTACTGGCAAATTGTTGTTCTTGCTTTAATCATAAACCTCACTAAAGATAAGGGATAGATACCACAAGAGAGATTGCAAAACTAAAAGGGCAGGCCCAGATTGGCCATCTGGCAATTCTTACACATGCCAGAAGGGCCGGTGTGATTTTCTATTGTTTTGGGCCGAGAAACAGATAGTTGCGTGTTCTGAGTCAGTTAACACAATCAGGGCGTAAAAATACGGGGTATTTTTAGGTATGGCTGATAGCGCGAAACAGACGTTTCGAAGCTTTGCGAGATCCCGAAGCGCAGATGATTCGAAACACTAGCATTTTCTCAATACCGAGTACGCAAAGTTCGGACTTGCGTCCTTGGTTCAGACTTGCCAAGTACGACTCAGGAGAACGAACTCCCGAGGACGAGAGGACGCAAGTCCGGTTCTTCTGCAAATTGAACAGAGCTTACTTGATCGCGTCACTCAGCACGCTCTGGCTACTTATCTATTTATATATATTATAGGGCACTTATCTATATTATAGGCTACTTATCTATCTATATATATACTTATCTTATCTATTTATATATAGGCTATTTTAGGCAGCAATAAAACAAAATATGCTACAACTCTGCCTCTTTCGTCAAAAATAAAACAAAATTTGTTATAAAACACCACTTTGCCTCTTTTCATTAAAAAAAAAATCTTAAACATATTTGGCCATGTGGTTCAGGCGTAGGCATTGATTATCTTCACTCCATATATTATTAACAAAATGAACATGATCTTTTTGTTTTCATTTTAAAAATATGAAACATTATTGATTTTTATCGACATTTAACAAAGACAGTTCATTTTATTTCATTGTTCATAGTGACGATCAAGTAAAAAATGAAATAAATAAATAAAAATATTTATTTATAGGCCTAATAAACACAATAAATGATTTTTTTTGCCATAGAACAAACTAGTTAAATGAGACGAGACCAAAGATAGACTTTCACACAAGACGAATTATACGTCAAGTTTATCCTCTAGACAAGACATCTGTGCCAGCAACAAACGTCAGAAGCACTAGCCGAGGAAAAGCTGTTCTAGTCGGGGTTGATGAGCGCTGGGCGAAGGTGAAGGCTTGTTTTTGAAATACATTTTTGAAATAGGTGCTATCTTTATAAATAAACCACAGATTTGAGATTTAAACAACAAAATTCTCGCCTGAAACACTCTTAAAATTACATTTCATGACACAATAACAGTAGCATTTTAATATTTCGCGGATTTTCTCCTCTCCCATTGACGCTTGCAGGTTGAGGCGAGATGCATTCTGGGCTACCTGGCTATCTCAAGTCCGAACACATCTGAGTATCTGACCAAGATGAGTACTGAGGATGGAGATGATGAGCAGACTCCAGATGAAGAATGGGATGTTGTGAACAAAACCAATCTTGAAAATGTCCCATCTGCAAAGGTAGGCCTATAACCTGCTCACTGACTCCTACCATATTATCGGACTTGGATACAAGTTTCTGTTGACTCTGTCTGTGACACAAGTTGCATGTGAGCGAAGCTTTTCCACGTTAAACTCCATCTAGAATCGATTAAGGAGCACGGCATCACAGGAGCATCTCGAAGCGTTTATGTTGATGGCAATCGAAAACGAGTCTCTGGTTTCTTTGGACACGGATCGCATCATTGAAAGGGTGGCGGAGAAGAGCGCGCTGATGCAACGGCTGCTGATTTAATAAGGTAGGTCATGCTTCTTTTTATCATACCCGTATTTTCCGCACTAAAAGACGAAAAAATATTCTAAAATAGGTCATTCGTTGATTGTATTTTTGGTCGCTGTGCCATGCTCGTGTGTGTGTGTGTGTTTTTGGCCGCTGTGCCATGCTCGTGTGTGTGTGTGTGTGTGTTTTTGGCCGCTGTGCCATGTAATTGCAATCTACCCACAATTGGCGCTTGGCGGGAGCATCTCGAAGCGTTTATGTTGATGGCAATCGAAAACGAGTCTCTGGTTTCTTTGGACACGGATCGCATCATTGAAAGGGTGGCGGAGAAAAGCGCGCTGATGCAACGGCTGCTGATATAATAAGGTAGGTCATGCTTCTTTTTATCATACCCGTATTTTCCGCACTAAAAGGCGAAAAAATATTCTAAAATAGGTCATTCGTTGATTTTATTTTTGGTCGCTGTGCCATGCTCGTGTGTGTGCGTTTTTGGCCGCTGTGCCATGCTCGTGTGTGCGTGTGTTTTTGGCCGCTGTGCTATGTAATTGCAATCTACCCACAATTGGCGCTTGGTGGGAGCATCTCGAAGCGTTTATGTTGATGGCAATCGAAAACGAGTCTCTGGTTTCTTTGGACACGGATCGCATCATTGAAAGGGTGGCGGAGAAAAGCGCGCTGATGCAACGGCTGCTGATATAATAAGGTAGGTCATGCTTCTTTTTATCATACCCGTATTTTCCGCACTAAAAGGCGAAAAAATATTCTAAAATAGGTCATTCGTTGATTGTATTTTTGGCCGCTGTGCCATGCTCGTGTGTGTGTGTGTGTGTGTTTTTGGCCGCTGTGCCATGCTCGTGTGTGCTTGTGTTTTTGGCCGCTGTGCCATGTAATTGCAATCTACCCACAATTGGTGCTTGGCGGGTGTTAATTTCGGACATCTATGCGCCTCAGTCTTATAGCATGACGTGTCGTGTATGCCTACAGACTACAGTGTGAAAATCATTGCAAGGGTTGTGTATCGTTTGAATTTGAACGATTCCGATTCCTTGTTTCGATTCCGGTCCCCAACGATTCTCGATTCCGATTCTTTTAAGAGGCAGGGTCAAAAAAGTTTAGCTAACCTTGCTAACCAATGGTCTTTCTGAAGGAAAGTGTCTGAAATTTGTCTCAAATTTTGCATTTTGCCGAGTTTTTGTTATTTTTAGAAAAGTGAAGCCACACTTTGGACCGCTGACGTAAGCTACTCATGTTCAACTCGCGCGGTTATGCCAACACTTCCGGTAGACGCTTCTTCATTGGTGTTGTTCAGCGGTTTCTTCTTCTGGTCGGCGGAGAGTGAATATCGAAACTAGGAATCGAAATTTTAACTTTTGAACGATTCCGGGAAAAACGAAAAGTTAGTCCCTGTTCCAATTGATACTCAATTCTCGATACCCAACCCTAGTCATTGCTGCCTTGTATGATGTGTCTTAGTGGGAAAAAATATTTTGAAAACCGGTGAAAACCACAAATGCCAGGGCCGAATTTTGGTCCCAGTCCGGCCCTGTAAAAGGGGAGCAAGAGAGATGAAGAATACAAAAGAAAGGAGATGGAAAGACGGAGAGAAGGACAATCGAATAGAGATTATTTACTGCAGCGCACACCGAACAGCACCCACCCTCGGCTATGCGTTGTAATGTATTACAGTGAAATGCCGTAGACTTTATCAGCCATTAGAATCAGTGCCAGGAAGAACAAATAGGCTACTCAAGAGAAACAGGCCTGCAGAAGACTCTGCATCTGATACATACCATTAGACACACCCCCATATTCCTAAAGCCCTCCGGGTCTCTGAAGAACAGAACGTCAGGACCCTGAAAAGCTGTGGCGTGTGTGTGTGTGTGTGTGCGTGTGTGAGACTCACCACACGTCCTCAGAATCCTCATCACACTCTGCCCCAAACTGACAAATGTCGCACGTCGATGTCTCCTTCTGACTGATCTCTGCAGAACCCTCGTTAACTTGTGAGAGCGAAAGAGAGAGAGAGAAAAGTGAGTGAGATATGAGATCTTAAAGGATTCATCATATCAGGAATCAAATTTTCCTGTTTCCTTTCAGATAAAAGAGTTCAGTGTTCTTTTATTGGTTTATGAAATAATCTGAGACTGATGTTGTTGTTGTTTTTCAAATAAGCCTTGGCAAAACAAATGAATTGGTCATTTTATTCAGAAGAGAAAACATAAGTTCCATCGCAGAATGCTATATACACGACGTATAGGCCTTCTTTAAAATATCCTGTAAAATGTACTGTAAAAAAATCCACAATAAAAATATGCTGACAATATTATATTACATATTTTACAAATTGTAACCATATATCATCAAGTAATTTAATGTTTATACAAATCTACTTGAACTACCAAAGTCTGCTTTCCCAGACAGCAACAGTGTTGGCCCATATCTGGTACCCGTTGAATCCACATGTACCAGATGTGGTCCGGACCAGATGTGTTGCTGTCTGGGTTGTACCTTACAATGTACAGATAACCACCATGATAATAATACAGGCGGTAAAATAGAAAGCCATGCAATGAATCAAAATTCCTAATAAGTAGGCTACATTAACTAAGACAAATAAATGAGTTTAACAATCTAAGATTTGTAATTTCTAAAGGCATTAACTAATGTTAAAGGAGTAGTTCACTTTTAATTTTTTTTTAATTTTTAATATCACCCCCATGTCATCCAAGATATCCATGTATTTCTTCAATTGAAAAGAAATTAAGGTTTTTAATGAAAACAGTCTAGGATTTCTATCCATATAATGGACTTCAATGGGAACCAAACGGGTCAAGGTCCAAAAGACAATTTCTGTGCAAACTGCAAACTGTGCAAAGGGCTTTAAACGATTCCAGGCGATGAATAAGGGTCTTACAAAGCGAAACGATCGCTCCTTTAAAAAATAAATTTGGTTGATTCAACGAACGAAATGAACAAATTGACTTGGAAAAAGATTCGTTCATTTTGATAAACAGGAGAGTCACCAACGTGCATCACAGAACAGAGCAAGGTGAGCGTTTGAGCTTATAAAACTTAATCTTTTTTATTTATTTTTTAAATGAGCGATCGTTTCGCTTGATAAGACCCTTATTCATCGTCTGGAATCGTTTAAAGCCCTTTGAACAGCTTGCAGTTTGCACTGAAACTGTCTTTTGGACCTTGAACTGTTTGGTTCCACTGAAGTCCATTATATGGAGAAAAATCCTGGAATGTTTTCATCAAAAACCTTAATTTCTTTTCGACTGAAGAAAGAAAGACATGGACATCTCGGATGACATGGGGGTGCATAAATTATCAGCAAAAGTTTTTTTTAAAAGTGAACTCCTTTAACTAAACCTTATTGTAAAGTGTTACAGAAAAAGCATGTAATCCAACAGGAAGTAAAAATTTGAATTTCAGGGGTTTCTAGATGACCATATGTAGATAACAACAGAAACCACGAGGAATATGATTAAATATTTGCTTGATTATTGCCAGGGACCAGCTCGCTGGCTGCAGAATCGGCCAATTTGTCCCTCTACAAAATAAAAATGTAACCGTAAACGTGATTTGTGATGGGTTATTGATGGCAAACAGCCAGAGACTCTTCCTTAAGCCCTCGCCTGCATGAAAATCTGACATTATCACCAGTTCAATAACAAAAAGATCAAGTCACCTCACCTTAGTGCTTTAAGGCCAAAGAAACAAACAGTGTTCGGTATGTATTTGCAATGTAATCTACGCTCCCCATGACTAAAACACTTCAATTAGGACAGTGCTAATTGCAAATTTGCGGTGCTTGAGCAGCAATTGGCAGAAAATGAAAAGATCTAAGTAAACATAGCATGTGAGGGCTTCTGAAGGCTAAATATGGGTCAAGCAGCAGCTTTTAGCCTGAGAAAATAGCTGGTTTGAGTGGGTGTAAAGGAACGGCTTGATTTTCCTCACATTATGGAGTATGAAGTGTCAGACGTGAGATTCAGCACTGAGTTCACATTCAGGAAGTCAGGGATAGTGTGTGAAGATGCTAATTAAAAGCTACCTAAAGCTAGCTAGCTTATTAGCAGTGGGCTAAGATGCATTTTGTGAAAGTCGCCTTGTTGTCGCTTAAATGCAGAGTGTCAGTATGTTCAAAATCAATTGTGATTTACTTGAGGAAGCACATTTTTACATCAGTTCATTGTGCTGTATGATGAATCTGATAGTTTGAGGTATGGAGGACCTGCAATCGCAAAATCGAACCCGACAGCTCTGAATATAAATCATTATTGTAGTCAATACTCAGGGTATAGCAAGAACATGGTGCTGAACATTTTTTTTGCTCAAAGCAGTTTTTAATAAATACCTGCATATGAATATGTCTACTTCCCTAATACAAAGTAGGTGAAAAAAAAGTGTGTCCAAATTTAGAGTATTCATAAAATAGTAGGTCTTTTTTGTCACTATACCTTGATGTGTGTGTGTATGCGTGTGTACTTGAAGATTCTTGCGTATCGCTGCTCAGTTATGTGAGCCAGAGCAAGAAGGAAGTGCTGTTTCCACGTCGATAGAACATATCTGATTCTGAGTGTGTGTGTGTGTGTGTGTGTGATATTTAGAATGTATAAGCCAGAGCTCATCAATGATTTTTCCTCAAGCTAAACTCTTCTCTCGAGCCTCTAAGCGGCTGAACCCCTCCCTCCATCTCCCTTCCTGCCCTTTTTTATTTCTCTCCCACAGTGGCTACATTTGTTCACTTGTTCTACGCTTTCTCCCTCTTGTATTGCTTTCACATGCCTTTATCTATCTACTTTGGTTTTGTATCCTCTTATTTCATTTCTTTTCTTCTCATCCTCAATTTCCTGTTCTTTGCTCTTTGAGCCACATTCTTCTGTTGTTCCGTTCCCCCTGTTTATCATCTGATCAGTTGTAGGGATGGGCAGGGTGGGTTACTGTACAACAACAGTTGAGTTCTTTCTTTTCCTCAAAAAAAAAAAATGCATGTAAATGTATAGTAGGAACAAAATTTAAAATAGCATATTACGGGCACACTAAAATATTAATTATAAAAAATTAAGCATAGCGTTAGTTCTGGCAGATCACGTTAGTCAAGCTCACATCACATGACTCTCAGCTCTTCAGTATTATCAACAGCAATTGTGTTTCTCAGGAGCGAATTACCCTCCTCCATCCCCAGCTCCTCCTCTTATCAGTCACGATTTGGCATTCTGATTCCCCTTTGAATCAGACTAATTTCTCGAAATATGTTGTACATTAAAATCTTTATCAATTAATGATATCTGCAACACATTCATGTTGTTTCTGTTTACCCAAAGGTGGGTATTACTGCCCTCCCAGCTCTTATGCTAGGCTGCATGGATGCGTAGGGAGTTCTTGCCCAGAACTGAATCATACCACCAATCCAACTGTAAACTGTCAATCATATTTGACGATAGTGGTTCTGACAGAAATTAATTACTAAATACAAAATCATGGAGACAGTTGTACTTCACGGTAAACACAGCTGTACGTCTCGCAGTAAAGGCCCTTTCACATGAATTGCATCAGCACTGCCCAATAAACAGAACTATAAGAGAGAGAAATCAGCTATTCCCTCCAGTGGCAGTGTGTCAAGCATTGTATTGCGAAGCTTAAACTATTTAAAATTTGACCTTGTTTGCCACAACCTTTTGAGCCAGTGACTACTGAAAAATGAACATACAATTACAGATCCTAAGTTTATTATTTTTACACATCTCTAATGATGTTGTTTAAAAAAAAAAGAATAAAAAAGAAAAAACTCAAACTTTATGAGGAGATTTAATTGGTTATGTTTGCCCTCTTGTTTCCAACAGCAACCCAGTTTATGATTTTCTTTCTTCTGTTGAACACAAAAGAAGATATTTTGAAGAATGTTGGTAACCTGACATTTGACAGTATCCATTGATTTTAATATTTTTTTCCTACTATGGAAGTCAATAGAGTGCCGAAGTGATGACGTCACTTTGTAGGACAACTCGGAAGCTAGCGGCGCATGGGTTCCCTCGGTCGAAAAGCAATGCATTTTCCCCATAGACTTTTGGAAAATCGCAAAAAATAAGATCTGTGTTTAACAAAGAGTTGTGACCCTTACACGTTTTGTCTTTCAAGATAATCTTTACATGTTAATCCAAAATTGATACATTTTGAAGCCTATATAAAGATTTGGACAAAAACACAGACACAATAAAGTTTAAAAAATCACAAGCAGGTTATAACTGTGTGTTCTATGTCATAGATCAAAACGTAAAAAATATTTAGATGCTTTGTTCACCACAGACCTTATTTCGGGCGATTTAGCAAAAACCCATTCAAAAATCCCATAGACTTTAGAGCGAGGGAACCGTTAGTGCTAAAATGCTAAATCACTTCGGCGTTTTGGCCTACAGAGTGACGTCGTAACTTCGGCACTCTATGGCTACACCCTGGTGTGTAAATTATGACTTAAAGGTGCAGTGTGTAGATTTTAGCGACATCTAGTGGTTCGGTTGCGAGTTTCACTAATGGCTCAGCCCACTGCTCACCCCTCCCTTTCGAAGAAGCTACGGTGGCTAAAACAGGACAAACATATCGTCGTCTGAGACAGCAGAGAATAGCCAGAGTAAGTCTTGTTTCTGTACCACAGTCCATTATAAACCACATAATGGATAAAGTTTACAAAGCCATAGTCAGGTGAGGATCAAAGGTCTTAATATATAATATAATAATCAATTAATTTTCTCAAAAACGTAACTAGTACATTTCTCACCACATAGCAAACCCATACTACAACGAGGGAGAAGAAACACATGAAACTATGCAACTATATACTTTTTCTAACAGGGTAGTAAAAGTTTAGCTGGCTATACTCGACACATTTTTTTATACTCGACGCGTCCGCATGTGCATCCCCTAGACACCATTTACTACACACAAATTAATAAATAATAATGAATAAAAATATTGTTGTTTTCCTCTGGTTTTGGAAACTCTTCGCGGTCGATTTAAAATGCTTCTAAGATCGACTTGTCGATCGATCGATGGGTTGGTGACCCCTGTAACGTTACTGTTTTACGGTCAATATACTAATCAGCTAATTTTCGAAGCCATAACACAGCGAGGGACAAAAACTATGTTACATGAAACAATCCAGCTACATATTTTACACCACTGACAAGGGAAAATTCACTAATCACGGTTTTTATGGCTAGCTTCTAGGTTTCAACGGCTTCTTTTTCAAGGTTTGAACGAAACGCGTTCTGTAGCACTGTTTGCTTGCTGTCGCTACGGTAGAAATATGACGTCACAATATGTCGACCTTCATAGAAGGGGATGCCTGCGGTTATGTAGATATAAATTTCTCATTCTAAAGTAATAAAAACATAACGGTTCATTGAGTAAGGTCTTTATATGCCACTGAACACAGTTATGGATCTTATACTGCATTTCTGTCAATAGATCCTCAGAAATATTACACATTACACCTTTAACTTTCATTTTAGAGTGAAATATCTCTTTAAGGGTGCATATTAGTATCTTTTAGTAAAGGTATACATTAGTACATATTAAATGTGAAAGAGTACCACCCCAGTGTCAGCTTGTGCAACTTTTTTTTTCTGAGAGTGTGTATTCCCTGTATGCAATAACTGTGTGCACACACTCAATACACATGCTAATTTATATATACTATACTATATGTATACTATTTATATTTTTTCACAAAACTTGCAAAAAATGCAAAAATTCTAATTATATGCTGATATAAACATGTGACTTGGCAAGCAAAATGCCTATTTCTCAGTTTCTCTCTCTCTCCATTCCTTGTTTCACATTTATTCCCAGTTGATCAGTCAAATTGTTCTACTATTTCAGAATAGATATATCGTCCCTCACTTCAGAGTATCCCTCCCTCTCTCTTTCTTCTGTTTCTCTCTTTTTAGATCACCCCATCCCGTATCTCTTTTTAATTAGGCATGTTCTTGAGTGAAATTCCTCATCCTGGATTCACATCATAAGTACCGCTGGCATATTCACATCTATCAAGAGAGGCAGAAAAAAGCTGCTGTGAACTCAGCATGAGCATCTATCTATGTGTGTGTGAATGTGAACAGACAAAGTAAGATATAAGATCATTATTGTAAAGCTCCGTATTAATTAGAGATGAGTTGAAAATACTCACCATCATTCCCAGATCCAGAGCCAGCATCTACAAAGCAGAAAAACAGATGGTCAGGATTGGAACAGAAGTGTTTTTGTGTTTTAAACCAATTCTGAATGCAACTTACAAACAAAATGACAATATATTTGGTAATTAGATTGCAAACTCATAGATACAACAATTCACACCTCTAAAATCCATCTGTCTAATCGAGTCGCTGTTTTCGCTGTCATTTGCACTAAATTGAAAATTGCTGTCATCATCTATCTAGCCGTGCACAATGTGTCTAACTTCTGTGATTTTTTATCCCCCATGTGGAACACAAAATGCTTATTGATTACTGGCTGTCAAGTTCAGTTGCATTTTCATTTTATTAAAATTAATTAGGTTGGGATTTTAGAGCCCTTTTGCTCACTAAGCAAGCTGTATTTTTGTTTTAAAAAATGCAGTAGTTTAATTAATTACCAAAAAAGAGGCATAATGTAAATTTTAAAGGGATACACCACCCAAAATAATAAAAAAAAAATATCTCACCAGAATATTTGGATTTCTTTCTTCAGATAAACAAAAATGAAGATTTTTGAAAAAATAATCAATTTATGTGAGTCCAAATGTAAGTACAGTGTATGGGACCCCCAGAGTTGACGCTTCATAAACCAAACAAAATGAACACGACGGTAATCCATACGACCCCAGTTGATCTATGTCATCTAAAGCAAAATGATAGGTGTTTTAGAAAAATACTAATATTTATAACTAGGGCTGTCAGTTAAACGCGCTATTAACGGTGTTACCGCAAACCCATTTTAACGGCGTTAATTTTTTTATCACGCGATTAACGGCCTTTTTAGCCTAGCAAACGTTGTAGTTTTTTTCACATGCTTTTGCAATAGGACGTGGTGCAGGGCTATGAAACCCATTAATTTCAATGGCTTTCGCCGCAAGAACATTTTGTTGCTTCGTCGACCAAAGCGCAAGCGGATCTAGCTAGACCGGAAAGAAAACAACAGTCACGACGCACACACTTGTTTGGGCTTGCGAGCCGGTGAAATAGTTGGTTAACGTTACGTTTTGAGTGGATGATGAGTGCGAGATGACGAATTGGATGCCAATAAGATTCTGAATGGAAAGTTTACTTTTAAAAACTTGCCAAATGGTTCCATTGACAAGACCAAAGTGATCTGTGTTTTGTCGTTGTAAACTGAGCTATCATCATCGCGATCGCAGCACGTCCAGTCTGAAATACCACTTGATGATGACCAAGCACACACACAGCTGATGCGAATTCTCCGCCCCCTCATCAATATCAGGCCTTGTCAATATTTCTTTCACCCTTTTATTGATGGACAGTTACATTGTGTGAGAGATTATTTGCTCCAAGTGCGAATGTTAGAATGAAATTGAACAGTGTATGCCAATGTGGTTTTCAATAAAAAAACATTTGCACAAAGCAAGCCGATCCACTTTTCTTCGTTGATAAGAGCATTCAAAAGAGAAAAAAATAATGGGACAAAAAGAAAGAGATAAAACTGTGCGATTAATTGCGATTAATCGCGAGTTAACTATGACATTAATATGATTAATCGCAATTAAATATTTTAATCATTTGACAGAACTATTTATAACATTTTCCCTTAAAAAAACATTGTTTCAGGCGAAAAAATATTAGCATTTGCACACCTATCATTTTGCTTCATAAGATATTGATTCTTATGAGACGTATGGATTACCATCGTGTGTGGTTTTGAAGTGTCAACTTTAGGGGTCCCATACACTAGTATGTTTTATCGTATTATAAAAATCTTCGTTTGTATTCATCTGATAATGAAAGCTATATTCATCTTGGTTGGTAAATTATGAGAGAGTTTTCATTTTTTGGTGGAGCATCCCATTAAATACAACCAGTTTAAATTAATTTGACAGTTTTGTATTTATTCATTGTTGACAATAATGTATTTATCGTTGTAATTAGTTTAATTATTATGATTATTCATTGCATCTTATTTACATTTAACTAATTTTTATAGCTAACTATGTTATATAATATCCATCCCTCCCCACCACCCACATATTTGAGCTACGCTACTTGAATAAGCTTATTGATCAAATGTCACATAAAACTGTCACTTTGTAGGTTAGATGGGTTCTGCCTATGCTTAGATTACCAATACAAATTCACCTGTTGTGCCATTTCCCCAATAGCCACCTTATGTCTTATGAATCTTTATCAGAGTCAGTGAAGGTTGCACAGATGGCGCACAGGAGAACAATAGAAGCAATATTATAGACATCATGCAAAACAAAAGTCAATGTGGCACAGTGCACTTCTTTCAAAGCCCTACTTAAAAGAGGCATTTATAGAACACTAACGTACACCAGAGGCTTCTAACTCTAGAAAATTCCCAAGACTTAAACCTGTTATGGGCCCAATGTATTTCATCTGTAGAACTGCGAACTAGAGGGTGAAAGAACAAGAATTATCAAGGGAAATGTATACGTTAGAGAGGAAGGCGAGGGAGGCTGGCTGTCACCTCATTTCCAATTTTTAACACTTATAAATCTGCCCCCCGGCTGCATCTGTACCTCTCAAAATATAAATAATGGAGTTCTTGTGGTTTCATTTGAGGTGAAAACAAAAAGTAGCCCCAGATAACCCCACTTTCTCTCTCTCAAGTTCAAGGGCACAGCCGCTATGACTAGACTGTGCTATGTTCTCTCGCTCTCAGTCTTTCTCGCCATCCGCCCCTGGGCTTGACGGCAGCTTTGGGAAAATCTGACATTCATCAATTTGTTATGATGGAGAGGAGCAGCTTATAGCTCTGTGCCCTCCCATCAATCACCCCACCAATTATTCCCCGCCCAGAACAAATATAAATCTTCGTTTGAGATGGCCACAGGAAGGCGAGGCCTTAATGTGTTATTCCTTTAATTCCAAACTGTGCCTCTCCTGCTCTAGACTCTAGACTTTTCTAAATCAGTATTTTTTGTCTTGTTTCTCAGTAAAAATATCTTAACCCTTCTGAGGGGCTGTTTACACGACACCATTTTCAACTGAAAGCGTAAACTTCGAATGTGTTTTGGCCGTTCGTTGGTTCGTAGTTTTGAAAACGGGTTTAAAGTGCAAGTTTTTGAAAACGGTCTCCGTTTTGTAAACAACAAAAACGTGAATCTGAAGATGACGTCTTGCGCACGCGTATTACGTGTTCAGTCTCTAGTGTTTCATCGCCACCTAATGGCCTGGCAGCAGAATAGAGGGTTTTTAGTCGTTTTCGTGGTTCCGTGTGAATGGGGGATCATTTTTGACGTACCACACACGGAAAACTCAAAGGAAAAACTTCTCAGTTTTAAGCATATCGTCGTGTAAAAGTACCCCAAGTAAGCGATAATGTAGAGCCAGCTGGTCATTATAACAAAATAATTAGCTTTTGTCAATCATCTCTCTGAATAGTTTTAGCATGTTTTTGAAAATTGCAATGAAAATTGTAATCAAGGCAGGTGGGAATGGAGAGTTTCAGACAAAATCTGAGAGCACACTGCAGGACTTGTTTACAGCAGATAATGAACCAGACTAGTTAAATGTTCAACAAGCAATCTCATTGGCTGCAGGATCAGCAGAGGCCAATTAGCTTGTGCCATGCTGTAATGATGCGATTGCAACAGATTGCATGTAAAGGATCTATGAGCTATTTCATGACTAAACTAGATATATTATTAATAATACTCATTATTCTATTATTAAAATGTATTCTATGAAGATGGCAAACTATGAAATTAATAATATAAAAGCATTCAATTCAATTATATAAATAACTACTTAATTTAAATAACAAAATTAATTAATACAAAAAAAAATTAAATTTTATAATTCAGTGATGTGATGAATAAATTAATCATTTCAGGGGAGTATAAAATCATTTAGAGTGAATCACTAATCTGGTCACTTAAAAATAAGATGAAAAAATATATTTCATGGTGTTGAAGTTGTGGAACCAATATACATGATTAAATCATGTAAATTCACACATTTATTTAAAAAAAAAAACAAGACAAAATAAAAGAACAGATTAAAAACAATATTTTGCAATGTCCTTTCTCACCCTTTTAGTTTCTCCCTTCTCTTTCTCTTTCCCAAACTTCTGTGTCCTCTGCTGGGTCACAGGTAACACAAATAGTCAGAGGTATACAGATGAGGCTGGGCTCGTTCATTCATATTCATGAGGCGGTGGTTTTAATGAGAGACTCAATTACAGGACCACATTAAACTGAACCTGTGACACTTCAGCTGTCTGAAATAGAAAGAGAGAGAGACAGAGGCTCTATGTTTTCGGCATCTCATTTCTTCATCTTCATTCTGCGTTTTCAGATCATTCCTTGTTCCTTTTGCTGATCATACCAATCCCCATTGCACTCATGATCTTCCATAATTAGCCAAATTATTTGTCTGGGTCTGTCCTTTTGGTATTACATCATACTGTCTCTCTCTCTGCCCGTCTCTCTCTCTCTCGAACTGCTCTGTGGGGAGCGTCTAGATGTTCTGATGGATTATACTAATGATGACTTTTCCGATTCCATCTTCCTCCAGCTTTGCCCCTTCCTCAGCACACACACACACACACACACACACACACGCACAGGGGCTGATTTATAACTACCTCCTGCTATCTTTCTCTTCTATACAAGTAATGGGTGATCAATTTCAGAACAGTGTGACCTGTGTCTATTCTGTCTCCAAACACACACATATTTGTGTACACCCATATAGCACAGCACACACAATGATTTGTGGTCTGTGAGGAAATGTAGCCCACTTTACTTGACACTGATTACTGTCTTTGCCTCTGAACAGCCCAACATCTCTGCATCACACTCAGACACACAAATGGCTGTTTTTCTACCATGACTGGGACTCTACATACCACTGTTTTTTTGTTATGTTGTATCAAACATAAATTTAACTTAGCCTGAAAAGCAGTTTGTTTTAAAGATATCTAGGCCCGGTTTAACAGACAAGGCTTAGGGTTATGCCTTTGTACAATTAGGGCATTTAAAGGAGCTGTATGTAAGATTGTGGCCAAAACTGGTACTGCAATCAGTTTCAAATTACTGTAGAGCGGTGTATCCCCTCCCCCTCCCCCCTGACCCTAGGTTGCCAGATATGCTGCAGGATCCAACTTTTTTTACCCCACACGTTTGTAGCTGCAGCTGTGGTAACTAGAGCAGAGCTGGCAACCCGAATGCTGCAACACTAATGACTTCGTGATTGGTAGATCGGTGGAGGGTGGAGTATCAGACCAAAACACAACATGACAGTTGAGGGCTGCAACAACACTTTTTAAATGACAATATCCTGGCCGGACTACTGTTGTCAGTGATAAAAGTATTTGAAATGAACATGATTTCTTAATGTCTAGTGACACATCAGGGTCATTTTATGATTATTTGAAATAAATTTCGTACATACTGCTCCTTTAAGTGGCTTTTATTAACATGCCTTAGAGAAAAAAAATATTACTGGTGAGCATCTTGAGACAAAACAATGCTGTGAAAAACCTATTAGCCAAGTTATTGAAAGAAAAATAATTATCAAATATTATTTTCAATAATTTATGGGACCACCATTCAAAAGTTTGTGGTCTTTAATATTTGATTTATGTTTTTAAAAGAAGTATTTAAGGCTCACCAAGCTGCATTTATTTGGGCAAAATAAGTAAAACAGTAATATTGTGATGTTTTCTATTTAAATATAATTTAAAATGTCATTTTTTTATGCGATGGCAAAGCTGAACGACGTTCAGCATCATTACTCCAGTCTTCGATGTTACATGATCCTTCAGAAATCAACAAACTGACTGAAACAGTATAAGCTGATCAATAACTACAAATATTTCTATAACTTACAACTATACCTGAACTTAAAGCTACACTCTGTGATTTTTACCCCCATCTAGAGGTGAAAATGTATATGACCATCCAGTGAATATTAGTTTCTGTTCCTCTCAATTACGATTTCGTTTTAACTCCTACGGTGGCCAATGTAGTCCAAGATTAACATGGCTTCCAGTTCGACCTCGTCCATGAGTGTTAACTCAAACGTAAACGTGAAAGGCGAAGCTTGGCTAATGTACTTTCAAGATGGAGGGGCAACATGGCGACCGACATTAGAACCCCTTACCCGTATGTATTTTCAATGGCATATTACACACTCACGAGAATACTTTATTACTTGAACGAAGTAAATATACATTAATGAGCACATTTATTTTTGAAAGAACTAAGTGTTTTTAGCTAAGAATAAACTAAAAGAGTTACACAGTGTAGCTTTAAGACTCTTTATATTTGCATATTTATTATTATTTTTATTAGGGTTGTAAGGGTACATGTATTCGTCCCAAACCGTCACGGTTCACCGTCAGACGACGAATACAGTTAGTCACAAGGAATGTGCCGTTACACCCCTAGCATTTATGTGCTCTGAATTAAATTAGCCGCCTTCCTCATTGAATAAAATGTGACTAAAATTGGGCTAATCTAGAGACAGAGGACAAAAAAGGACATAGTAACTGGACCAAAATACTTTGTGTGTGTGTGTGTGTGTCCTCACAGGAAGTCACCTCTAATGAGTAGTTTATGTATCTGTGTGAGAAAAATGTAAAGAGGTGGAATGAAGTGCTAATTTGTACATTTAGGTGCTAATATGTACATTTAGGTCCTAATATGGACATTTATTTGCAAATATGTATATTTTAGGTGCTAATATGTACATTTAGGTGCTAATATGTATATTTTAGGTGCTAATATGTACATTTTAGGAGCTAATGTATACATTTTAGGTGCTAATATGGACATTTTAAGTGCTAATATGTACATTTAGGTGCTAATATGTATATTTTAGGTGCTAATATGTACATTTTAGGAGCTAATGTATACATTTTAGGTGCTAATATGGACATTTGTTTGCTAATATGGACATTTTAGGTGCTAATATGTACATTTTAGGTGCTAATATGTACATTTAGGTGCTAATTTATATATTTTAGGCACTAATATGTACATTTTAGGTGTCAACATGTACATTTAGGTGCTAATATGGACATTTATTTGCTAATATATACATTTTAGGTGCTAATATGGACATTTTAGGTGCTAATAAGTATAATTAAGGTACCAATATGCACCCTTTAGATACAAAAGAGTACCTTTTGAAAAGGTACAGCCCCAGTAACAGCTTTTGGACCTTTTTTCCTGAGAGTGTATATCAGTACACAAGCCCGATTGTGATACCCCTGTGCTTTTCTGAATTGCCCTCAGAAAGCTGTGTCTCTCAGATAATTTATCAGAACAAAAAAAGAGACTGAAATGAGAGAGAAAAACAACGTGTGAACTGTGAAGTAGTGAAAACAAACAAGAATCGTTTCTAGTATTAAATGTTATTTAAAGATTCAATTCCAGCGAACATTGGAGTATCAGTATCTTCACCACCGGTGCCTGCTCTGCTCCTCTTTCTCTCTTCCTCTGTAATATTGTAGTAAGCGAGATGGCCTGGAATTGCCTGCCATCACAACGTCACCTGAAGTGTCACACTGTCAGAATGTCAGTCAAACCTGTATCTCAGCTGTCTCCCAAAGCAAAACAAACTGCAACCTGCACAAAAATGTCTTTGCAAATTTTACATTTTTAAAATGTATATCTCTCATGTTTTTTCATAAATGAATTGAGCTTTTATGTAAATCCTCACGGCCTGTTTCACACCACACACATCAGCAGCGTGCAAGGGGAGTTGCAACAGCAGGTGTGTGTTGAGCTTTCACACCGTTTCACAGGAGTGAAATCCAAATTTCAGAAGCGATCTCGCCACTGTGATCGCCAAAGGTTGTGCTCAGATTTGCCAGAATGTCTACAATCAAAACCCAGAGATTTTAAAGGAGAACTCTGTCACAAAATGAACCTTTGGTCTAATTACACATTGGTACCTAGTCAACCGTTCTCTGAGATTTGTTTTCATGATAATCAAATGTAAAGAGTTTTATCTCTAAAAACTGTTTAGCATATAACGTTAGTATATGGGGGCATTTAATAAGTAAAAATGAATCGCTAGTTTATAGCACTAACAAGGCTCAAAATAGCCCCACCTAACACAGTAACATAATGAGGGTCCATACATGCAAAACGAAGCATTGAGAACTTTGTAAGTGTACAGACTGTTTAATAAGAAGATATTTTATAAAGAAAGTCCACTTCGTGTATACAGACAGGAGCCATCTTGGAAAACAGTCACGACTAGTCGAACCACGAACGACGTGCTAAGTGAGCTGAACTGTATGAACAGCGTTCGTGGTTCGACTTGTCGAGACTGTTTTCCAAAGATGGCGCCGCCTACACGAAGTGGTCTGTCTTTATAGGCCATTTTGCAAGATGTAAACAACACTGGTCCAGAAACACTTCCTGTTTCAGTTTGTAACTGTTTTCTTGATTTCACATGTAAAGAAAACATCTTAAAGATGTTTGTTTAACTTTTTGATTCAGTTTTATTTGTTATGTTGGCTGTAGTTTATCCAAGCTTTTATGTAGTGTTAAAAAACTGAAACAGGAAGTGCTTCTGGACCAGTGTTGTTTACATCTTGCAAAATGGTCTATAAAGTATCTTCTTATTAAACGGTCTGTACACTTACAAAGTTCTCAATGCTTCGTTTTACATGTAGGGACCCTCATTATGTTACTGAAAAGCAGAAATGCTTTTCTGCAGACCTTGGTCGTAACAAGTGTTTATTCGAGTTACTGTTGCCTCAGTTCAAACCAGTTTAGCAATTCTACTCTGACCTCTGGCATCAACAAGGCATTTAATCCCACAGAACTGCTGCTCACTGGACAATTTCTCTTTTTCAGAGCATTTCAGATCAGCAAATTCTGTCCGGCACCAACAACCATGACACGATCAAAGTCACTTAAATCCCCTTTGTTCCCCATTCTGATGCTCAGCAGATTTGTCTTAACCTTGTCTGTACATGCCTAAATGCATTGATTTGCTGCCTTCGGATTGACTGACTAAAATTTGCATTAACAACAAGCACTTGAACTGGTGTACCTAATAAAGTGGCCGGTGAGTGTATATCCCAACCTCACAAGTGTTATTATCAGCATTCATTTTCTGAACCAACCGTGTCGTTCTGTATTCACCCAACATCAGGTGCATTCGTCACTCTCACTAGCCATTAGCCGTCAGTGAATGATCATTTCTTTAGCTTATAATCACTGTCATTTCCTCCGTGGTGTGGCTCTAAGGAACCCAAGCACAAGTCAGAACTCAGATTGAGCGTCAAGGGCAGGTGGACATATCACTTCTTCCTGATAATGGGAGTTTGCAGTTAAATTTATCTTTGAATTTGTTGCCATTTATTTGCAAAGCTCTAACGGCTATGCAAGATAATAGAGAGATTCTAAGCCTATAACACTATCCTTTTTTTCGTTTTTGTTGAGCAAAACACCAGTTCTTTAAATGTGCAAAATGACAGAGGTTTAATTCCATTGTGCAACTTTATAAGATACATACAAACATTTATTTATGTATGAACTGTTTGTATGTATTCATTTGTTGGTTGGTTAGTTGGGAAGTTGTATTCAGAATTCACTTGCCTGAAAAATCTGGCCACGATCCATTTCCATGTCAAATATCTGTTTAAAGGCCAATATTCCAATATTGAACCCAAACATATTTTTTTCTATTATTCCAGTCTATCCAATATGTATACATCCTTAAAAAAATTCTAATCTTTACGCTTTTTTTCTTCATTTTTATAAGCATTCATTTTTTTAATTAAACTTGTGATTAATACACTTATATAAATAAACTTAGTTTAAGATATTCTCTGTAAAAAAAAATCAATGTTTCAATGTACAACAAAACATTTTTTTAAATTTTTTTTCCTAAAGATTTAGTAACACTACAACAAGGTGCAATTATTTGTTAACAATAGAAAATCATTGAAGAACACTATTTGAACAACATTTATTTATCTGGTTAAAGTTAATTCGTATAAATACTGTTTTTTTTCTTAATACATTAGCAAATACCAACGTATACAACTTTAAATGTTAAAAAATGCATTAGTGAGAATTTACATATAATTTAACATTAACTTTATTATTTAATAGGCTAAATGCTTTAAAAGTATTATTCATTGTTGGTTCCAGATACCTAATGCATTAACAAATAGAACCATATTGTAAAGTATTAATGATTTTTGCTTCTCAAGTAAATCTATCATGTTTTAAAGGGATACTCCACTTTTTTTGGAAATATTTTACCACTTCCCCAGAGTTAAACAGTTTTACCGTTTTCGAAACCATTCAGCCGATTTTCTGATATTTAGAAGAATATTAGTTAACAGACAGTTTCTAGTCTCATTGACTTCCATAGTATATATTTTTTCCTACTATGGAAGTCAATGAGACCAGAAACTGTCTGGTTACTGATATTCTTCTAAATATCAGAAAATCGGCTGAATGGATTCGAAAACGGTAAAACTCAACCGTTTAACTCTGGGGGAGTTGTAAAATGAGCCTATTTCCAAAAAAAGTGGAATATCCCTTTAAAGATGTTTAGATAGTTTCACTGGACAACAAAACAAAAAAAACTATTAAGATTTGGTTTAGTTCTTAATAATTTGGTAACACCACAATAAAGTACAATTAGTTAACATATTTTAATAACAATATTATAATCACATTTATTAATCTAGATTAAAATTAATTCATAAAACACTGTTTTTTTTCCCATAATACATTAGCAAACTTGAAATGTTAGAAAATGTTTTAGTTCAGTTTAACTATTGTTACAGTAGTTCCTAGCACCAAAGAGAACCTTATTGTAAAAAGTGTTAAAGATTGCATTCACACACACAGTCACCTCTAAAACACAGGGACGTACCGACAGGGCAGGCGCCCTCTGACACCAACAGCACCTCTCTCTGCAATTTGCAGGCATCTTTGCGCAGGAGACAGTGGTTCTCATAGCTCTCGCCGTTAGATCCGCACACTGGAGCATAGTCACTGCTGCACTGTAGAGAGAGAAAGAGGCACAGGTGTCACAGATGCATGTATCTGTTGTAAATGTTTAATGGTCGAGATCAGATGAGGACAAACTTTAATTACATCGGCGCTCTGAAACACGAGACATCTGTTCGGGTGTACATGACTGCAGATAGCGACGAGTGAAATAATGGCTGGTATAACGCCTGACCGTGACTCTAGAGCACACACACGTGATGAGCAACACAAGTCCGCTGGTGTTGTTGTGACCAGCTGTGGTGTGGCGCCTGGAGGAAGCAGGTCACCCAGAGGCAAGAACACAGAAGGTGAACCGCTTTCACTCGTATATCAAGCCAGGAGCAAATAGAGGTTATTTACATCAGCCATTAAACGAGAGGTTATCCATCTATCTGAATACGCACACACAACTGACACACAGCAAACACACTGTAAAATCACTGGAAACACACACTCACACCAACACAGAACTGCTGACTAATGGCCTGAGGGGAAAAGAAGAGCACAAGTGAGAAGGACAAAAGAGAGGGAGGGTGACTCTTTCAAAGTTTGAAATCTCTAGTGTGATTTATAAATCACAGGCAGCCAGCCGTAAACACAGGACAAGGTGATTTAATGAACCAGAACACACTGAATCTGTCGGAAATGTTCATTGATATGTACGTTGCAGTGATGTTGGGTGTACTTCTGCAATGAAGAGGCATGTTAATTCACGTTTTAAGTTCATGTTTATAGCAGGTAAACGTATATGGAACCACATTTGCCTTAGACTATCAACAAACATCTAATACTATAGTATGTTTAACTTACACTGACAGGATAGTTCACCCTAATATGACCTTCTTTCTTCTGTGGAGCAAGAAATAAGACATTTTTGAGCGTTTTTTCCCCCCATACAATGGATGTCATCAATGGTCCATATTGTTTGGATATCAACGTTCTTCAATATCTGAGGGTGCGTAAATGATGACAGAAGTTTCATTTTTGGGTGAACAATCCCTTTACCGTCTCAAAGTCCCATTAAGTTTATGCAGATTTAATACGTTTTCAACATTATGGCCATTTGTAAATTTGTTTTGGTGCCAAATTCATACATTTTCTTACAATCTGCTTGCTCCATTAGGCCACCACGTCATAAAATAGTTATGTTTTCTCATAAGAAATTGAGTTGCTTTAATAATACAGTGCAATAATCAGCAACTACTACAGTATAATACAATACAACGTTAATGTTAATTGATCAAAAACAAAATGTTAACTGATTTGTGTTTTTAAATCGGTTTGAATGAATAATTCAATGACTCACTTATATTTCACTTGTTTCATCACTGGATGAATCAGCTTTTATATATGAAGAGTTCAGATGCAAAAGCCTCTACATGTAAGTGCCATTTGAAATTTTCTTCTAGAATGATCATTTTTGTCAAGCTTGTATATTTAAGTTCAGTAATTTCACTTAAATTGCAATGAGGATTACCTATTAATTGTCATTTAAGTGAAATTACTGGACTTGAATATATAAGCTTGATAAAAATGATTACTTTAGAAGAAAATTTCAAATGGCACTTACATGTAGAGGCTTTTGCATCTGAACTCTTCATATATATATATATATATATATATATATACGAATCTCGAATGATTCAATGACATATACATTTTTAACAGTCACTTGTCGCCCCCAGGTGGCGTAATGATAAATCAATACAATCATTATTTTTAATGACATGTTCTCTTCAAAAAGTGATTTACTCTGTTTTTTTTCACTACCGTAGACGTCAGTGTTTATATCCGAACTAGAAACTTTTATACCAGTACTTCTGCGATAATAAGAATATTTGAAACACAGAAATAATGATACTGTGTGTTGTTAAATACACTCTCTGGGTCTGGGTCACTAGCAGCTCCAATGCAGATTTGAATGTGCCGCTGTGATTTTGTCAAAGGTTTAAAGGGATACTCCACTTTTTTTGGAAATAAGCTAATTTTTCAACTCACCCAGAGTTAAATAGTCGAGTTTTACCGTTTTTGAATCCATTCAGCTGATTTTCTGATTTTTAGAAGAATATCAGTAACCAGACAGTTTCTGGTCTCATTGACTTCCATAGTAGGAAAAAAATATATACTATGGAAGTCAATGAGACCAGAAACTGTCTGGTTACTGATATTCTTCTAAAAATCTAAAAATCGGCTGAATGGCTGTTTAACTCAGGGGGAGTTGTAAAATGAGCATATTTCCAAAAAAAGTGGAGTATCCCTTTAAATAGACACATTTAATAGGTGACTCTGTGTCATTTAGCAATGAGATTGAGATTATGAGTCAAGGTTGTGATCTTTTAACGATTAATCATGCAGCTCTACTATCTAGGCCAGTATTAGCAGAAAAAAACTGAGCATGATGAGCGTTTGACAGAATGGAGAGATGAATGAAAGACTGAGTAGAAAGATATAAAGAATTGAAAGGCTTAAATAAGAAAATGGATAATAGCAGGTGAAGGATGAATAGAGAGGAAGGAAATATGATATAAGCGCTGTTTTCTCATACATCTTCAACCAGCAGACGCTTTTTGACGAGGATATTAAAACATGTCATTAAGATAATTTTTTTTCTTCCAGTTCCTCCATTTACTGTAACTGCTCTCATCTATCTCTTATATTGTTTTTCCTGCTCTGAAGAACCGGATCCTTCACTGTGTCCTGGAACTCGGAGCGAAGCCACAAGTCATCTTCTACCATCCTGGGGCCTCATTTATAAAACTGTTCGTAGGATCCTTACTAAAAGTGTATGTGCGCCCGAAAGCCAAAAATGGCATACGCAAAAAAAAAAAAATTCAGATTTATAAAAATGTTCGTGGCAGAACCTGCGCAAAATTCACTTTATCCCAGTCAGCGGAAGAATGCACATGCGTCTGCCCCCCCCCCCCCCCCCCAACTTATGCGTCGGAAGTGGCGTACACCTCTTTCGGGGCCTGTTTAGTGCGTACTCAACGGTTATAAATGAGGCCCCAGGTCTCAGTGTTATAGACTACATATAGTCTATGAACAGCTTCAGATCCAAAACTACAGCTGCTGTGATTACAGGAAAAGAAACGATGGGCAAGCTAGCCAGAAAAGTAACAGTAGGAGTAACACTTAAGGTTACATTAGTTAACATTATTAGTTTTTATTAGCATTGGCATTTATTAATCTTAGCTAATGCCTACTTCAACATTTAATGTAATACAGTTATTTATTTTTTTTAATTGCAAGTTAACAAAACATTACAAAAATAAGAGCTCAGTACAGTTATATACAGTTATTTTTAAATCTAAAGTTAACTTTAGTTAATGCACCCTGAACTAATATTAAAAATGAAACAATGTATAGTATTATTTTTTCAACTTGCTTATTGCTAGGTCATGTTAGGTAGCCTAATCCATTAAAGTTGACCAATAAAAATGAGCTAAGCGAAATGAGAGAAAGTGTCAAGTTATGCTACCAAGATTTTAGCTCATGTTTAAAATATATATATATATATATATAAAATATCAAAATATTTGAGAGTAATTTGATCTAAAACATTATTTTAATATTAAGAATATATATCTTAAATATCTAAATGTAAAACTGAAGTATTGTGTGTGTGTGTGTGTGTGTGTGTGTGTGTGTTTATGAGGACAGAAAATGAGTGTTAATGGTTTATATTACAATTTAGCTTTATAGTTTAAAAAATCCTATTTTGTATAATGTAGTAGTGTCTGTTCAATAATGTAGTGTCTTAAACTTTTAAAAATGAAAGGAACTTCATCTCATTACATTTTTTACCTAATTAGATCTAACTCATTAGATTCAATTTTATGGATGCAAATCAGAAGATAGGATTATTAATAACAAATGAAGTTGAACGATAAGCTTGGCATCAGCGCCGGAACAGCTTCACAGTGTAACACGTAAAAACAAAAGATTCAAGAGTATTACATTATATGACTGGATGAGCAACATTAAACAGATGATATATTCACACTTGCACACAAGCACATCAATTGTAGACTAATGTGCCAAGGTATACAGCGCATTCAAGTCACGTTAGAAAGATATTTACGAGACGAACAGCACCACAATGTCGTAATTATGTGTGGGGAAACTCTGGATTTGTGGGGTATCAGAGAACAGAGAGTCAGGGGTGTCAGAAAACATGGTGGCATAAGTTGGGGAACTTTAAATAAAGTGATATTACCTTGATTACCTAAAGGGGTCACTGTATCCCATAATTAAAAGAGCAACGACACTGTATAAAAACCAAGTCTCTTATACTTTAAGTCTGATGAATCCACATGACTCATCAGACTCATCAGCTATTTCTCCACAAGAGAAATAGCTGCGTACAAACTATCACATACATACAAATTACACACATTATCTGACTATAGACTATCTGAGATGTGTTGGGAACAGCATTGGAGGAAGACATTTGAGTTAATCAGAGGTCAGTAATGAATTGGTAGGTGTAACAGAAAAGAAAGAGAGAGGGAACGGGGCTGGGCAAAAGTCGGTTAGCATGTTGCTTTGAGTGTGGAGGTTATGTTACTGTGATAGTGACTCCTAATGGAAGCTATCGCTAACATTATTGAGCTAAAGCACTCAGTTCTTCATATCGCTTCCAAGGTGATGGCCTCCGTCTGTTGACGTTGATCATATATGTGCATGTGTGTGGTTCAGGAAAACTATGTTACGGGGGAAAAATTGCTCCACATCGTTGGCAGTCCTTGTCCTTGTGGGGACATTCTTTGGTCCTCATAAGGAAAACAGCTAATAAAAAGTTGTAAAAATGTAAAAATGCAGGAAGTTTTCTGTGATGATTAGGCTTAGGGTTAGTGGATAGAATTTAACTTTTGTATAATATATCATTATTATTATTATCTTCATTATTTAATTTTTATTTTATGCTTTCCCATATTCATTTAATATCTTCTTTATAATTTTATTTTCACATTTCAAGACAAATTTCGACATTCTCTCTGACTCTTGAAATTGTTGACTTTTTTTTTAAGACTTCAATGTAAATGCCTTTCTTGCATGTGAAATGAGTAACAGTGCTTCACTGAATATTATAATAAATGTGCCCCATCCTTCAACAGCCTTTGTTCTTTCCCATGTTAATTTAATGCATTCTTTATCATTTTATTTTCACTTTTCCATGACCATTTTCCACGTTCTCTCTGACACTTGGAATTTTTGATTGATTTATTTTTAATAAATTACTGCTTTTTTAATTCTTCAACGTAAATGGCTTTTTGCACGTGTAATGACTAACAGTGTTTTAAGATAATACATCCAAATTTGCCCCCATCCTTACACTGCCTTCTTTGCTCTTGACGTACCTCGTGACCGACGAATAAGAATCTTGCTAGAGAGGCCAATCTACTTTGAGTGAAACTAAATGAGACAATGCACAATCATTTGCATCAGCTGTTCAACCACACAGCGCGGATGGGTTGGTCCATCTGGACCTGGTTCCCAGAACTCATGCTCCTCGTGACAGTCCCTCCCTTGGCCATTCCTCTGAGGAAGGACCTTCTGACCCTATGGCACCCACGTCCGAACCTCTGGAAACTCCATATGTGGTCTCTGGATGGGACGCGGAGGTTCTAGGTGACTTACCCCCAGAGGTACTTAACACCATCACTTCAGTGCGGGCACCGTCTATGAGACGTTGGTACGCTTGAAGTGGAACCTGTTCATCGAGTGATGTTCTTCTCGCCAAGAGGACCCCTGAAGATGTTCGATAGGTTCTGTGCTTTCCTTCTTGCAAGAGATGGAGCGAAGGCTGTCTCTCTCCACCATCAAAGTACATGCTGCCACCATTTCAGAATATCATGACCACATAGACGGCAAAATAGTAGGAAAGCACGACTTGGTTGTCAGGTTTCTTACAAGGGCGAGATGGTTAAATCCTCCTCTACCCCCCTCCATACCTTCTTGGGACCTTTCCCTGGTGCTTCAAGCACTCCAGGATGCTCTCTTTGAGCCTTGGCAGACTTAAAACTTCTCTCCATGAAGACTTTGCTGCTGGTTGCACTGGCTTCTATCAAGATGTTAGGGGACCTGCAGGCATTTTCAGTCGAAGAATCGTGTCTAGAGTTTGGGCCGGGTGACAACCATGTTGTACTGAGACCCTGGCCTGGCTATGTTCCCAAGGTTCATACCACTCCCTTCAGGGACCAGGTGGTGAACCTGCAAGCTTTGTCTGTTACTGCTCTCAGATCCATTATTGTATGACAATTACATGAACAGATGTTTAATTTAAAGTTTGTCAGTGTATGTTTTTCTTTTCTAAATTGGAACATGACAGACTCAAAGCCATGCCAGACCAGATATTATATAGTGCTTTGGCACTTGCACATAGTGATTTGACTCACATTCTACAAGACAGATGGTCAGATTGCAAGGGTAAATTAAAGAGAGAAAAAAACATTTTGCTTGACTTTTATGCAGAGTAAAATACACTGATAGCCACTACGTACAGGAGATTTAAACAATTTACATAGGTATTTCAAATTCCCATATACACCACTGTTCAAAAGTTTGGGGTCATATTTTTATTTTATTTTTTAAAAGAAATTATTACAGTTATTCAGCTGCATCAAAGATGCATTAAATTGATCTTTTCAATTTGCATTAAAAAGTCTTTATTGACAAATTTGATAAAAGTGGCATTAAAGACATTTACAGTTTAAAGTTTTTTTGTAACTTTAAACTGGCTTCTGTTTCAAAAAATACTGTTCTTTTGAAATTCTATTCAGTCTCAAAAAAGTATTGCAGTTTACACATTTTTTTTTTATCCAGCACAACCATTTTCCATTATTGATAATAATAAGAAATGTTTCTTCAGCACTAAATCAGCATAGCAGAATGATTTCTGAAGGATCACTAGACACTGACTGAACACCTGAAAATTCAGCTTTGCCAGCACAGGAATAAATTACATTTTTAAATATATTTTTAAAACAGTTATTTTAAATTTTACAAATATTTCACAATATTACAATGCTACAGTGTTTTTGATCGAATAAATGCAGCCTTGGTGAGCAAAAGAGACTTCTTTCAAAAGACCCAAAATTTGTGAACAGCATTAATATTATTTTATGTACACAATATATGGTATTGCTTTCCGTCTGTTATTACTTATTAATTATTGGTCGATAGCTACATGTGTTGGATGCATTTTAAGAATTTTTAATGCCCACGAGTGTTTCATTTATAGTGGTTTATCAGTGTTTCAAACACTCCCCATCCTCCATTGTTCGGACAAACAGACGGGTCACTCAATCAAACAGATTGCATTTCCATTTAGTGTAGCTAGTGGTCCAGAAAGAGACTGATCGCCTTCCATTTCTGTCTTTCGCTCTCTCTCTCTCTGAGTATGAGGGTTGGATCAATAGCATGTCAGTAAGTGAACTTGTGTGAATCACATCCATTCATCTCTCTCTCACACACACACTTCTCCCATTCCACTTTCTGTTTGGGAGTCTAGAGGCAGGGCAGGGCTTTGGGTAGCAGCGTCCAACCACATGAGTAGGGCATCCCCACACACACCCTTAAAGCGTCGGGTACCGTCTCTAGCTGCGCATGATACTTAACCGATAACCCTCCCCACCACAGCTAGAGGCACTCACATGGCCCCAGACTAGCGTTAGTGCCGCTCAATTGTATTAAGGGCAGAAATGAATGCAGCGTGACCCTTCTTAAGTGCACAAGGCATCTTTGTGCTGAGCGAGGCCGGGCGATCGAGCAGATGCATCAAAGGAAATTCCTCCCCGCGCACTGTGCGAGCAGACAGATAATGCTATTTACCTGAGTGATGCAGCTTGGCCTGCAACAAGACGCAGATGCACGATGTCTGAGTGAAGCAGAGCACTCTGACCGAGCGAGAGAACGCATGTGTGTGTTTTCTGTGTAGGTGTATTTTAATTTGCGACAGCTTGTTTACTCTGCATGTGGTGCTTTTAACGCCGTCACACGTTCAACATGTGGTGCTAATAAAGCGTGAAAATGGAGCATTGATTCCTACCTTAAAATCACAGATGCACGTCACCGTGTCCCCGATTCGCAGACACTCGCCGTCAAACTTGCACGTGTTTGTGTCACACAGAAAAAGATCGGTGTCCTGCTCTTCGAACCCTGTCATGAAACATACACAAATATAGGTTATAGATATTGTACAAAACATGCTAGGAAAACATAGCTGTAGTTTTGGGGTCTGTAATCTCTTTTTAATTCATATTATTATCTTATAAAACATATAATGACTGTATAATAACTGCTGTTCTTTTGAACTTTCTATTCATCATAGAATCCTGGAAAAAATCGTGAATGTTTCCACAAAAATACATTTAGCATCACAAATGTTTTAAATATTGATAATATTAAGAAATGTTACATGGGCATCAGATCAGTATGAATAGAGGAATATAGATGATTATCAGCAGTCATCACAGGAATCAATTACAATTTAAAACTAGGGCTGGGCAACGATTAATCGCGATTAATCGCATCCAAAATAAAAGTTTGTGTTCACATAATATATGAGTGTGTACTGTGTATAATTATTTTGTATATAAAAAAATCACACATGTGAATGTATATATTTAAGTAAAATGTGTTATTAATATATAAAATATTAATATAAATTATGTATAAATATATTTACAGTATATTCATGAAAATATTTCTTAAATATATGCATGCATGTGTGTGTATTTATACATGCAAAATAATTATACACAGTACACACACATATATTATGTAAACACAAACTTTTATTTTGAATGCGATTAATCGCGATTAATTGTTGCCCAGCCCTATTTAAAACTATTAAAATAGAAAACTGTTATAGTTATTTACAGTAGTTATTAGCATTTAGTTATTTTATTACTATATTAATAACAGTATTCATATTTTACTGTATTTTTGATCAAGTAAATGCAGCCTTGTTAAGAGACTTAAAAAAACAACATTAAAAAATCTCACCGACCTAAAACATTTTAACTGTAATGTATATAAAACAAAAAACATTTTACATTATGAAAGATCCATACAGTAAAATTAACAATTCATTTTACTATTTAGCATTGGTTGCACATATCATTTTTTAATTGACTGACAGCACTAATTTCAATAACTACTGTAATTTTGCTCACACATTTTGGGTTTGTTCATAATTTGACACTACCAGTTAGACCGGGTCACAGAAACTCATTTAGCAACCAAGTTCGCGTGTAATGTCTCAAAAATGGGCTTGAATGTTTCATAATCAGTTCATTATCAACAACAATCTTGCCTCAAGTGCACCAGAGGTCAGATGAAACACTAGTTCCTTAAAAATGAATATAAACATCACTGGTGTGAAACAACCTCACACAACTACATCCTCGGGACAAAAGGACACTTGATTCCGAGTCGGCTAGAGGACATTAAAGCTAAAGCATATCATGAATGCAGTAGCAAACAACAGATACTTTGTTACAAAAGCTGCTTAGATAAAATAGAGCGTGTCCCTGGTTTGAGGTCATAACAGCCCAGGGTATGAAGCTTACAGACCTCTGTACAGAATGTGGGCAGGGTGCTTCTTAATGGACTGAGGTTTTCTCCTTGTCTGTCAACATAAATGCTAAGTTCATAGGCATAGCAGAGTGAGCAGACAACATACACAGTAGGGCTGTGCTCAAAATATCAATACAACGTTGTACATTGCCATCAGTGTTGCCAGATGTACGATCATTATCGTATTTGTACGATAATTTTGACCTCTGTAGGATGTATGATAAATAGTGAAAAAAATCCCATTATGTACCATAATTTCTGAATTTTTTGACACTTCAATCAGAGGTCATTGTAACCATAGTGCTTCTATACTCATTGAGCTGTGGATCTAGGGGATGATTGTGAGGAGAAAGTTAAAGTGAGAGAGCAGAGAGAGAGAGAGAGCCTCATGTAAGCTACACCCCCTGACCCCCCGGTCAACAATCCAGTCAACCACCCCCACCCTCCATTTTAGTTCAACTCATTGTTTTTTCATTGACAAAAACGAAATAATTTTTTAAGTGATAACAACTGTTATAACTAGAGCCTGACAGATAAAGGATTTTGAAGTCCGATACCGATACAAATATTTATTGGTTTCAAAATCCAAAATTCCGATATATCGGCCGATATTTTTTTAAAAATTATTATTTCAGAAACGCGCAACAATTTGTAAAACATACATTTACAATATAACAGACCAAGGAGAGATGATACCTCTCATTGCTATAACTGTCACACGCTATTAAATAAATACTTGTGTCACATTGTCAAAAGTGAAAACTGTAACAACATAACGTAACTATTACTAGCTAATTCCGTTTCACTCTCGGCTTATTTAACAGCAGCAAAACTGGACATGATAGTCACAAATTTTGTCATGCTTATTTGAGTTAAGAGAACTGATGCGGATGTTCTTTTAATTGTTATTCAAGCAATGTATTTCTCGTGACCAACTCAACGAATGTCGCCAACAGGGACGGTGTGCCCTCTGGTGGACAAACTATACTCCAACACTCATGACATGGTTGAAGCATGTTTAGTCCGTTTTTATTTTATTTTTGAAATTTATCGGCCATTTATAATTTATCATTTACCGGCCATTATAACTGCTGATACCGATAGTTTGGAAAATGCCTAATATCGGCCGATAATATCGGCCTGCCGATATATCGGTCTGGCTCTAGTTATAACACTGCCTATTGTATAATAATAAACATAGCCTATTGTACTGTTACTAAACTCTGAAATTCAAAATTCGTATCGTATCGTGGCTTTAGTACCGTGATGCGTAACGTATCGTGACACTGTTGGTGATACTCAGCCCTAATCACACTAAGAGATAATAACCCATTTTCAATTTTGCTAAATACACTTCCAAGGCCTCACACACAACCTCCATATCTGCCTATTACATACTGTACAATGCCTTGAGTCACAATTGAACTCAAAGGCTTCTTTCTCCCTGTAAACACAAAGATGAACAGGATAATTCAGGATGAATATTTCATAAGCTCTACCATCTGCAAGTCAAAGAACAGGATGTGCCGAGCATCAACGTCACACTGTATAACGTTACAAAATGGAGCAATAATGAACCTTGTGGAAAAAAGTGCACTTAAGTGTTTTGATCATAATACTTGAATCCTTAAGAGTCAATATTAATAAGTAATACATAGAGTCAATATTTGAGAAGTATATTTCAGGTAATACAATTTATATATGAATTAAAGGACAGATTAGTGTACTATTTGGGAACACGTGCACATCGTTGTTACATAAGCATTCTTTTAATATTGACACTGTCAGACAAAAAGAAATGGGGGGAAATGCACATAAGTAAGCTTGTTTTGATCTTTCTAACACTGTGTGACTTTGCATAACATTGTAATATACAATATAGATACTTTTTAAATTATATTTTAAGCTCTTCTCATATTTACAGGATTCCTCTGAAGAGAAAATCATGCTGTTCTTAAGACAGTCAACAACAACAAAAACCCAGGAAAGACTTGTCTGTCTTGTAGGTTGTGCAGGTTTATTGGAATTATTTTGAGATCTGTAAAAAAAAACTTGTAAAAGATGCTATATAGCTAAATATATGACACCCGCGTAGACAAACTTACCTGAGCCCAAATTAATGAGGAGTGAGAGAGATAATAACATGCAAGAAGAGAGAGAGCGAGCTCAGAGCACAGATGGTAGATATGATTTCTCTCGCTGAGATGAGACATGCATAAAATTTAAATATTGCCGGATCAGTTGTGTCTGGCTGTGCAGCCCATCATCCTCAGCGATGGTGCAGACTACTTAGCCGAGACAAACGAGTGGGTATGCGTGTGTGTGAGTGGGTATGCGAGTGTGTGTGTGCGAGAGAAAGAGAGAGAGAGAAATGGGGAAGAGGGTGACACAGAGTGATACAGAGGTGCTGAAACAAGACAAGCAGCCAAAGTCTCAGGATAAGTAAGTCTGTGAGGAATGATAATGAACCAGAGACAAGCAGGCTGAGTGGAACGGAAAGACGACACACACCATATGACACTGCAAACGCAAACAAAATAGAGAATTTCAGAGTAGGAGTTGTGGCACTCCAGTGCTGGGGTCACTTCCATTTCTATTCATCATAGTCAGTGCTTTGCATGCAAAATCAGCTCGCAAGATTTTGTGCTTTGAATTGCACTATAACTATAGTGAGACATAAGGAATTTAATGGTTTCATCAATTATTCAATTATTATTAGTACTTTTGAAGGATATATACTATATATATATATATATATATATATATATATATTCATACTACATGCTAGATATATATATATATATATTCATACTATATATATATATATATATATATATATGACCCTATTCGATTACACAATCAAAATATGAGGAAAATATTGTAAATATTTTTTAAATATTTTAAATATGAAGCAAAAATGAAACACTAAACGTGGTTAAGGTATTTTCTGACAAAATGATTTGGTAAAAAAAAGGGCAAACTACTGCTACAGGTTTTATTTTATTTGAAAAATGCATAGAAAAACAAAAATCTCACAAAAAAAGAACACATTGACTACAGCATACTCAATTATTAATATTTCATTGGTCCTCTCTCGTTTTTGCATGCGTTCATAATTTCTTTGTACGACAGCCAGGCCAAAAATGATGTCACTGTACTACGTAGACCCTAAAGGGACATGGTGATGTTCACTCACAAAAGTTTTGCATTCCCGTCCTAAAATAATAATAAAAAAAAAAAATAAAAAAAAAATATATATATATATATATATATATAAAACAAATTGCATTGCTCGCAAAACCTTTGCGTTGCAAAGAAAAACGTGGTGTTCCTTTGCAAAACTTTTGCATTTCCCCGGAAAACTTATATAAAATAAAGTTTCCCGGAAAAGCACAAAAGCATTGATATACATATATGTAAATAGGGCTATCAGTCAATTAAAATGTGTTACATACGCTGATGAATTAATCAATTTAATCACATATTTGCAGATAAAACATTAATAAAGATCATTCAAAGACATTACATTGTGGCACTGAACAGAAATGAGAAAAGTAGCTTTAGACATCATTGTTCAGTCATTGTAGGTCAATGTACGCAAGCAGAAGAACATATTTTTCCATTACAGTATGTTGCGTCTCTTATTTCGAATCGAATATGACTGAAAGTAATGGCTTCAGCGAGGTTCAGCGAATGAGTCAGATGTTAATTTGGTAACCACTCCAACTATTTCAGTGTGTAAGTGAGATGTTTTAAAGTTTGTGTGTGACTCATTTGCGAGTCATTTTGATTGACTCATTAAAAATAACCAAATTTCATTGGCGAATCAGGCAACACTGGTTGCTTGTAGCCTGGTTGTTGGCTTTTACGCCTCAAATTCAATGCAGACTGCTCATCCATATTCCATATTATCTCAGCTAAAATTGTAAACTGGTAATATCATTATTATCAATATCATTATATCGCAAACTACAGAGAAAGTTTATAGTGTAACCAGAAACTAAGCATACCTCATTTTCTTGGTAGTTTAGTTGGTGAACAGTGAACTTCACACAGGAAGTGGCACAGAAAACACAGTGACAACAACAGAACTGGAAGTATACCAAAGGTGACACCAGAGTTATCAGAACATTTGCTGACAAAAAACACATCACAAGAAATCTGTGCTTGCATATGTTGTGCTAATGAACTCGGGGCAAAGTTTCTTTGAACTAAAACATCTGCTAAATGAATAAATGAATATGCAAATGGCCTGAGTATCGTTAACCCGCAGGGTGCAAAAGCTACCGAGCATCTGCAGTAGCATTACCTAAGCTCACACTAATGTGAGTTATTGCTACCAGACCGCTGTTGTGTTCGTGAACAGAGATGTTTTATTACAGTGTAATGTGCAATATATTTGAGATGTCGGGCAAAGGAAGCATTAAAAAGAATTCTTAATAAATGTGCAATCACACAAAAATAGAAATCCAATTATATATATTTTCAATATAATTTTTGTATTTAGTCCCAAAAGACCTCTAAGCGATTCCATTGGCTGAAAGAACTTTTATTGCTTACTATATTCAGTGCCTGATTATTAGAAATCCAACAAAATCGCTTTTTGGTGTCGTCTGACATATTTTGACCATTAATCTCTAAGTGGACTAAATTAAACAGGCAAACCAATTTTTCATGACACCAGTGGTATCTTGTAAAAGCAAAGATGTACAAAACCACATATAGTTATTGAGTTAATCAAACCATGTACAACTATGCAGGTTTTGGATTCACCTGTCCATGATTGGTCATATTTCTTAAGGGTTTTGACATAAGATGGATTCCCGTGTTAGAATGGAGAATGCAGGGATCTTAAGACATATTTTTTAAAGGTTGAACTAGTTTTACAAAAATTGCACAAGACACGATTCAACGGTCAAATACGTTAATCTGAATGTGTATGGCGGTTGATTCAGTGCCAAAACAGGGATGAACTTAAAGTCAGTATGAAATAGAAATTCAACCTATTTCAAACATTACATCCATGCATATCTTTCTTCTTCTTTTTTTTACCTTGTATTTTTTAATCACAATGTCATAACTCTATCCTCCAGTAAAATGACAGACTTCTCTCTGGAGCCGTATGCCCTATGTCTTCCATCATTTCACCTGCAAAAACCTCGTCCCTTTCTTACAATGGACTGAAAGCACGCATTAAGCTTCTATCCAATAAATAACCAATGGATGGAACCAAGTCCTGTCCTTTTTCAATGATAGTTTCACTCGGATGTACATCACAATACATGAAGTCCACTACATTGCAATTTTAAAGACCCAACTTTTCCAAGTGTGTTTTACTGTAAAAACTACCAGGCTAAAGCACAGCATTCTAACGTCATGCTAATTAAAGCAATGCAACTGAAAAGTTAGTAATTAGTCCACCATTGTGACCCATTCATAGGCTACACACACACATGGCTGGACATCTCTGACAATTAGAGCACAAAAAAAGTGTAGAAACGATTTCCACCCAGAAATACGTATAATTTCACAATAATAACAAAGAAACTAGAAGTAACACTTAATTAAAGTTGGCATGAAACATATATGTGGCTTTTCTTCTCTTTTGTGACGTCTATTCAAGCAAAATGGCTTCTCGAACAAGAAATAATGTAAGGTGGGACCAGATTTTTTCCATTGGGAACTGATTGGATGGTTGGATAATTGTGGTTTCCAATTGGTCGATCTCACGTGAGTGACAGGTTGTCCCGCCCTCACGCCAGTATACACATAATTCAGAGAAGAGAAGTTGTTGCAAAAGGGAGGGGCAGTTATTTTGATTAAAGTTTATGAGGGCACATGAATAAAAAATGAATAAATAATGTAGGGCTGTCAAATGATTAATCGCGATTAATCGAATCCAAAATAAAAGTTTGTGTTTACATATGTGGGTGCACTGTATATAATTATTTTATCTATATAAATACACACACACACATGCTTGTATATATTTAAAAAAAATATTTTCATGTACTACTGTATATAGATTTATATACAATTTATATTATATATAAATACCAATATTTTATATATAAATAATTTTTTTTCTTAAATATACATGCATGTGTGTGTATTTATATATATACAAAATAATTATACAGAGTGCACCCACATATATTATGTAAACACAAACTTTTATTTTGGATGCGATTAATCGCGATTAATCGTTTGATAGCCCTAAAATAATGATGTGGATGGATACATAATTTACAATAAAAACTACAATATTCAATTAAAAAAATAGAAAATAGAAAGGCTTAAAAAGTATTTTTTGGTAAAAGATACTAAGATTCGAAAAATCTTATTTTTTACACTGTAGTGAATACAGTGAAATCTCAGTATTTCAGTAGTGATTTGTGGGCTGTCACGCCTCCTGGGTTCAGTCACGGACGGTTGTTGATGCTAGCCATGTTGGTAACAAATGCATGTAAGCAAGCACTACCCTGTCTCTCGTAACAGATGGTCCAGTAAGAATAGCCCGGCCATTAGTGTAGTATTTATACACTCATCATTAATCTACCATTGAGCTCGTTGGCTTTCTTTTTCAAAAATAGACAAGCAGGAAAAGAACTGGTGTTAAATGAAGGACTTAGCTCGGTCTGTGACTTTTTTGGAGGTGCCCTTGGAAAAACCTCGGTGTCCACAAGGTTAATAAGAACTGAACTTCGCACCTTCTGGCACACCTGTGGAGGATCGACCCAAAACCCCTGGGAGTCGAGCTCGGTTTCACCGCCATATGGCTGCATGTGACAGCTGCCCATAAGTACCGATCGAATGAACAGTGTTTCCTGTCTGTCTCGTGCGGCCAGACAAATCGCATTCGCTCAAGATTTTATCTGGAGAATCACGTCACAATGTGAGTTTGGATGGCTGAGAGCACACACCGACAAAAATACACGCATTAATATCTGAAACGTTTCAAGGGCATAACTATTTTACCAGAATGCAGAAAATTCAATTACATGGGCTAATTTAGCAAATTAAGGAGCCCACGTGAATTCCACACATTCCAAAGCAAAGCAACCTTTTTTACCACTTTGTAAGGGGAAACAAGGCCTAAGGGATTGACCTTAAATGGAAGGTATTTTCTCCTTTTATCCATGTGATTTCACTCACTTTTGCATTCGAAAAATCTCTGTTTTTAATACGAAACAAATCTTGTCCAAATCATTGCCACAGTGAATTCGGGCCCGCTTAAAGCTGGGCAAAATTGGTATGCTCATTGTTCACAAAGTTCTAGACAGCTTGTTCCTTCGCTTTTTGCATAATTTGGCTACTTTTATCATGCTTTTATCATAGTTACTAACAAAAGCTTGGTAGTCAGAACTTACAATGCTAAAGATTTTCATTCAGTCAGACAAATATGTTTAAAATGATGCATTGTGTCATATACTTATTGTAAACATACTTTCACCAGCACAGCAATATCACCTCAAAAAGGTTTCTGATTTTGATAATTATCAGCATTTTATTGACATGTAAATGCACTCACTGGGCCATGACTGCAATAAACCACTTCTCTACAAAATCTGCTGAACGCTTATTTACTTTTAAACCGTTTTGCCAGTAGCTTATGCCAAACAGCCTTTTACTATGCAAAGTGTGAGCCACCGAGTATAACACCACACAAGCTAAGTGATTTGTCAGTTTACTGCGTTTTAAAGCTGTGCCATGCATTAAATCTCATCGAGACAAGATTTAAACCCAAATCACAAAAAAATGCACTGAAGCTGTGAATCTTCTCCTCTGAAGATCTTTAACATGGTCATTTCAAAACAGCCTACAGTACATTTGTGAATGGCCTAAATCTGTTTGTAATTGTAAATGTTTTATTCTAATTATGTACATTAAATTATTTTTGATTTGGATTTGATTTATTAGACAAAATAATAGTGAAAAAATACACTCATTTGTCAAGGATAACACAATAGTGTTTAAACAAAACTTATTTCCATTGTGGTCCTTGACGTAAGGCACAACTTCACTCTTAGAGACAGGTTACCTTGGCACTGCACACTGTTATACTTACAACACTACAATAAGAACACAAATTTCCAAAATATACATCACGATTAAACATCCACCCAAAAATATGAATACAAATGAATCACTAAAACAACGTATAATAGCTAACTTTTAACTTTCAGACTAAAGCCAACCATATTTGACTTACACTGGCAACTTTCTCGTGCCCGAGTATTCAAAAGACCCCGACCGTACATTGTTTCGAAATGACATAATGTAATATCCATTCAAATCTGCCAAGTATAATAACAACGCAGCTTTTTTATTCATTATCTTGTGTACCATTGTTAATTTAAAGTGCAAAACTCTGCTTTCTAACCACTTAAGATGCCTAAAATTGGAGGCATCATCATGTATTAAAACCTAAAACCAACCATATCAATTTATTTTGAGATTTCTGTAACTTAAGCCATAAATGAGTCAAATTGGACATCCAAGAATTGCATGTGTACTCCAAATAACATAACACTAAACAAGATGCAAGTATTTTAAAATTTTGCTTATTCAAAAAAACTAACACATCTGGCAAGAAATTTTGTCTTAACATTAACCTTCCCTAAAATTTTCATAGCCATACTTGTACCACTTAAATCATTGTCCAAAATGAATCCAAGATAATTAACAGTGGTTCTATTTGATATTACACAAACAATCCCCAACAGACAGATAAGTTAGGAGCTTTGTTCAGTTTACTTTTCATCCCAAATGACATGGATTCAGTTTTACCTAAATGCAATGAGTTCAAAAGTTCAAAACATCATTCCAATCAGATTCAGCAATTAGCATAGCTATCCAATTACACTGAACAAGAAAATGTTTTTCTGCACATTTTATAATCATACAATAATCATGCTGTCTAATCAGCATCTTGATTTGTGAGGTGGATGGATTATCTCGGCAAAGGAGAAGTGCTCACTTACACAGATTTGTGAACAATATTTGAGAGAAATTGGCATTTTGTGTGCACAGAAAAAGTCTTAGATCTTGACTTTAGCTCATGAAAAGTGCTGCGTTTATAATTTTGTTCAGTGTATCATGGGAGGAGGCCTCTATACAGTTTCCTTGACAGTTTTCAGCACCACCACAACTCCTCACTCTTGGCTGGTTCCTTCCACAGCCAGGAACACAGGGGGAGTACTCTGTGTTCGGGCCAAAATACCAAGCTTGGAGCCCTCTGATTGGACAGCAGACCAAATACGCATACTCCTTTATTCTATCTGATGATTTGTAAGTGTGAACTCGTGAACTAACTTTAAAAGGGTAAATCACCACTGGCACTGCTTTTAATAAAACTTGGCTGTCCATGAAGTAGAAGATTGTGTTCATCGCTTGTTGTGCGTAGGGATCATTGTTCAAACATTGAATTTGATGTTTGTTTCTGTGCAGCTGGCCACTCCAGCCTCATCTAAATTTGTGGGCTATGTTCTGAATCTTTCGCACTCCCTAGGATATATCACATATTAGTAAGATATACCATTGTAGATCTTACAATATAACTAATACTTGTGTAAGATATAGGCTATTATGCAGTATTGCATACTCTTATTATATGCTATATATTGCCCGCATGCTGTTAGATGCAAATGCATTAAATAATTGCGTAATTATTTGAAGAACATAAATATGGATTTGGTGAAGTCGGTTTAACCATACCAATTCGAGCCCTCGTCCTCGTCCTTTGGAATTGCATGTAAAGTGGATTTGCATCCGCAGCGCAGTAAACAACACAGCGTCTTCTCCAACACATTCTCATCCCAAGACGTCATGTAACTGACGCTTTTGACCATACACTGTAAAAAAATGTTTTCAAGATTTGCTATCACTTCATCTTTTCTTTTGTCAAATCAACTTAAATAATTTATTTAGTTCAGATAACTTATTATTTTGAGTTTCTGATGATTAAATCAATCTCCTTCATTGTATTAACTCACTTTTCCCAGTTCAATCAACTTAAAATTTTAAGGCAACCAGGTTACTTATTTTTTTTAAGTTAAACCAACAATATTTGTTACAGTGTACGTCAACATCCAACGTTTTAGGGTACCCTTTAACGTCAGTTAGATGACGATCTTAGGGCGTCAACCAACTGACGCTTTACCTTTAGGTTTAGGTCTGGGGTAGGGTTAGGATTAGATAGCGTCATCTAATTGACGTTAAAGGGTACCCTAAAACGTCAGATGGTCAAAAGCGTCAGTTAGATGACGTGTTGGGAAGAGAACGGGCAGTCTTCTCGACATGTCGACAAGACAAACCAAACTCTTCCAGGCCTCAGCTACAACTATAGTGTTTAGGAGTTTTACAAAGTAGACATTGTTTGCAATAAATACCATATGCTGGCAATGGCATTGTAACAAACCTATGTAAGAATTGCCGAATTATTGACAACTCATTTTAGGCAGTTCAGAATTTTCTGATATATAGAAGAATATCAGTAACCAGACAGTTTCTGGTCTCATTGAATTCATTAGTAGCAAAAAAATGTACTATGGAAGTCAATGAGACCAGAAACTGTCTGTTTACTGATATTCTTCTATATATATATATATATATATATATATAATTGGCTGAATACATTCAAAAATGGCAAAACCCAACTGTTTAACTCTGCAGGAGTGGTAAAATAAGCCTATTTCCAAAAAAGGTGGAGTATCCCTTTAAAATTTAACACACTGTATGAAAGATTGCTTCTTTGATCAGAAACTTATAAAAGGTTAAATATTTCGTTTTACATTATGACTAGACTGAAACCTTTCTGTTTATTTACAGGTTTAGATTGTGAATCCCTGGTAATGCTTCTATGTTTGCATGTTGTTCAGGTCAGGTGTGTGAGCACGTAACTTGTTTTCAGTGTTTAGGAATTGTAGAACAGAGGAATAACAATGTTCAGAATGAAAAACAGAAACATCTGCCATCATGCATATTTAAAGAGGGTGCTCTTCCTTACCACTCAGCTTTATGAGCATTCACTCTGTGGGGACGTCTCGGATTACTGTCCTTTATTTCTCCTGCTCACCTCCAGGTACACAACTCACACTACACCATTCGATACCAACTCGCTCTTTCTTCCTGAACGAGCCAAACGACATTATTATTTTATAACAAACACTCTTGCGTTAGCCATTCAATTAGCCCTGCAACATCTTCCTGGTGGCATACATTAGCCATGCCTCTTCTGAGCCAAGTAATGATGGCAGAACAGAGATAAAAAGAGGAGAGAACTCTCTTCCTCCTCATTTTTCTTGACTGAGTAGTGGCATCCTTCCTGTGCTCTACTGGATTAAATCTCAATAATGGCATTAAAGGCGGGATAGGAAAGAGAGAGCCGAACGGAAAACCCCAAGAAACCCAAAATAGGGCACCACAACTTCCTCATTAGCCCAGGAGCTCAGACAAGCTTTCCCTGAAGACCTTCCACTCTCGTAGTCTTTCTATTTCTCCTTCTCTTCCTCATACACACAAACGCAATCAAAATAGGCTCTGGCGCACCAAGTGTCTAAGGAATGAGGAATAAAGCGCTGAGGTGCAGGATTATACTAATCCCTGTGGTCTTTCACAGTCTGAAGGAGAGAGAAATTTCCAAAATAGTCAGGTGCTTTCCTCCATACTGAAGTTATACAATGCAAAAATGATCTTTCTCTTTCAGTATTTTGGTGTTGTTGCCCAGAAAAAAAATCCCTAAATCGAAATAATCAATGCATTTCTAAATCAATTAAAAAATATAGTTATGATTAATTAAAAAATAATTACCGTTTTCAAATAAATTCAGCCGATTTTCTGATATTTAGGAGAATATCAGTAACCAGTTTCTGTTCTCATTGACTTCCAAAGTACTATGGAAGTCAATGAGATCAGAACCTGTCTGGTTACTGATATTCTTCTAAATATAAAAAGTCAGCTGAATACATTCGAAAACGGTAAAACTCAACTGTTTAACTCTGGGGGCGTGGTAAAATGAGCCTATTTCCATAAAAAGTGGAGTATCCCTTTAATTTCAGCTCCAGTGGTGTCCTCAGCAGCACTTCTATATAGTACATAGAGATACGAACAGAAACAATGGTGTCAATTTTACCGTATCAATTCCGCGAATGAATACGCGAAGCAGAAAACAGTGTCTTCTCGACATGTTGACAACATCTTGCTGCTCAGTTACAACTATTGTATTTTAGGGCAGGTCAAAGTAGACATTGTTAGCAGGCACCCAATGAAGAACATGGATGGTTTGAAATTATGGAAATTTGTTACAAACCTACGTAGATATGTTATGGGACTGAGCCTGGGATTGCTGATGACTCTTTTCGGCAGTTCAGAATCTATTCTATCATTTAAGGAGACAACTTTATATGTTGTGCACTTTGATCTTTACAACTTTGCTGATCTTTTAGATTAACTAACAGCTATATTGCACACTACATAGCCCCTTTCACACAGCGCGTTGATCCCGGGAAATTGCAGAACGCCTTCTGTGTGAACGCAAACAGGACCCGGGATTGACACTGGCATCGATGCTGGGTTGGAGACCTAGTAACATTGCCGGAATCAGTCCCAGAACGCGCACTGTGTGAACAAAAGCCAGGACCAATGCCGTAAGGGGTGTGTTATAGCCATCGCGCGACTCTGTTGCTCTTAGAAGAAAGTTTGAGTTCGTCATCAACAAAGAAAGGATAAACAAATGTCTGCAAACTGGAACGAAGCAGAGACAGGAGCTCCTCACTATCCACGCTGATGCTGCGATCGTTCACCAGCTTTGTTGAACCAACATGACATCATGACTTTTGCGTAAACATACACGGCACTTTCGAGTCAAGTGGCGTGTTATCTCTACGCATTTTGAGCGATCCACGTGTATGTGTGTATGTCTACGCCATTAACGTCCGAGTGATTCCGCGAGTCTGTACACGCCGTCAAATGTCCAGTCATAAATGCCATTAACCCCAGTGACGGTTAAGTTTAGGGATGGGGTTGAGGTAAGTCATACCTTTTTTTGTCTCTAGGATGGTAAGAGAACATTCATAAATGCCATTAACCTCAGTGACGGTTAGGTTTAGGGACGGGGTTGAGGTAAGCCATATATTTATATAAAGTTAAGTCAACGGCGTTCATAAACACGCTGAAAAGCGATTATGCGTCTTGATAGCACGGCAAAAATGGAAATACGAATTGGCGTGTCATACACACGCTACTTCATGAGATCAGTCTGGTTGAACGGTATGCGCGTGTACGTGTTTTCGACGCATATGTTACACGTCTCAACCTGACGTCATGCGTCTTTACGGGATCTTTAGGGGTTGTGTGTGAACGCACTCACAGTTCCCGGCAAATCACTGGCAGTGTGAATGAACCGAAATCAAACAATCCCGGGACAAATGCCGGGTCACAGGGGCTTATGAAAGGTAATATTAAAAAAGTATAATAGGGGCACTTTAAGAGGAATGATTGGCAGTTTACCATTCTGTGAGAGCCAAGCAACCATTTATGGGTAATTTAAACAATCAAATAATCTCTTTATTAGCTCCTTGATGCCCTTAGTAGTTCACCAGCGGCATTAGCTGCTTAAACTAGTGTGCATGACTGTGTAAGCCTGCCAAAGAGAAAAGAAGCTTACAACAAAAAGACCCGTGTAACGGACTCTGATAGATCTGTATTGGAATATAGTCAAGCCAGAAATCTGGCAGCTTGTCCATCTGACAGCTTATTTTATCAAGCTCTGCTTTCGACACATGTGACAGCACTGTGGTGGGGTTACATGATGGGAAGGAATCGATATGACGGAGCCCAGCCCAACACACACAGAATGAGAGAGAGAAGAGAAGAACATGTCAACAGCAAATTTACAGGTCTGCTGTGCTCTTAATTCCCTTCATTTTAATCAGATTTCTTATTGACGTGTCTAGGTAGAGAGTAAACTGTTTTATGAAGGAGGTTCAGCTGCATTATCTCACATAGGCCACTGTAGGTTTGTGCAACAGATAGATTTCTTGTAGACCGTTGCCCCCCTGCAGCTATTTAAAGAGAAACATAATTGCACAGCGGGGCCCTTTGTTCCCAAAGTATCTCTGACAAGCGCTCCCTTTCAGTGCTACATTTACTCCCCTGATATGGAGTAAAGCAGCACCAGATGTACTTGTTAGGGGCCAGATGATAGCCTTCACAGATTTCACATGCACAAATGTTCGGTAAAACCTTGCGGCTACAAATCGTTGCAGTTAACTCAAAAGTTGCACGTGTACTGAAAATCTAAGCAGGATCACAATCCGCACTAAAAATTCTACCTGTAGCTGGTCCCTAGGGCAGCACCCTCACATTTGTGCCTAAAGAACTCATATTAGCACATTAATGCACCCTATTAATACAGTGCACTAGTCTGTTCATCATTATGGGATAGAACAGGTACAAATGAGTACCTTCGAGGGTACTAACCTAGTGACAAGCGGGAACATTTCCTCATTTCTTTTCCCTGACAGTGCACACACCAGAAGCCTACAACAAGGTATGTGCTGCCTACCAACGTTGTAATTTTAAAAATGACAGGTAGCTATCATTTTAGGTCAGATTTGCACATAAATCCCAGTGTTTCCTGCAGAATTTTTATTTTTCATGTTCTAATGTCATTAATTCAAATACATTTGTTACAAGACTGAATGTATTTTGCTGTCAATAATAGTTTCTGACTTAATGTTAGATTCGCATGTAGGCTACACAAAACATACAATAGTAAAATCGATAACTTGTGGTGTCGTTGAGGTTTTTTTTTTTTTTTTGAACAATTCCTTAAAAGAGTCATTTCGTGAGTCGGACTACAGTTGTTTCTGCTATTGGGTTTTTTTGCTATTATTTGCAGTAGCTTTCTATACTTTTTTTTACTCATTACATTCAATTTAGAACACAACCTCTCAACTTGTATTAGGGTGACGGTGAACCATGACTGACCAAGACTCCAGGTGGACTAAACATCGTAGCCTATGTGTGTTTAGTTTATTCAAAATAAAATCCCCAGCTTAAAGATCAATTAATAACCCCATTAACAGACAAACATGTGAGAATAGTCGCGCAAAGGTGCACGAACAGAGGAGCGTGTTCGGGTCTCTTACCGGAGCAGTTCCACCCGGTGGGTGTTTGACAGTCGCTCAGCGATGACGGGAACGCGCAAAGTTGTTTCAGTGGTACTATACACAAAAAGCAATACGTCGTAAGTAACACTAAATGTGTCCAATTATCCTGCCGCGGTCTGCGTGTCTGTCGCAGCACAGCGCAAAGAGCCATCTCAGTTCACAGGGAATGACACGGGGACATGAACCGAGGGATCCGATCCCACGACGAGCGCAGGCGACACAGATCTCAGCAGCGGAGCAGTGATACACATCTTCCGGGCAATGCCGCGATGATCCCCATGTATGTATGTGCTCTGATACCGGTGCGGTTGGACTGTCTGTCTTGACAAGTGGAAGTGTCCGGTTGCAGTGATGAAACTCAAAGCTGAGATGAAGAGATATACATCCAAGCATGGACCTGAAAAAGCTGTCCGGATCCACTAGTTGATCATGCTGATCACTCCATTCTGAGGGGGAAATAATGCTAAGCGCTGTCTTAAGTCTCTCTCTCTCTCTCTCTCTCTCTCTCTCTCTCTCTCTCTCTCTCTCTCTCTCTCTCTCTCTTCGTACAAGAGGTCTGTGAGTGTCTTGTTCGGCTGGTGTCTGGCTCTGACTGTGAGGATGAGGATGATGATGGTGATGATGAAGGTGAGAGGTGGGCACACGCTTCGGCGGCGCGGATTGGCTATGTGGAGTGTAGCGGGTACCGAGCCGTGTAATACAGCATCACAAGCGGAGATCAAGAGTGCAAGTGAGACTTCCTTTACCCCGGGCTGTAAAGGGAAATAGCCTACAAAAGATGTTTACTTATTCACGTCATAGCTTTGACCTAAAAAAAAAAACCTGCTATACTCGAGTAGCTAGCTACAAATGCATTTGTTGGCTTTTACTCGACTTAATACGCAAACTTTTGCGTATGTAGCCAGGCATTTTCGTTACTTAGTTTTGCACTTGAACGAACACATTTGCAAATGTGAGCTGCTTGCTGATGTCGAAAGAGTCGATTCTTGGGTGAACAATTCGCTATGTGAATCGCGAATCTGAATCAAGAGGCACTCCGAAACACGTATGGAAGAAAAGAATGTTCGTGTAATCTGTTATAAATTCATTTGATAGATGTAAGGCTTTGTTAGTGATGTGAAAATATTTGTTCATCTGACAGAAGTAGGCCTACCTTTATTGTAGAACTGTTTGTCATATAAGCACTGTTACAGTTCGTTCAAATCAATACATTTTACATCTGTGCCATATATTTAATAGGCCTATAATAATCTTATGATCTAAAATGTCTAATAGCTTCGGCAAAACTCGTTTAACCTGAAACTGAACACTCAATTGTCTGTGTATGGTCTGGTATAAAGGAGAAAACGCCATATAATAATAATGAAAAATGGCTAGGCCTACAGTTAAATCAAAAATAAGTGTCACAGTGAAACAATATTTTGTCATGCTTGCCTGGGTACAATAGAAATGCTATTGTTCTGGGTACTTGTCAGGTTGCTCGGGTTTTCCGGTTTTATTTACCTCAGTTTTGTTGAACTGAACAACAGTGATAATTGCCTTAGCGATCATTACCACTAATTATGAAACCAACACCTGCAATGCATGCTGGGAAAACATGCATCATCCTGTATATTGCAGTTGAGGTAGGCTATTATTTTTGGAAACCCAACCGAGCATGGAATCTGGACTTTTTGTGTTAATTCCTACTATTTCAGGTGCTTTGCAGCATAATTTTTTTTCTTCATCTTTTATTTAGTTTTTTGTTGTTGTGCATCGGTTGGTCTCCGTACAACATTCACAACACTAAACTCTTTATTATCAAAGCCAGTTCTAGTCTCTAAATGCACAATACAAAAAATACATAAAATTTTCATTTGTCAACTTAAATAATTTATATAGTTCAGATAACATAATATTTCTAACATAATATAGAGTTTCTGATGACTAAATCAATCTCCATTGTATTAACTCAATTTTTCCATTTTAATGAACTTAAAATTTTAAGGCAGCCAGGTTACTTAATTTTTTAAGTTAAAACAACATAGGCTATTTTTTTTACAGTAGCACTTTTCCTCACACCCGACCCCTCTCGTCCAACATTTAAATAAATCACCCCACGTGAGTTTGTGCTTTTCTGTGTTTCATTTCATGAGCATGCCCAGTGAAGCGGTGTGTCATTCATAATTATCTGTCTGTCAGCTTGAGAATAGAATAAGCAAAGCACACACTCTGTTCACAACTCTCCTCTCCTCTCCTGTCACACCCAGTTGGTGTTTGTTCTCAGGATAAGGATGCATGACTTAAACTCAATTAAACTCAATTGATTCCCATCTATTTACTACAACCATTTTTGCCAGACTGCTACTTTCATTATTTGGACCTAACACTTACATAATGTGATGTTTAACTGTTAATTTCATTATTGAAGTGAGAAAAAAGACTTTAAAGTGGCCATATTATGCACTTAAAAAAAAGAAAAAAAACCTTACTTACTTTTCACATATTTTAGACTGTTGCAGCACCTCTCTATCCAGTCTGTCAGTAATGCTCAGTTTAGTTGAAGCCCCTTTAGAAAGAAAATCAAAAACATTTTTTATTCTCAAAATAGTATATGTCATTAAAATATATGTAAAAATTATATGTTAGAAGATAAAACCTCAAAGTCTTTTGTTCTTGTATAGAGTGCCCTTTGCATACTGTAAAAATATTTTGTCAGACTGTAAAAATGAATGCGCTTTATCTAATAAAAAAAAAATGTGGCAACAGATTACAAGAGATATTATTAATTCAATTTAACAATAGAATTGAGTAATAATTAATCAAATTATTCCTTAAAAGTTAGCCATTAAAAATGAGTAAAACGTACCAAAAAAAAGTACTTTTAAGTCACCATTATGGTGATCGGTGTTTGTTTTAGGCTTGTTTTAAAATTACGTTTTTCTCCTTCAGTGTTCTTCTTCAGTTCTCCATCAGGTGTCTTCAACGTTGGCAATTTAAAATAAAGAGTTCTTAATCTTTGACGTCCGTCTGTTATTCAGATATTTTAGTTAAATTTTTCTGGTGTAAACTTTACTCATTTTAAATGGTTAACTTTTAAGGAATAATTACTCAATTGTAATTTGTTGAATTTAATTAATAATATTGTTTGTAATCTGTTGCATATTCATTTTTACAGTGTATGTGTGGCATGTTAACAAATTAACATGGTTTTATAAAAAATATTATTCAATACGGGTATACAGCTGACTCAACCTGACAAAACCTTATACTGTTTGCGGACGGTTTCCATGAGCAATAGAGAATACAGCTGGCATTGCTTTATCAGATTACTGCTGTGTTTTTATTAGACTTTTTTTATATATAATTATTTTAACAGCAGTCAATGGCCAGATTTAATCCTTCATCAGCATTAAGGCTCAGACTTATCCTGTTCCCCATTCCCTGTCTCTTTTCCATTTATAGACCTTTTGACAGCACATTGCACATCCCGTTACAGCACTCGGTGTACTCTCCCAATCCAGCTGTACTGTAATGCACCTCTGAGCTGGTGGGATCGGACGGAAGCTCTGCTGGATTTTTGGGATTTTTATGAGGATCACTGTGAGGAGTGGATTCCGCTGTTCCCTTAGACAGCTCAGAGGTGAAGACAAAGAACGGGAGAGTGTTTGAGCAAATCGTGTGTGTCATTGATTGCGCATGCAGGCGAGGGAATGTAACCTGTGCGTGGTTGGATGCGTGCTGTGAGAGAGAGGGTGTTTTTCCTTTTCTTATGTTGTGTAATCCGCAGTCTCAACTCAGATGTCTGTTACTGTCTAACGCCGCCAGCCGCCTATTTCAGGACCGCTTCAGCGCAACAATTCCCACACAATTCAATTAACAGAATGAAAATAGGGCTCCCAAGACTGTCTTTGTTACAGCACTAATATGACTGCCAACGGGAGAACGCAGTCCGTAAAAAGATTCTCCTCTGCTAATTCACCAAGAAGGCCACATTCTAAGCGTGGCTAAAAAGGCCTTTGTCTTACACTTCATTTTTGCATGCCGAGCTCCGGTGTGCTCATCTCGCACTGAGAGCACTCCTATTGTTCTCTTCAGATGAGCTGCTTTAATTGAGCTTTTCTATCTGTTTAATTTAACTGGAAAGATATTTGCTTTCATTACTGGAATGAGTTGACTGAACTTGACCTTTGAAGTACTTATTTAGAGCCATGTGATTAATTGAAAACTTTTGTAAAGCTGCTATTGAAGTAATGGCAAGATTTTTGGGGAAACACACTCATATTCGGTACTGAACAGAAAGATTAGCGCTATCTGGTCAAATTAAATTGAATATTTACATGGTCGCGTCTGTTATGCAGTACCTTTGAATAGTACCTTTTACAAAATGAATATGAGCGATTGACTGTATTGAGTAACTGAATGTGTTCACTGGCGCGGAGGTGGGAGGGCCAAAAACCTGCAGAGGCAAATCAGAGGCAGCCAATCACTTTCTCCTTCATTTCAGTGCTTAAAATCCACTTTTTTTGGAAAAAGGCTCATTTTACAACTCCCCAGAGTTAAGCTGTTGAGTTTTACCTTTTTTGAATCCATTCAGCCTATCTCCGGTTCTGGCGGTACCACTTTTAGCATAGCTTAGCATACATCATTGAAGTGCACAAGACCATTAGCATTTGGTCTACCAAAGTGTTTCGATATTTTTCCTATTGAAAACTTGACTCTTCTGTAGTTACATCGTGCTCTAAGACCGACGGAAAATGTAAGGTTGTGATGGATTCCAAAATGGTAAAACTCAACAGTTTAACTCTGGGGGAGTTTTAAAATGAGCCTATTTCCAAAAAAAGTGGAGTATCCCTTTAAATCAAATCATTAGTATATTTAAATTTCAGATTTCAGTATTCAATCATTTTAAATGTCCTTTTGGACTGTGGCTGGATTAACAAATTATATTTCATAATAATGCTGACCATCAATGTCACAATCCTCAGTCACCAGACCAGTCACCTCAGCACGCTACGTTTCCCATAATCCTCTCTGGCAACCACCTGTGCACACTCAACAATCGCCACACCTGTCTGCTATCTGCCTCATCAATTCCTCCATAAAGGCCAGCACCAAACAACACTTACCAGATTACTAACCTGTGGATGCTTGACTCAAACGGTCCTGTCTTCCCCAGTCTTCTTCAAGCCAGCCAGTCACAGTTATCTCTGCCTGCACACATATAAGAACAGTCATGACCTTGCCAGTATCATCTCAATGATCTACCTTCCACCTACTCCATTGTTTACATCCTGTGTGTGTCTCAAAGTCTGTTTGGATTTTACTCTTGTCTCCATTCTTCTGTTACATGACAGTCAAAGAATCCTGAAAATGTATCATGGTTTCAGCAGGAAAACCGTTTTGGTTCACTTTACTTGAAGGAATGTGCATAAGACTAACATGACACCTTCATAATCATGACATGACATGTTATGAATATGAAGGAAGTTTTATGCATGTTTGTGAAAACTGTCATTAAGTGTCATTCGCTCAGTTATGACATTTTTAATGCAAAAATGACATTGTTTGAGATGTCTTTGTTATGACACCTTGACATAAACCAATACATCATAACCTGTCAGTGTCTTTGTCATGACACCTTGGCATTACTTAGACAACACAACCTGTCATAAACATGACAGAAGATTAATTATCAAATTTAAGAAACCAACTAGCTTTATTGGTTAACATTACATGAAACTATCAGGTGGTTGGGTTTGACATTGGCTGTTATGAAGCCATTATAACATTTTAATGACAAATTCAATTAGTACCACTGTAGTTGAGGTCAAGAAAAATATTCATGACACAGTTAATGACCTCATTACAGCCAGTGTCAAAGCCAACCACATGACAGTTTAACTTAATTTTATGTGAAGTTGTCATGACAAAGACACTGACAGGTTATGATTGGTTTATGTATCTGAAGGCATCTGAAACAATGTCATATTTGCATTCTAAATGTCATTATTGAGCGAATGACATTTAATGACGGTTTGTCATAAACACGCATTAACCCTACTTCATATTCAAGACATATGTCATGTCATGGTTATGAAGGTGTCATGTCAGTCTTATGCACACCCATTCAAGCAAAGTGCTACCACCGTGTTCAACATTCATAAAAAAAATAAATGTTTCTTCAGCATATTAGAATGATTTCTGAAGGATCATGTTACATTGAAGACTGGAGTAGTAGTAGTAATGCTGAAAATTCAGAGTTGCCATCACAGGAATGCATGACATTTTATAGATATATTACATGAAATATATTACAATAACAAACTAATATGATTACCGTCTTTGAAAGTGTGAGTTTAATATTTTGTCCAATCTAATGGGGACATGAAAATTGACATATACAAAAAAAAAACAAAAAAAAAAACATGATAAATACAATTTCATAAAAACATAATAAATCACACTCGGCTTTCCCAAGACTGCTTGGTATGAATATGAAGAGTTCAGATGCAAAAGCCTCTAAGTGCCATTTGAAATTTTCTTCTAAAATGATCATTTTTTATCAAGCTTGTGTATTTAAGTTCAGTAATTTCACTTAAATGGCAATTAAGATTACCTATTAATTGTAATTTAAGTGAAATTACTGAACTTAAATATACAAGCTTGATAAAAATGGTCATTTTAGAAGAAAATTTCAAATGGCATTTAGAGGCTTTTGCATCTGAACTCTTCATATGTTGAATGCGCCCTTGCGGTAAAAAACATCTGAATGCACTTTACCCTTGTGACAGTGTTTTAGATTGGATTGCAGTTGTACAGACGGGCCATGCACCTCCAAACCACAAGAGTGCATCTGTGGTTTGTCCCAGCTCTGCATGCACTCAGGGCAGCAATAAAAGACAAACCGATCTGACGACTCCCTCAAGGTATATCTAACCTGAGTCTGTGTTCTCATCTGTCAACTTGACCCAACTGTGACTATCGAGTTTTATATATAGCTCTTGTTGAACTATAAATCTTGACTTCATCATGCCGTAGACCTCAACTTACTCTGTTCAGGACAAAATATGAATGATTTTAGGGAGGAACGGATCCAGGCAAGGGTAAATCAGACATCAGAGTGGGTCTTCAACCACTCATATTTACCTGCTAACACAGCATGTACAGTATGGATGCTCCACGACATAGCCGTATTCGGTTGTTCAATTCTAAAATATGAAAAGAAAAAACTGCATATGTGATTTTTGTTGAGTATCATATTTGACACATCAGGCTGTTATGGCTCATATAGCATGATATACAGAAGAATATGGAGCTCATTCTCGGGGAGATATCAGACATCGGTTGTCATTCTATCTCCAAACAATATGTCTTGATAAGATGATATTTGAATTATTAGTTTTATTATCAAGGCACTGACGTTTTTTATTGTGGGGACAAAAACCAAACACAGTCTCATGAAAATGCGTATCTACTGTATACCACGAATGTCATTTCTTGTGGCATTTATACACCAAAAATGTTTTTTGCGTGTATATGCTACGCACTAAAAAACCCTGGGGTAGGTTTAGGGGGGAGGGGGTGGGGAGTTCGTGCATATTACACGTCAAACAGTGAGTATCATATGCACGCGAAAAACGCGTACCATATACACGGAAACACTGTTTTTGCCGTATAAATGGCACGAGAAATGACATTCGTGCTATAAATACGAACATAGCACGCACTATTATCTTGCAATTTAAATGCGAAAATGAGTTTTTACGTCCATATGATACGCAGTTAATTTGCGTGTAATAAACACACACCCCCCACCACTAATTCTACCCAAACGTATAAAACACACACGCACCCCACAGAACTACTAAACCTACCCTGACCAATCCATGCGTATCCTATGCACGTAAAAACTCATTTTCGCGTATAAATTGCATGATTAACACACTGCATGCTATAGAGACGCATTTAGTGTGATTATATAGATATTATCGTGTAAATCTAAGTCGCTTCAGTTCAGAAAAGTGTTCAATCTTGAAATATTAACAACAATATAAAAGTCATTAGGTAAAGATTTCACAGCAAAATTACAAGTAGGCCTATTCCACAATCGGAAGGGGTATATTTTTAGAATTATAAGGCCTTTTAAAGGCCTTTAACTTGCTAAAAAATATAAACTATCAATCAGACAATGGGAAGCATGTGGTAGATAAGTGCACAGCAGGTTTTTAAGTCGTTTTGATTTAGAGGCCTTGGAATTTTGTGTATCAAATATGATACAGTAGGATTTATAGGGTTTGGCACCATTACCAAATTTTATTTCCCAGTTTTGGACTGGATGAGGAAGGTAAATCTTAAAATGAAGTGCTGTTTTATATGTTTCATGGACTGTCCACAGTAAGATTTTTTTTTTTTGAGTGTAGAGTTGAAAAAAATGTAAATACATTCATAATATCCACTTGTGGCCCGATCAGCATTGCAGCCAAATGCGCAACACAGTTCTTTATTTAGAGCATTCAAAAGAAATCCAACTCTTCACTCTTCAACGTGAGGGTTGAAGAAGATAAAAAGATGAGAAGATTTTGAAAGTCATAGTAGATTTCACGGGTACTTGTCAAAGCTGAATGCAAATCCAGATCTTTGGTGTTCTTGCATAAAAGCAGGTCAGGCATAAAATGGGGATATAAGAAGAAGAAAAAAACATCCAATGGCAAGTGAAAGAATAAGATACGCATTTATGCTGAGATCATGACTGCTGCCGATTTTGCCCATGAATAAAACAAAGAGAAGTACAACAGAAATGTAGAGGGAGGGGAAGGAACATAAAGTAATATTCAAAGTGTTCAAAGATGGCTCGGCTTGATACACATCTGAATAAATCAATTCCGTGAGGCAAGGCAGATTAGAGCATGCAGGACGCGGACTAAAAGAAAATAACATCACTGTCATTCACAGACGAAAGCGTACATTTTTGGAGCTTATAAATGAGAGGCTCATCTGTCTGAGGAATGGGATAACAGTAAGTGTGTGAGGGAAGAGAGAAAAGAGAGACAGAGTTGTCACTTAGTTGTGTATGAATGTCTTAAATCAGGGAGTAATGTCATGGTTTATCTTTTAAAAACATTTTTCATTGTGGTTCATGAAATATAGTGTATATTTATTGATTGGCTTGAAGAGAATGAAATAAAATAACAGGCTAATATCCTTCACCGCAGTGTGAGGAGTAAAAGTCAAGAAGTTGTCTAGAAGTGGTAGGAGGCTTGGTTATTTGATTTTAAGTCTCTGTTAGACACACTGTGTCTTTACACAAAGCCTTTTTTCTGGAAACATCAGGATGAACTGGATGAATTTCTTCATGTCATGGGTGTGGTGAATGTGCGGTGGATACGACACATGCCTTTGGTGTGAGAGACCCGGGTTCGAATCCACTGTGAGACACCAATGTGTCCCTGAGCAAGACACTTAACCCCTAGTTGCTCCAGAGGCGTGTGACCTCTGACATTATATAGCAATTGCAAGTCGCTTTGGATAAAAGCGCCAGCTAAATGAATGTAAATGTCAGTCCTGCCGACCCTGAGCTTCTTCACGTCATGCAGTCCTGCCAAGCCAGAGATGCTTCATGCCAGGCCTGAATTAAACCGCTTAATTCCTATGGATTAGTTTTACAATGTCTTTATGAACTTTTTGAAGCGGCAACCTGTCAGTTGCATAATTCTATATGGAGGGATAGAAAGCATAGCTGTCAACCCTCCCGTTTTTTCCAGGTTTCTCACGTATTTTAGATCTTTTCCTGCTGTCTTCCCGTTTTAGTATTTTTACGCTGTCAAGGTGTGAGACGTACAAGCTCGGACAGATTCGGCTTGAAGTCGTTCATCCTTGGATGTGGCGTCGCGCGCGCTGTCACAAAAAAAGCTGTACACAGCCATGCGAAACGCGGCATTTTTGCCACGCTCGTGCGGACGCGTCCAGTATAAAGGCTTTACTCCGTGTCAGCGTGCGCTCTGATCGGTAAAGGTGCATAGACCACTCCAAATCATCTCCTGCACTCAGCCTCCGAAGAACTACTAACTCTCCCTCCGTTTCCCCAAAGCCCATTGGTTTCCTATGGAAGCTTGTTTCCGCCACTGAATATACAAAAAAATAAATAAATAAATAATTGTGACTTTTTATCTCGCAATTCTGACTTTATTTCTCAGAATTGCAAGATAAAAAGTCAGAATTGCTTGATATACAGAAAAGTCGCAATTGTGAATTATAAAGTCAGAATTGCGAGATATAAAGTCAGACTTACGAGATATAAAGTCAGAATTGTGAGATATAAAGTCAGAATTTCGTGATATAAAGTCAGAATTGCGAGATATAAAGTCAGAATTGCGAGATATAAAGTCAGAATTGCGTGATATAAAGTCAGAATTGCGAGATATAAAGCCAGAATTGCGAGATATAAAGTCAGAATTGCCAGATATAAAGTCAGAATTGCGTGATATAAAGTCAGAATTGCGAGATATATAGTCAGAATTGGGTGATATAAAGTCGCAATTCTGAGAAAAAAGACAGAAGTGCGACTTTTTATCTCACAATTCTGACTTTTTTTCTCACAATTGCGAGTTTACATCTCGCAATTCTGACTTTATAACACATAATTGCGAGTTTATATGTTGAAATTCTGACATCTTTCCTCAGAATTGTGAGATATAAACTCTTCTCAAATTCTCTCAAAATCTCAAATTCTCTCAAATCCCTCAGAATAGTTTATATCTCGCAATTCTGACTTCATATCACGCAATTCTGACTTTATATCTCGCAATTGCGACTTTATATCACGCAATTCTGACTTTATATCTCAATTCTGACTTTATATCTCGCAATCGTGACTTTATATCATGCAATTCTGACTTTATATCTCTCAATTCTGACTTTCCATCTCACAATTCTGAGAAAAAAAGTCAGAATTCTGAGATAAAAAGTCGTAATTACCTTTTATATTTTTCATTCTATGACGGAAACAAGCTTCCATAGTTTCCCTCATAAGCTGATATTAGAGTATTTAAACGTTCTCTCTATATATATTTTTAATGACACACTGTCTCTTTCTCTCACACAAATATGTAGGCTAGTTATAAACTCTTTAGACTTTTAATGGTTAGTGCTTTATTTTTAAAGTTTGAGGGTAAGAATCGTGTAAAAGAAAAAAAAATCCCTTATTTTGGGCCTTTGGGGATGTATTCCGGGAAATCTCACTTATTTTCAATGTTCAATGTTGACAGCTATGATAGAAAGCCGAGCTCTCAGGAGATGAATGAAAGACTTGCGGGTTTGGAACAACATGAAGGTTGAGTAATTTTCATTCTTGCTTAAACTATCCCTTTAAGGAAACATTCCATTTTATCATGCAAACTTTATGGGAATGTTACTTTGAATGTCTCGGAACATTCTGATCCAAGTAGAAACATTTAAAAAATGTTAGGAAAACTTTTTTTTGTGCTAACATTTTGAATTTGAGTTGGATTCCGCTTTGAATGGAATAGTGGCTACTGGAAGGACATTTGTTCATAACTTTGAAAGAGCCTTGCTAGAACGTTAGCCAAAGTAGTAGTTGTGGTGTGAAAAGGCAGCAGAAAGGGAAGAAAAATGTAAGCCAATTTTGCGCATTAAAGAAGCATTCAAAAAGCATATAAGATATATAACAAGATATCACTGATAAAAATGAAGATGCTTTTTAGAGACAGAGAGTGTGCATCTAGTTGATCATACTAACCAGCCAGAACTTGATGAGTTGGGGCATGTTTTAGCACAAATTTATGAATGCTCAGCATGTGGCATTTCAGTCTTTGAATTGAGAAACGTCAGTCCCGTGACCTTCTTTTGCACTGGCGGAGACGGATCTGTTCATTTTCAAGTGCGTATGTGAGCATGTGCATGTGTGTCCTCGCTTCCCTCTCTGAAGGGTTTGAATTGTATCAAGTCAAACTGCTATTTCTGTGCCCACAAACATAGACATTGTGATAGATGTGGCCAATCATGTGATCTGCTCCAAGGGAGAGGTGTCTGATGGGAGATTTCTTGGGGCTATGGGGCAACCTATTTGTTCCAGTGTGTAGAAGCACTGGGGGTCTCGTTCACTTTGAGGAAGTGTGTATAAAGATCAACTCTGTGTCTTCAGTATTTGTTAATCTCTATTCTTAGAACTTTGGGGGTTTGAGATGAAGCTGTTGCGTTTGATGTGCAGTTTTTCTCACATCTCCTAAATTGTGGTATTTCAAGCAAGGCCTCGGTTTGATGGCGTGAGGATGGATAAACAAAAGCAATATCTATTCTGTCCGCTTGCTGAGCGCCTCATCAAGGATTTCTATTGCATTTGTCACATCTGCTTTGTTTTCTGGATGCAGATCTGAAGGGGAGTATAAATAAATGCTTTTTCAGACTTTTCTGTCCAACTGTTTCAGTTTTCTTTCATATAGATGTCACCAAATTTTACAGACAAAGTAAGTTCACGGCTCAATTACACTGTAAAGGAACCTGTAAAAATACTCCATTAAAAACATGTTAATTGGTTAACTGTATAAATTACCATGAAAACTCTATATGGTTTAACATTGGATTATGATTTTACTGTAAAATGGTGTCAAATGTCTGGCTTTTTGCAAGAAAAAAACGGAAATACAGTAAAACACAGTAACAGGACATTCCCTGCATGTGTGACACATCATATGATAATATTAGTATGTTTTGTGTTACGTTTTCTGTTTAATATTACATTAACACTACATTTGTTTAATATTAATTGTATTATTTTTGGATGATGTGTTACCTTGATGGTGTGTATGACCCAGTGCACCATATACTCATAAGTATTGACCACGTTTTATCGATAGGCCACTTATGATGAATCAGTACAGGTACTTCAAGACAAGTGGATTATATTAACATTACATAACTTGATACACACAGTTATAAGTTGTGAAATATACAGACACCAATATTCCATCTTGTAATAACTTTTAAGGTAAATATCTGGCAACCACAGCAGCCTTTTGTAAAAGTTTTTAAAAAGTTATTTATTTATTTATTTTTTTATTTATAGTACACTATGAACAACCTTCATTGGTCTCATACAAGTCTTTCTTACATAAACAGAACAATTATATCATGCAGAACGTCCATCAATTGATTCTTATTCTCATATAAGTGTACTGCACAACTGTAAAATCTCAAAATCTTGTAACAGCAACAATAAATGTGTCTGACCGCACAGAGCGTCTGATTCTAAACTTTTACAATAAGTTTCTCTTTGTATTTGTACATGTGAAGGTTCAAAGATTGGTGTGGAGGATAATTTAGCATTACGCCACGTAAATAGAATTCATTGAGTAATAAGAACACATTAGAAGATGTTTTGATGTGTTTTTGTCAATGCAATAAAATCCATTGAGGTCTAAAACAGTTTATGACCCCATTGACCTTCAATTTAAAGACAAAGAGAACGCAAATTATGCCCATTTTCATAGCATAAATGTTCATACACTTTTGACATGCCGTGCATCTCATCAATGTCAACAGACCAATTAGAAGCCGTCTCGCATTTTTATGAGCATGAAGAACAAGTTCTATGTGAATGTCCACGATTGTTAAATGAGACCCATTGTCACTTTTTCACTGCTGCCCTCCACTTTCAGACACTTCAGTCAGGACATTAACAGGTCGCATTCATGGAAACTCTATTACTGCGACTTAATTGAGTTCATAATTGCATTAGCTTGCTTCACTTACCAGCCCAGCTCGCTGAACGAAGACTGAAGTCGCCTTTGGCTCTAACTTAAGTATTATAGTGATGAAATGGCCAAGTACATTAAATGGATACTCTCTTTGTACTTGTAGGATAACCCTAATGGAGACCTAAGCTTTAACAGTGTTTACACCATTTTAATCCAGTGTTCAGTGTCACATGATCTTTCAGAAATCATTATGTTTTTTTTTTTTTTTTTTTTTTTTTTTTTTAGCACAAAGAAAATTAACAGTTGTGCTGATTCATGAGAAATATGCGATACAGTACATATTTGGGGGGATCATTTGATAAATAAAAAGTTAAAGGAACCGCATTTATTTTAAATTTACTGTCACTTTTGATCAATTTAATCCCTCAATCCCTCAATTTTAGACTCTCTTAAGCTCTCTTTTTAAAAACATCTTATCCTTAAATTTATTAATGCTATGTATGTGTATGTATGTATGGTCTCACTTGTTTTTATTGGTGTAGGTATTAGGCAAGACATGTACAAATGGCATTCTTTTAGATATTTTACACATAAATAAAGATTTTTTATTGTGAAAGACTGAGATTGTGAAGATTGTGAAAGCATCGGTATCATTAGCGATAGCAGACAATAGCTTCCTGAGGTCTTTCTCGGTCAGAGACTGGAACATTTCCATTAGCTCTGAATCACAAATGCCAACTTGATGATATTGAGCTCAGAGCTGAGATCACCATCCATTGACGAGTTCCCTGAAAGTGATGCTTGGCGATTGATGAATTAGACTGCTCCTGCCTTTTGTTGTCAACGCTAATGGAACGATAGCGCTGGCCAATGATTGTCAGGGTGATATTGGGAGCTCAATAATACGTCTTTATTTAGACCTACGCAGGAGCAAGCAGGATAAGGGGCTCGAGTGAAGAGAAGTGCATTAGCAGGCATTAGCGAGCATGCTAATCATCACTCAAGGGAGGAAAGAGGAGGCCAGGAGAGAATAAAAAGGACTGAAGCAATGCGATCACTCCACTCTCAAACATGAGACAGCACATTTACTCGAAATGCAGGGATGCAGATCATCCAATTCAAGTGTTTATGGACATTTCATAAAATCAATGTTGAATTCAAAAGAGCCTCATGCTTTTCTCACCCACTCATAATAAACCCTTTTTTAACCTAAACTCAATGAAAAATTGTTTGATTCCTTGAATATGTGTGTCAGTCCAGTCGGTAATGTGTGTAATCAAATGTCCAACAGTCTTCATTTCAGTGGCTACCAGAGGTTTGGTTGTGTCCTGAACCTCACACTACATATCCGATTCACAAGTGGTCAGTGATAAGGTGTACTGGTGTGATAAGGATAGTTTTGTGATGCTATCACATGTTAGAGACTCAAGAGCTTCTTTGTGTGTCCCAGACAACAGTAAATGCCCTTCACCTGTCAATCAACCATTGTGGTAAAACAAGTGTTGTACTCATCAAATGTTACATTTGTGATTACCTTTTTGTGCTTTTTCAGCATGCAGTTACATTGATGTAACTAAATTGAAGTTGAAATTGAAGAATTTGAATTGAAGGACAACTGTGGTAGCAAATATAACCTAGGATGCAAAATTTCAAAATTTTGCAAAAAAAAAAAAAAAGTTTTTAAAGAAAAAGGTTTGAAAATGGATGGTTGATTTCATTCTGATCCTGAATAAACTTTTTGAGCAACTAAGCCCAAGCGTAAACAGGACCTTCGCACAGATATAATGGAATTCTATAGCCTAGTTTATATATATATATATATATATATATATATATTTCCTTCATTGAGGCAGCCACAGTAAGCACTGTGACACACTGATGGTCAGTCGTTGGCCAACATTGGGCCGTTGGTGAGTGTCTGTCAGGCTATAGTAGTAGTATAATAAATTGGATGACTAGTAATTTCCTACAACAAAATTCTGAAAAAACAGAGATTCTAATTATTGGACAAAAAACTTCCACACTTAACAGCCTAGAATACTGTCTAAAACTTGATGGCTGCTCTGTTAAGTCTTCGTCGTCGGTTAGGAACCTGGGTGATACCAATCTCTCATTTGAAAGTCACGTGTCTAGTATCTGTAAAACCACATTTTTCCATCTTAAAAATATATCTAAATTACGCCATATGTTCTCATTGACAAATGCGGAACAATTAGTTCATGCGTTCATGACATCAAGGCTAGATTATTGTAATGCTCTACTGGGGGCTTGCCCTGCATGCTTAATAAACAAACTTCAGCTAATTCAAAACGCAGCAGCTCAAGTATTAGCCTGGTTCTGTCAACCTTGCATTGGCTGCCTATTAAACATTGTATAAATTTGAAAATATTGCTGATTACTTACAAAGCACTAAATGGTTTAGCTCCCCAGTACTTGAGCGAGCTCTTAACGCATTATAGTCCTTCACGTCTATTGCGATCTCGGAATTCCGGCCAATTGATAATACCTAGAATATCAAAATCGACTGCAGGCGGGAGATCCTTTTCCTATTTAGCACCAAAACTCTGGAACAATCTTCCTAACATTCTGACACAACTGACACACTCTGTCAGTTAAAGCTCTAAAAACACATCTCTTTGGCCTAGCATACACATAACACAAGAACGAGTCAGTGCACAAGAATAAAAGAGAAAGTGAACAAAGAAGTTCAGACGGCACAGACAGTAGGCTGTTTCAATTTGACATCATCTTACCTGAGCATTCCAAAACGTGAATATTTTCGTATCATTTCTGGAATAAAGAGAGTGATCAATGTGATTGGTAAGCTATTCAAAAGGATAAGCACTTAAACTTACATATAATTTTGAGGGAGTAAGATTTAATGAGTATTTGGCGTGCTGTCCTTGAGGGAGGGCTCCAAGCTCGAAATTCAGCCCAAATCCAGAGTCCTCCACCCTTATGTAAGTGTTTTTTAGAACTAGGAGTGTGGAGAAGGGGTGGAAGGGGGATGCTGCAAACTGCCAATGGATCGAGGTAAGACTGCCGAGTCTATACAGTATGTACCCTCTTATCATTGATTGCTGATTGCTGTCCACTCGTGTTAATTATCTGAACGCGCTCCCACTGAACTTAGTTAATAAAACTTCATTTGTTTACGTTTTTGATATCTGCAGTCCAAGTTTCGATTTCTCTTTTTGAAAGACGAATATATTCAATTGATATTGATACCTCCTGATATGGACATATTTCCTCACACGTTGGCAGAACGCATGTGCCAGCTGGCAGTCAGCTGTAGTCTTTGTGGTGTGTTCAAGCGCAGATTTTTTTTCATAAGAACCCAGATCGGCTTTGTGGCCGCTGGTTCTTTGACGTCGGCCCGGTGTGTCACAGTCTTATAGCGACACCTTATACTCTGGTAAATGGAACCAGTGGAAATGGATGGGCTTAGATTGATTCAAACTCATGTGAGTTTTTCTAAAACTGCACCCAGCTAGATTTTTTGGCTGAAGAAAATAAGTCGGATTTCAAGGGCAATAAATAATTCAGATTGTTGAAGGAAGTATTGATGAGAGCAAACACCTGCGTTTGTTAGCAGTCCAGATGTGAGTGATCAGGTTGAGTCAGCATCTTACTAAAACACAGCACTGCTTTGTGCTCGAACAGGCCTGAATCACTGTTATGGTGATGCATCTTCCAGGTGGTCTTGTCACATGTAAATCACTTAAACACACATTTTTGAGGATTTAAAGGATAATCTGCCAATCACTTTTTCTTTGAAAACAGATGATAAGCATATGTTTTCATGTTTTGACAAATGATTATTTGCAGGCACTTTTGCCCACAATGACATGGGAATTGTATCAAGCAATAGTATCAAGTTACTATTTGCTGTGAAAAACCACTGTGTTATGGTCTAGTTCTGTTTTGTTTTAGTTTGGTTTTGTTTTTATTCATTGCAATGTTCATGTTTACCTGAGCTCTGTTAAGCCACGGCTGGTCTGTGGGCAAACTATTCATCCAAAACATAGACGTCTATAGAAACTGAATTAATGATAAATTGTAAATGTGTTCAGAATTCTGCAACAAATTGTACTATTTTAAGTTGTTAAGTGAGCAGGATATGTTCAAATTTTAATGTATGTCATATGTTATGATACTAAAGCAGGGCAAGGGGTGCCTGAGATCTTCCTAGTTCTTTAGCGCCCCACAAATTGCCAATGTAATTTTGTGGAGGGAAAATGGAACTGCAGCATGCTCACACAGAGAGCCATTGGGGCAGATTTCAGACTGTCCGAGACGATATCAATCCTTCTTCAGCTATGTCATGTCTGCATCAGGTCAGTAACTAGTTGCCATGTCTGTTCTTCATATGTGGAGTAGCGTACCAAATTAATGAAAGCATAAATCCTTTAGTCTAAACATGCTCATGTAAATAGCCTTATATATTTCTGTTTATTTACATTCTTTTCCTCACTGGAATTACTCCTCAACTAGTAATTTTTAAAACAACATCTGGAGGCAATAAATAGTCTATATGCCTACATTAAGGCAATTCTAAAATCCCCGGATCTGGGCCGACACTATGTTTCTGTCTGGGACTATTCTATGCATGTGCCGTCTGTACACAAAGCCTGTCAATCAACATTAGAGCGCCACACTCAGGATGAAGAAGGCAACATTTGCCAAAATTGTTCTGAGTGTGTTCAGGAACAACAAAATAAAGCTTACAAAATGTTTATAATAAACTGGCACTAAGAGCTAGAATCTGGCCTACCTATATTTACGGTCAGGAGCCACTACTGGTTCTGTTTGCTATGGTTTCTGAATAATACCACACACCTGTTCTGTTTTCCCTTGATTAATCTCCCCTGTGTATTTAAACACTTTGTTTCCTCTGTTCATTGTTCAGTTTCGTTTGCATTTACTATGTACGATGTGGTTGTGTTTTGCGCTGTGCGATTGTTATTACCACAGCCGACACGTTACAGCATAAGTTAACTGTCCGAATTATTTAAGCTGAGTCATTTTCAGACCTTTTTGCAAACCCTTTGGGCCTGTTAGATCAATAGATCAAAAATGGGGCACAGTGATATTTCACAGAGGCTCGTGTCTCAGTTACAGTAAAAGGGTCTATAGCGACACGCCTTTCATGTGTTTTTATCTAAAAGTAAAATGTGTTTCACTCATATTTCATTCATATTGCTTTTGAAAGTGGCACTGTAACCACTGCAATGGTTCAAGGACTGAGGTCAAGAGAATTGAGTTATGCATGATTCATATGTTATTAGCCTATATAAGCCATACAAAATGAATTAAATTGAGCCGTTTAGTTTGTAGTCATAAAAGCGAAAGAGAATTAGCATTTTAAAGCCATGGGTTCTCTCTGGAATTTCCTTTTTGCAGTTGTGATAATAGGTTTTAGGGTTTATGAATAAAGTAAGGTTTGTGGTTAACACTACTCGAGACATTCCAATTTTGTTCCTCTACATCAAATGATATCACTACATCAAATCCATCTATATGGATATATAGAGTACATATAAATCAGATGAGCCTTTTCCTGTAGCCTCTCTTAACTATTTTCCTCCTTCCTCTTCTCTCACTGACTGTCAGCAGTGTCAATGCCAGACATTGTGTTTTCTCTATAATCAATACAGCCTTCAGATTCATCACACATTCAGATGCTGTTGTTTCCTATTTAAATTGAAGCTGGCCCAATATCAACACAATTTGCTTGGGTTTTGTCATTTCCAAAGGACATTCTAACATTGTTCACTCACTGCAAGGCACATTAGAGATGAATAGAATGATTTGCATACTGTCTTTTGAGATAATGGATGGATGAATGGATGGATGGCAAATGTTTGGGTAGTGTGTGCACTTGCAACACTCTTACAAATAAAGGTTCTTTATTAGGATTGGTTTCATAAAGAATGTTTAATGGGAATCTATCTATTATTCTTTTTTTTACTTCCCCTTTCCTTTATTGCTATATATCTGTTTGTGCCTGTAAACAATCTGCAAAGTTTTAAAGCACAAAGTCCACTGCAAATGGAGCTAGGCAGTGTGTCAAGCCAATGTTAAGCCACGGATATTCCATATTATAGAAACCAAAGCATCTCAATTGAGAAAAACGAGCTCTCAAGTGCTCACAGCTAGGCGGTTTCAGAAGAGCAACTGGCATTTTAAGCTAAAAATGTTTTGTTGAACACACAGCCATAATTTCTCCAATAGAAAACACTTGTCTGAAACGCATTATAGCCATTATTTCCATGACAAAGCTAACACATTTGCATTATGTCCGCTTGCTGGCTCGCCCTCAAACAAGTTATAAGGCCAGAAAAGTTTTATTATCTTGAGGAAAAAAAAATTTTTTCCACTGTGGGGGAAAAATATAATTACATACACTTCCAATAACAGAGGAATTAAAGAATCAATGCATTTTATCCATGTCCGCTACTAACTTGGACTTGACAGAGCTTCACTAATCGCGACTTAACAGGGAATCCGCTCTTGCATGTACTTTATTAGACAGGTGAGCAAATGTACATAAAACAAATCAATGTTATATAGCTCAACATGATGAAATAGAATATGATCATATGTCATTCTAATGTTGATCTATCTTACTGCTAGTCTCATACAGCCAACAAACAAACACATTTAATAACATAACAAGTAACCGAGTATTTTTCAGCTAATTCGTACGAATTTTACGAGGTGGCTAATTTGTAACAATTCCTACGACCTCACTCGTACGAATTAGTACAATTTTGCTAAATCGTACATATTTTACGAATTAACCAATTCGTATGAATTCATACGAATGACCTACCCCTGACCCGGCCCCTAAACATAACCGTCACGTGGGTTTAGACAAACCGTACGAATTCGTACGAGTGAGGTCGTATGAATTAGTACGAATTAGGCACTTTTGAATCACTCATACGAATTCGTACGTATTGGTCATGAGATAGCGTAGGCTAGGCTCAAAACTAGGGTAGAAAATAGCCTTTTACCTATTCATTTTTATGTTTTTGAATGCAAAAACCAAGCGAACATCATAAGTTGACCTCAGACAACAATGTAATAAAATTTAAAAAGCCAGTTTTAAAGCCATGACCCCTTTAAAGAAGCCGAAATTAAATAAAGCAATCAGAGAGAGGGTGAAACAGATGCTGCAACAATGTAAATTCCATATATTTTTTAAATATTCTAGTAAACCTATTCTAGTAGGCCTCATTTAACTAAATTATGAACCTGTAAATGAGCATAATAGGAGCCCTTTAACATCAATGGAGTCATTCCACTGCACAAAAGATACTTTATAGTAAAAAGGTTTAGATTATTAACATTTTCCTCAAACTAGTAAAGCTGATCATTGCAAAAGCCCCCTTTGAAACTGTTATTTTCAAGAGTGAAAGATTGGCTGGGAAAGATCAGTTAGAGCACAACTATTGTTTAAGTATCTCTATCAGCGAGCAGCGAGTCCAGATAAAGTGAGAAAGAATCTTCTTTTTATGTCGTTTTCAGCCTTGTGGCTATAAGATCAAGCATAGAATCTGTTCTCTTTATGAACAACTCTCAAGTGTGAATTACCGATGAAGCAAACAGCCCCTGGTCGCCAGATTATAAAACAGCACTTCAAACACTGATGCCTGAACACATGTAAAGCTATCTTCCCGTGAGGCCAGTTGACAGGTATTATGAGTTCCCTTGCTTTCCATTAGGAGCACCTCAAAACACTCGTGTAGCATCTGGATAATATGGAAGCACTCAAGTGGAACACAAGAGTCCTCTTCTTTCTCTGTGGGAAGAAAGGAAACAAAACGGATGGGGAGATGATCTATAAAAGATCTGTGGTGAGCTGCAGGCATGTCACAGACAGAGATCGCACAGGGCATTCAGCATTACTCGCTAAATGAATGTGAAGTGGAACAAGTGATGATGTCATGCGTGTTCCTTAACCAGTGCAGGCAGAGGCCAGAGATGATGGCGAGATGGATGATGCTATTTGAGAAACTTTATTAGAGAGCGTTCAAATTACAGGTTTAGGACCTTTTTGCAGTTTTTCTCCTACTTTTGTATTTAATTATGAGGTTCAAATCCTTCATTTTGATGACATTTATGCACTAATTTCTTCTGGATTAGCTTGTCCTACCCTATCTCACGACCAATTCGTACGAATTCGTACGAGTGATTCAAAAGTGGCTAATTCGTACTAATTCATACGACCTCACTCGTACGAATTCGTACGAATTGCCTAAACCCACATGATGGTTATGTTTAGGGGCGGGGTTAGGGGTAGGTCAATCGTACGAATTCATACGAATTGGCCAATTCGTAAAATATGTACAATTTCACAAAAATCGTACTAATTCGTACGAGTGAGGTCGTACGAATTGTTACGAATTAGCCACCTCGTAAAATTCGTACGAATTCCCGTGAGATCGGGTTGGCTTGTCTGCTGGTGAACGAGCACGCTTGTTGATGCACCTAAAATATTTACTGCATTGTTGTCAAATTGCTTCCTCATGTAGCACCTTTGTCAGTCCATATACAGTTCATAATTTTAAAGACAGCAACAGAATAGACAATAGAATAGTTTTAAAGGGATACTCCATTTTTTTGGGAAATAGGCTCATTTTACAACTCCCCCAGAGTTAAACAGTTGGGTTTTACCATTTTTGAATCCATTCAGTCGATTTTCTGATATTTAAAAGAATATTAGTAACCAGACAGTTTCTGGTCTCATTGACTTCCATAGTAGGAAAAAAAATATACTATGGAAGTCAATGAGACCAGAAACTGTCTGGTTACTGATATTCTTTTAAATATCAGAAAATCGGCTGAATGGATTCGAAAACAGTAAAACCTAACTGTTTAACTCTGGCGGAGTTGTAAAATGAGCCTATTTCCAAAAAAAGTGGAGTATCCCTTTAATGAACTTTACTGAAATAATAATTATAATTCTTCTTATCATCATTTCTTGACTCTATCTCAATGCCTCTTTGATTGTTGCTTTATTTGTCTTGACACTTATTGATTCAGTACACTGGTCAGTTCCAATCTTCTTGGGTGCAATTTGGACAATATGTTCACAGCTTCATCCAGGTTGTCTGGCATGTCATAGTGTGTATGGGTGAGGGCCAGGGATGACAAGCAGTCTTCCCATGCTGCATGAATGTGTTCAGTCTCCGGAGACTGCTGGCGTACTGTTCACATTCACATGGGGTGACTGGCAGAGTACAAACTATTTTAAGAATCTTGAACATGTTTGGGTAGATCAGCATGTCTCATTGTTTGATTGCCTCAACACATGAAGTTGGCCTTTGTTCTGATGGCTTGTTTTGCCACTTCAGTGTCCAGCGTTTCAGTTCGTGGTCAATCAGCTCTGGTGAAGGTAAGTCATCTTGGTAAAGTTGGACTAGAGTTGCACTGTATAGGCGGAATTAGAACCAGGAGGAATCTGGATTCAGATTCCAAGATGACATGGTCTAGGAAAGGTATAGCCATGTTGCGACAATAATAGTCCTTCATAGTATCAGCAGGTACATGCCTTCCAGTTCAGACTTGTTGGCTGAACATTGACCTGAGCAGCCATCCTGATGGCTTGCTTGTAGATCTGGTTGAAGTCATCCTCAATAGGCTCTATGCACAACTCCACTACTTCCTGATCTTCAGCCAGCTTCTTGTTTCCTGTCTGTCATTATTGGACACATTGATTAATTCAGGTGTGTTTGATTATTGTTGCCGTGACTACTGAGGTCAAGCACACCTGAATTAATCAAATTGTCCAATAATGATAGACAGGAAACAAGGAGCTGGCTGAAGTTCAGGAAGTAGAGCAGTTGTGCATAGAGCCCATTGTCAAGCGTAGCTCCTTATATATATTCTTGACCTCATCTACCATGCTAAATGGCTCCACAATGTCAAATTAGTTTTTTTTACAGTTTCACTGTGATGCCTGTAAGGTGGGACATGATAGACGGCAAGGAAGGTCAAGATGAAACTGAAGTTTTGGAGCCCAGAGAAAAGACTATAGGCCTCTGCTTTGTACTTGCCCTGCCATCCAGTGTAGACATCTTGGCTATAATCTTTTGTATGGAGAGCAAGTGTGATGACTTCTAGAGTCTTAACAATAAAGACAAAGGCACTATAAAAGTGGCTGTATGCATCATGTCTTTCTGCCCATCTTGTGCGACATATGTCAATCAGTGGTTTCTTCTGTCCCATAAAGTGTGCATCCTTATGTACAACCTCCATCAGTAGTTGTTCCCTCTTTGGGATGTAGGTTAAGGATGTGGTGGTAGACTTCATCTTGTCCATCATGTTGCACACAACTGGAAGAGTACAGGAGTGTGCAATGACAAGGTTCAGGCAATGTCCATTACAGTGCATTGATGTGCGTCCTTGATCAGAACCTGGACACCAACATTTTCACTGCTCATGTTGATGGCACCATCACACCCCTGGCCCTATCTCCAGCAATTCCTCCCTGATATTAAGGTCTTTGTCCACAAATCTTACACACAGTGGCATCAGCTCTACATAATGGGATGTCACCTCATCAGCCATGACTGTATAGATCTGTGCATTTTGACCTCGTCCACAATCTGGGCCTGAGTTATTCGCTTTCCTATCATGTCAGTCATTTGATTTTGTGTTTGGGGCAAGAGGTAGGTGGCATTTCTGAGCTTTGGCCGTTCCATGTGCTGCTTCAGCTTCTCGTCATGGCTTGCCGAGGTTGTGTTAACTGCCCGAATTATTTAAGCTGAGTCATTTTCAGACCTTTTTGCAAACCCTTTGGGCCTATGTGTTCATTTGTATTCTATGTGTTATTATTCTATGTGTTCGTTTGTTGGCTGTATGAGACTAGCAGTAAGATAGATCAACATTAGAATAACATACACTGATCTCGTCATAAAAGTAGTTTTATCGGGGCCAAAAAGTTTCCAGGATTGCCAGTAGGTTTGTGCTTCTCAGATGTACCTCTAAGTGCAATGCACTGGCGACCACAGTATAGTACACTCTCTGCTACAGACTTGAGTATGTGCCTGTTTTCTTTGATATTGGCTTTCTTCTTACTGTCCATACAGACAGAGATTTTGGTCTGAGGTTTTTCAACTGACTGGAGAAACAACTGAACATTTTCAACTGTAGCCAAGTGATATGCTTTTGTTTAATGGCTGCCTATTGCCATGATTTTCTTGTGCCATTTTGCGAATGGGGCATTTATTAACACTCCCATTTGTTTTCTCTCTTTGGCATTGACAAACAGGGCACAGCACACACAGAAGAGACAATCAAGGTTGGAACTATACACCAACCACCAGCCATATTTCTCCAAACACCCGAGTTTAAATGCCCTATTGCAGCCAGCAAGTAATTGTGTTGGGAAAATTAAGTTTTTAGAAGGCTTGTTGTGGTTCCTGAGTAAATGGTATTTCTGGCCATCAGACATCTTATGCTAACACAGTCTCATCCCAAGATGTCATATGACTGACGTCTTGGGACGTCTTTTTGACCATACGTCAACATCCGCCATTTTAGGGTACCCTTTAACGTCAGTTACATGACAATCCTGGGACGTCATACAACTGACGCTTTACCTTTAACGTCAGTTAGGTGACGGGGTTGGTTTAGGGGTAGGTTTAGGTCTGGGGTAGGGGTAGGATCCGATAACATCATCTAATCGACGATTAAAACAATGGTGACAATAATCACATACTGCCTTCGGTCTTGAGGTCGGTTAAAAGGGTCTAAGACCCTCTATTTGTAGATTTGTGTATCCAAAATCTTACTAATAACTACAATTTAAATAATAACCTTATAACTACTGGCAGTTTTCACCACAGTGATAGATATAGTCAGCAATGTACCATTGCTGGAGCTGTTATTTAGCAGCAGGGTTTTTTTTTGTTTTTTTTTTTTTGTCTGTCTATTGGATTACAAATATCTTTAAGGAAATTGCACTTGAGACATTTTAAATGTGTATATTTGCAGCAGATTTTGTTAAAGGTAAAATAAACTAGTCATTTCAGTTTAATGGTATTGATTCCCTGAACAGTAAACCAAAGGCCCAATTTGGATGATGTCTGCCATGCTATGAGATTGATTTGAAGGCTATTTTAATAACCATCAATCATCACCAGCGAACTGTCCCTACTGATAAAATATGACAAATTATGTTTATAATATAACAGACTATACACAATCCCTGGCAAAATTTGAGTGCAGCCAGTATTTATTGTATGTTTATTATAAGAATGAATTTCCACTATGGTGTAATTGAACATAATTGTGTTTTGTATATTCGGAGGGGTAAGTTAATTTGTACCCGTTTAGTAGCCAGCCAATAGTGTTTAGGCACAGATTAGGAACTAATAGTAACAGTAGAAGAACATCAGATTTCAAATATCAATCAATATTTGAAAATATCACAGTACTGAGTCCGCTTTATTAAAAGTTTTTAATGATATTTTATTGTCTGTTGACTCAGGGGATTCTGTGATTCTCCTACTCTTGGATTTAAGTGCTGCCTTTGATATCCGTGGACCACAAAATTCTTATCTCACGACTTGAACGTTTTCTGTTTGTCTAGATGGGTTTTCTTCTTCTGTTTCTGTTTTGGATTATGGAGTCCCTCAGGGCTCCATTCGGTCACCAGCTCTGTTCTTGTTGTATTTGCTTCCTTTGGGGACTATCTTCTCTAACTATGGGGTGTCATTCCATTTTTATGCTGATGACACCCAGATTTATCTGCCCCTAAAGAAAAATTATGAAAAGGGCATAAGCTTGTTATCAGCGTGCGTGTCTGATAAGTCCTGGTTTTCCTTAAATTTTCTGCATCTAAACGAGAGCAAAACTGATGTTATCGTTTTTGGTACCTCGAGTGTTTCTATTACTCGCGATGGTGACCTGGGAGATTTGGCCCCCTATGTAAAACACTCAGTGACAAACTTGGGTGTTATTTTTGATTCGGCTCTTAAATTTGACAAACAAATAAGTGCCGTAGTTAAATCTAGTTTCTTCCAATTAAGACTATTATCTAAGGCTAAGAGTTTTTGCAGAGTTTGAGAGAGTGATTCATTTGTTCAGAATTGACTATTGTAATTCTCTTTATATTGGAATGAGTTAATCCAATATTAGTCGTCTTCAGATGATTCAGAATGCAGCAGCCAGTCTTTAGACTGGCACAAGGAAGTTTGATAATGTTACCCCAATATTGCATTCATAGCATTGGCTACCAGTTTGTTGTAGAGTTGGTTTAAAAATGTTGCTTTTTGTTTTGTTTTTAAAGCCAGGAAAAATTTAACTCCAATCTGATTTTTTTAAATTAAATGACCGTGCTAGATCATTAAGGTCATCTCTACAAAGATTGTTGATGGTTCCAAGATCAAGAACCGACCGTGCATTTTCTGTTGTTGGTTCAAAACTGTGGAATATTCTTCCTGTATCTTTAAGACTAATATTCACAGAGTCTGTTTTTAAATCTAAGTTAAAAACCTGCCTGTTTTCACTGGCTTACAAGTGTCCTTGATTTTAATGTTGAATTGTCAAACTCCCTTTTATCATTTGCTTTGAGGTCGGTCTTGTTTTGAAGACATTTATTCTGCTGTACAACAAAATGTTCAGCTACTGTTGTCTCTATTGTGCTATATAAATATAAGTTGATTGAAGTTGATATTCCCGACATACTGTAGTCTTCTACAGTTCACTTGAAGGAGTAAATGAAAACAAGTGAGCGAATTTGGACAGCCACTGAGCATACATCGACTGTTCACTCATTATTGCGATCCAGATTGAATTAGTGCACTTAATAGTGTCCACTATGTTTCGGACACCAAAAGTAGTGCCCTGTTTGAGGGTATCGGGGACGATTTCGGATTCGGCCAATGCTTCCATGTGATTGGCTGATTCGATATTTGAGCAGTTAAAAAGGTGTACCTTATGAGTCAGCATTCCGACCTAGAACCCAGAAATGCTGCACTGTGTTTACGACGTGACCACCATTTTTGGGTGAACCACCCCTTTGTGCATGTGTGTGTCTACCCATTATATATTTATATTAAATATAATACATAAAAATATGGGTAAAACTGATTAATTGATCCCAGGCTAACTCTCCTAATGAACTATCACAGTGTCCGACTAAATGTGCTGACACAGCAGAGTATACAGTGATCATCATAACACACCGGAACAAGAGTCCAGGCACAGAATCAATGCCAAGACAAATGTTGAGCAATATAGAACCTCCCAGGACATGCTCTGCGGCTAAACGATCTCACAATGACCAAACAGTACTGAAAATACTACACAAATTAGCACACTTTGAACTTGAGAAGTTATGTTTATGGGAGGTTGACGAGACCTGGGCTCTGTTACCTGCAGCTCATGCCAACTTTCTGTAGTGGGATTGCCCCTTTAACGATAGTCTGTGTGTGTAGTAGAATGGCCTCTTTAAAAATATTGGGTGTATTTAGTTCGTATTTAGTCGAACTAAAACATGTATACCTCTTTAAAAAGACTTTAAACGTCTTTAGTTCACTACTGCCTGTAGACCGCTTACCTTGGATGCACTGTAAAACTGTGGCCATTGGTTCTGTGGCTACCTGGTGTTTAATTGTGAAATTTCATTGAGTTGGATTGAAGTTCTGTTTATTGGTTTGCTCGTTGTATGATCATTATTAGGTTTTGTTAAGTTATTTGGTTCAGGTTTTTGTTTATATTCTGTTATTTTGCTTGGTTGTGTATCATAGTATGTATTCCTACTATGGAAGTCAATGGGGAATGAGATCTGTTTGATTAAATCATTCTTCCAAATATCTTCCTTTGTGTTCAGCAGAACAAATAAACACATAGAGGTTTGGAACAACATGAGGGTGAGTAAATACTGACAGAATTTTCATTTTGGGGTGAGAATTTGACGTTTCCTTTTGGTCTTATTGATTTCTTTTTCTTTGGTTGGTGTATCAAAATTACTGGCTCTGCAAAAGAGCTGAGATATTTAGAAAGAACAATTGAGAGAAGCCAGTGCTTAAATTATTCCAAAGCATCTGTTGTTCAAATTGCTTTCTAATATTTGAAGCCTGTGGCTCGGTGCCCCACTTTATAAGAGCAAAGAAAACTTGGACTCGTACAACTTCAGAAGCATTTGTGCAAAAAGGAGGCTGGGGGATAATTTAATACCATTTCAAATTATTAAACCTTCCTAAGTGTGCTGACGCAGTGTGTTCTTAAAAGAAAGAAAACCCCACGTGGAAACAAGATATGGATGTAATCAAAATCTGTGTGAAACTGTTTTATCATATTTACAGTACCATGCAATATTCTGTAATTTGCAGATGCATTAAAAAAAACAAACAAATCAAATTAACAATAACTGTATGTTTAGAAAATATGAGTACCACGGGGTTATCTTTGGTTGTGCACTGTTCAATATTTACACTGGGAAATTAGCAGTGAAACATTGTCTGCTGATTCTAGCCCAGCTCCTTAAGAAACACAAATTTAATTCTTGCATCTCACACACACACACACACACACACACACACACACACACAGCAAGAGGTAAAAAGGCTCTCCTTGCCCTTTCTCTTCAGTTGATAGTGTAACTAACTAACAGTGTAACTGCTGCTATCTTTGCTAAACTCCTTTGGCCTTGAGCTGAACTTTAATGACCCACATGAGGCTGATTCTTAGAGACAGTACGTAATTAAAAAAGTGCACTATATATTCATATTAGAAAAAAATATCACAATTAGATATTTAATTTCATACATAATTAGATATTATTAAAGAAAATGAATCGCTTGAATTTGTTTGTAAATCTTTGAGTCGGCATGAAATGGAAATTCAACCATCTTATTTTGAATAAATGATTCATGCATTTCCTTTATTTATGTCTTTTTTTTTTTTTTTTTTTTTTTTTTTTACAAATTTTGCATTTTTTTAATCAAAAATTCATAACTCAATCTTCTGGTGAAAAGACAGACTTGTCTCTGATGATGCATGGCAGACTTTTCCAATCATTTGGTCTGCCCCTTTAATCTGCAGTCTCGCATTCAGATTTGCCTCCCTCCAATCAACAAACCAATGCGCATAACTGATTGTTTTCTTTTTTTGATAAATCATTAATTCAAATGTATGTCACAATATGAAGGATAAGATCTGTTGCTACTTGCATTGAGACAATAAGAATCCATACTTTGACAACAATTGGATTTTCAAACATACAGTATAGTTATAATTTTCCTTTAATCATTGTCACTTGCAGCATCAAAAATGACATGGAATGAATGGACATGAATGGAAACACCTTAAAATGTCTCAAATCAATTCGATATACCAATCGCAAAACAGCATGTGACGTCATTACGTACAGGTTTTTATTCGCTTTAAAGCCGTTTGATGGAAACACACTTTCACCAGCTTTATTCGCATGTGTTTTTTTTACCGAACTTCAGATAATTCGATTGACAAGTGGATGGAAACATGGCTAATCACATTTAGAGCCATCAGTAAAATACATCTATTCTTTTATACAGTATTGATCCTAGTTATTTGTTTTCGAGGGTTGTTGTTATACCCACTAGTTAGATGATCACATTCACATTTTTTCCTTGAAAATTTTATTTGAAAAGAAAAGCAACATGACAAAAGCGAGAGAAAGAGACAGAATAGTCTTGAATTTTGTATCAGTTCATAAAATGAGGGAATAATGTCTTCATTTATCTTCTGTTTCAGCCGCAAATAACGTCGTTAATCATTTTTGTTAGATTTCATAAAAATAGATATTTATTGATTGATACAAAAGCAATGAAATAAAATATTATCAGTCACAGCAGTATGAAATTATTCATGTCTAAAGGTGGAGGAGTCCGAGCAGTTTGATTATTTGGAGGGCTTATCTGGTTGGTTATTGCGAACATCCCTCCTGGCAAACTCAAATGATAAATGATTTACTGCAGGAACTCAAACACACACACACATGTATACATGTTGTAGTGTTACTAGGGAGAGGTAGTTAATATGAATCCAGTTGCAGGACCTTTATTGAAATAAACATAGGAGCTGGTGGCAAGGCACATACTTGAAGCAGAAAAGCTTTCACCAAAAAGGGCAGAACAGGATACATCAAGGCATCAAACAGGTGAGGAAGGCGGGACGAGGATGTCTTCTCTTGTGACCCAAGACCTTTCCTTGGGACCATAGCCCTCCTAATCTACCATATTCTCCAGGCACCCTCCTTGACGGCGAGAGTCCATGAAGTAATGGACAATATACTTTGACCCAGGACCTTAGGAAGTTTCAGACACGGTAGAGTATTGAGGTCTGTGCAGGGACACATGGAAACTGAGATTGATACAGTAATTTTTAGGAAGTTTGAGTTGGTAAATCACTGGATTAATTGGTTTTTACAATGGTAAATGGACCAATAAATCTTGGACTTAGCTTTTTACATGGGGCTCAGAGGCGTACTGTATGTAGGTATTCATAATGCCCCGGAGGTGTCACAAACGCTGTCTTCCACACATCCCTATTCGGTTTACTGTATGAACGAGGTTGTAAGCGAGGCACGAATGACGGAGAGGGAGAGCCTGGTATGCTCGTGACACATGTTGGGTTTCCCACTGTAAAAAAATATTGATGGTTTAACTTAAAACAGTAAGTAACCTGGTTGCCTTAATTTTAAGTTCATTGAACTGGAAAAAGTGAGTTAATACAATGAAGGAGAATGTCAAACATTAGAAAATCAAAATTATATGTTATCTGAACTAAATAAATTATTTAAGTTGATTTGACAAAAGAAAAAAATGTTGTGATTGACTTTCCATACACATAATGATTTTTACTGTACAAACTTTATTTTGTATACCCTAACCCTAATTCCACCCCTTAACACAAACCTCACAAAAAAAAAAGTTTTTACATTTTCAAAACACATCATTTCGTGTGACTTATAAGCTGCTTTCCTCATGGGGACCAAAAATATGTCCCCCCAAAAAAGTGTTTCTATCCATGTGGGGATAGTACTACATATGGAGAATACAAGGACCACACACATGTTGGGTTTCCATGTTTTATGAGGACTTTCCATAGACATTTTAAACTGATTTTTATACTGTTTTTTTTATACAAACTATTATTCTTTCCTGTAACTCTACCGATAAAACACACACTAACCCTCGCAGAAAACATTCAAATTTGTATGATTGCTTTCCTCATGGAGACCAAAAAGATGTCCCCACAAAATCTAAAATTTTGGTATTGCTATCAATATCACATGTGGGCATAGTACAACATAAGACCACACACACATGCACACACAAACACACACCACATCAAAAGCACAAACCCGATCTCACAAGAATTCGTACAAATTTTACGAGGTGGCTAATTCATAACAATTCGTACGACCTCACAGGTCCTCACTCATACGAATTAGTACGTTTTTACTAAATCGTACATATTTTACAAATTGGCCAATTCGTATGAATTCGTACGAATGACCTACCCCTGACCCCGCCCCTAAACATACCCATCACGTGGGTTTGGACAAATCGTACGAGTGAGGTCGTATGAATTAGTACGAATTAGCCACTTTTTAATCACTAGTACGAATTCGCACGAATTGGTCGTGAGATAGAGTAGAAAGCACACTGGGTTGGGTTTCTGATATCCTGAGGCCATCTTAATCACTACCAAACACACAAAAATGAGTTAGCTATCTTTGTGGGTACTCTACATGTAATGGTTTTTATACTATACAAACTTTATATTCTGTTCCCTTACAAGAACCCTACCCCCAAATCTTCCCATCACAGAAAACTTTCAGCCTTTTTACATTTAAAAAACAAACAAATGTCATTCGGTATTATTTATAAGCTTTTTTCCTCATGGGACCTCAATTTAGGTCCCCACGGTGACACGAGTTCCCATGAGTCCCCACCAGGACAAAAAAACAAGCACACACACACACACTGCGTTTACATGTTTTATGAGGACTTTTTTATAAATATAATTTATTTATACATCTACATGTACTTTTTTAATTTGTATATCTGTTCAAAAACCCATCTGGATAAAATCTGAATATAGTTTTGATTTTTGACCTCAGCGTGTTCAGAATGTTCCGGGTAAATTATATTGATATTCCAGCTTTCCATCTGCAAGATGAACTTTGATCTGTTTTTGATCTCACCCAATACTTAACTTTCTTTTAGCTTTCCTTTGCACTCTCCTTTAGATTATTTGTATTTGTCCTGATGGTGAAGGACGCTGTGATGAACATTCGTTATGTTTATTTCTATAACCCTACCTCCCCTCAATCACTGCATCTCCATCTCTCTCTCTCTCTCTGGCTACGGTTTCTGATGGTGGATTTATATCATGTATTTGCACCGCAGGGCAGAATTTTCTGATGGATTTCTCAGGGTATACTCGTCATACTCAAATAGGGTTTCTGTCACACCTTCAAGATTAGCTACAGAGACAATTTTTCATGCTTTTGACCACTTAATTGATCAAAAATATTATTACACACTAAGTGCCCACGTTTAGAACACGATCAAAGATATCTTTAACTCCCACTACAACACACAAAAAATAAAAAATAAAAAGATGAATGGCTGTTCAAGACAATAAATGAATAATTCACAAACAATATATACTGGAATACATGATGAAACATTTGTGCAACACTTCATGCTCTCTCTTATAGTTTACACCTATATGTGTTCGGCTTTGTTCTCATCTTTGCTGAGTTCTTCAGTACTTTTTTTTTTATTTGGTGCATTTTCCATGATGAAAGGGGATTCTTACTGACAAATCCTTTCATGAATGTTTTTGTTGTTTTTCCTCTGCTTTTGCCTTTGTTTCCTGAAGCTTGCAGCCATTAACTTTCAAATATAGCTGGGAATGAGAGCATTAGTGACATGTTGGTGTAATTACATGTTTTCATGGGTAATTAATGTGTGTAGGTGATACAAATTTGGCTGTGTACCAATTCACATGTTATCTATAGTCCACCCTCCCCTATTCAACCATAATTAGCTTAAGACCACATATTTTCATTAATCCTTTTTAATACAAAATGCCATTTATTTCTCATTTCTTATTTACAAAAAAAATATGTTGTGTAATACAAAAAGGGATTCATTTTAAATGCTAAAAGCATCACAACATTACATTTGAGATATGCTAAAAATGACATTTAACAGAGTTCAATTATTATTGGTTTTTAAAGATATGTTTTAAATGACTGCAAAGGTAAGCTAAGAATTGTATCCTACTCTTAAATGACTTAAGTGCACTTGGATGTTTTCGTGAGTTTGTATGCCTGTTGTTTGTGAACGCACTAATGTGACAGTTCTGGGAATGAATTAAACTAAATCATTTTGATGACAGACTTTGGCTAAGGCATTTCAGAATGATCAAACCAACATTTAAAATGCAGTGCAATAGAGTGCCGAAGTTATACGACGTCACTTTGTAGGCCAAAACGCAGAAGTGAGTTAGCATTTTAGCACTCCGGGTTTCCCTCGCTCTAAAGTCTATGGGATTTTTGAATGGGTTTTTGCTAAATCGCCTGAAATAAGATCTGTGGTGAACAAAGCCTCTAAATATTTTCACGTTTTGATCTATAACATAGAACACACAGTTATAACCTGCTTGTGTTTTTTTAAACTTTATTGTGTCTGCTTGTGTTTTTAAAAAACTTTATGTATTCTTCAAAATGTATACATTTTCGATTAACTTGTAAAGATTATCTTGATAGACAAAACGTGTAAGGGTCACAACTCTTTGTTAAACAGCAATTTTCCGAAAGTCTATGGGGAAAATGCATTGCTTTTCGATCGAGGGAATGCGACGCTAGCTTCCGAGTTGTCCTACAAAATGACGTCATCACTTCGGCACTAACTGATCTGCTGGTTAGTCCAGTTATCCAATCACATCCTCTGTTGAGGCAGTAACGTTTTAGTTGCGCATCGAGGAATTCATTTGTGTTTCCAATTTCCATGGTAGTTTTATGTGCTTATCTTGGCGTTTTTCATCCATCCAAATTTTGCATAAAAATTCGCAATTGTAACTTTATTTCTCAGAATTGCGAGATATAAAGTCAGGATTGTGATGTAAAGTTACAATCGTGTGTTATAAACTCAATAAAATTTTGACTTTTTTCCTCGCAATTATGACTTTATAACACACACTTGTGACTTTATATCACGCATAAAAAGTCAGAATTGTGAGATTTAAACCCGCAATTGTGAGATAAAAGTCACAATTACCTCTTTTATGTTTTATCCTGTGGGGGAAACAAACTTCCACACCTTTTTCTGTTCTTCTTGTCTCACATAGTTTTATTCCTGTTCTTGTTTGCTAGCTTTAGTGTATTTGTTATTAATTAAAGCACCGTTTGCACATACATTCGAGCCTCACTCATCTCTCCTCACTCCTAACCGAACCATTACACATTGCTTGAGCGGAGGGAAATAATTAAACGCTCTATTGATGTCTCTCATATGTAGAATTGGGGAGTCTTTTTCTCTTATCTCTTCAATGAATGTTCATAAATACATGCAACAACACAACAAATCTCACCTTTAGACTTGTGCAGCTCAGGAGCCGGTTCACTACCCCTTGCTTACTATAAGGTTCTATGCAGCAGAAGGCTACTTGTATATGTAAATTGAGATGAAAGGTTTGATGAAAGCTATTATCCACAAGAATCAACGTTTTTTTTTTCTGTTTAAGTCTTTTTCTTTAACCCTGCTATGGAATAATTTACATCTCTCACTGTATGTGTTTTTAATTACTGTGAAATTTGCATCGCATTGGCAAACTGGGCAGATGTAGAGCACTGTTCCCTCAGCAATATTTAGTGTGCTCAAACACACACACCTCCATCAGTTTATAATTTGACAGATAAATGCCCTCTAAAACACAGTCTGACAGCTTGTTAAGGGAATAAACTGTGAAAGAAATTGTTATTGAAGTACTTTTGATCCACTTCCACTTAATGCGCCATTAACATGCTGAGCAAGTTGAGTTTTTTTATTCATGTCTACATTAACTTCTAAATAATGTTTGAGCAGGTCCAGGTGCTAGAAGAGCAGATCTCTGAATTCTTCCAGGCAGGGTATGCAGCTAATCAGGACATAGAGGATGGATAATTCCTGATGGTGTGATTGTTTCTCTTTGTTCTCCTCTTTTAATGGTCATTATCTCTCTCAGAAGACTCTACTTGAAGTACTTCTCTCATCAGAATGTGTGTGGTAGGGATTAAGATGGCCTCAGTATATCAGAAACCCAATCAGGGTCCATCTTGCTTAAAGGCCGGTGTGCTTTTGAGAATTAAGACACTGAGTGTTCTTTTCCTGCAAGTATCAGTGAAGGAAGACTGCGAAACAGCACAGCGGGTGTGCGATAAAGCAGTGACGTGAAGTTTTGGCAATTTTGCTCATCAATTCTCTCTCTCTCTCTCTGCCTCTTAGCATTAGAGTGGCACTTTTTACAAGAGGGATACACTTTGGTGTCACATTACGTTTTTAAGACTTTTTCTATGAGCCTCCTCCTCCCTTAAAATTGTGATTGCCTATTCGAACTCGGAGTTCTTGACAGAATCCATCAAACTCAAACCTTTAACTGTTACCTAATATGTTTCTTTATGGGAAAATACTGTTCAGTCTCTTATGCTCACCAAGGGTGCAATTATTTGATAAAAAATACAGTAATATTCTGATATACAGTAGAAATCGGCTGTGCAGCTTAACATTTTTGTGGAAACCATGATAGTTTTTCTGGATTTTTTTTAAACATTTATTTGAAATAGAAATCCGTTTCTATTTTTAAATGTTTAAAAATGTTTTCCGTTTTATGACACGTTTTAAATGTTTTCCCTTTTGATCAAAATGTAGAGTTAGTTTATTCCATGACCATGACAACTAACTAACATTAATTTATTATTTATTTTATTTGTAATTTATTAATGTAATAATTTAGGTAAATTTAAAGATCTTTTTAGTTTTGTTTTTAGTTTTATAAATGCTGTATATTTATGGACATTTACAGTATGCTCTCCTCATGTGCTATTAGAATTACTGTAAATATGAGGTTCTGGTTAAAATTTGGGTAGCACTTTATGTTACAGTTTTGTTCCGAATGTTCACTTCTTATAGCAAAAACTGGGTAATAACTAGGTACTAACTCTAGACAGCGCAGTCTCATCCCAAGACGTCATATAACTGATGTTTTGGGACGTCTTTTGACCATACGTCAATAGTCGTCTTTTTAGGGCCCCCTTAAACGTCGGTAGATGAGGTTATGGGATCCTAACTCTACCCCAGACCTAAACCTACCCCTAAACCTAACCTGTCACCTAAATGACGTTAAAGGTAAAGCGTCAGTTGTATGACGGCCCGGGATCGCCATCTACCGACGTTTAAGGGGGTCCTAAAAAGGCGGATATTGACGTATGGTCAAAAGACGTCCCAAGACGTCAGTTATATGACTTTTTGCGATGAGACTGTGTTACTCTGGACCTACCCCTAAACCTAACCGTAACCCATTTAGTTACCTTACTACATGTACAGTAGTTACCAGTACCTTCTTGTAACACGTACTGTAAAATAAAGTGTAAGGCCTGCTAAATCGATCCAATGGCGTACTCGATTAGAGGTGAAGGTCGAAGCCCACAGTAGTCGATTGTCAATCTCACGTGCGCGATCATTGGTGAATATGATCTCAAACCTCCTCCGTGTGTTCACTATCTGATTCGGTGAACTATCCATTTGAGCTGATATTCTCAGAACACTACAGTGGTAGGTTTGAGATGATATTCACCAATGATCGCACGCGTGAACTCGACATTCGACTCCTGTGGGCTTCGACCGAAAACAGGACGCAAATAGAGGTATGTGAGCTGGCTGAATTAACATAATTTTTATTCATATCTTTCACATCTACCGCAGTCAGATTGACCGTGGTCACTCTTAATAACACGACTCACATGGCTGTGCACTCGTAATGACAAATCAAGGATGTTAAGAGGCTAAAAGCAGGTTTAGAACATGCCCCATTGAAGTCAACAGGGTTGGAATTTTAAAAAGACGATAACACGGTGTAGGCAACACCGATTTTTGTCATTTTTGTCTGTACTGACAGCACTCCAAATGAGCTCCATGTTAAAATTGAACGGAGTTCTCCTTTAAGTCGTATTTACCTCTGGGAAGCTCTGGGATAATTTTGATGCATGTTGCAGAGTTGGTTGGGAGGGCGGAGGGGAGAACGATTGCTGCTGTGACTGGCATAACTTATTCGTTTTTTTCCACAACAGCTACATCGCCTTCTCTTGTCATTTTAGTAGTGCATATTTACTTATATAAATATTAATTTGAAGCGTATTGTATGTTTTATACTCAGCGAAAATAGCCTGTATTTGACCAAAATTCCAGAATCGTCAGCAAGCTGACTAGCTAGATAGCGCGGCAAATGTTTATGTGGTTGTCGATGAAAGGAACGCTAAATATAATTTTGCCTTCACATTTTCCCAATAAACAGGCAAGAATAAACCCGGTGTTCTCCATGATTCCCATGATTCTTTCCGATAACAAATCACTTGAAAGCATTAAGTTCGTAATCACAGCTTCAGAATTGGGAAGTAGGACATGTCCGATAGCGTGTGAATGCTGCATTACTTAATACGTAATTTCTTAATTACACACATTTTCTGATAAAACTGTATCTTATCATGGATAGAGAAAAGTGTGAGGTGTGACAACTTGTAAACAAAGTCATGTTGTGAAATCAGTTTTAATTTATGCATCAATATCGTTTCGCACACTCTTTTGACTGTTCGTTAGATTTCATAAAGGTAGGCTACTGTTCATAAAGCCATTAAGGGCTCAGTAGGCACAATGCATTTAAAAGAAGAATATGGCATACATTTGAGACTCAATAACAGCCAATCATTGAAATGGAGTGGGGATTTTAATTAATGTTAATTGCAGTATGCCATCTGTGCTTGCGCTTTCTAAGCACCAATTGACCCGTAAGTGGCTGTAAAAGAGCCCTATGGCGGTACACATGTGTACCTGACACCATGAAGGACTCGATCACTCCATCTGAGCTTGAAGGAAACGGAGCCTAAACAAAGGTTAACCAATAGCTAATGAATGTGACACTACTTTCTACAATATTGAGTGATTAGAGGATCTATTCATGATGGTTCTGTATAAAAAAGCGAGAGTATGGCACACTAACATTGAACGTTATTTCCAAATTACTGAATCATCTAGTATTGTAATTAAAACCAGGACAGTGCAACCATTTCATTTACATATTAACAAGGGCACAGCTGTCCCTCATTCATTTTCTGGCATATGTAGAAGTCTCTGGTTACTGTATTTGGACCAAACAAGTAACAAGTTTCTCTCATACTGGTGCATAATGTCTGCTGGCCGAGAGAGAGACAGTGGTTATATTCATACAGCACAGATCAAATCAACTCAACTCAAATAAGACCCAATCAGACCCACAAACATCAGCAAAATACATGTTATTGTGGAAGAGATAACCTTTTAAAATGCATGCACACACAGGAAATTTGTGAAAGTGGGAAGAAAAAAAGTGAGAAGACAAGTGCCATTGGTCAGATTGTTTGCTATGATCGCAAAATATGTTCTAATTCAGTCCAGTGTTGGCCATTAGCATAAGTTCTGTAGTATAGAGAAGAGATGAGAGATGCATTGAAGGAATTTGCAGTCTGAGTCTAGACGGTCTGAATAGAGTCTGCAGTTTGCTTTCTTCACTGTGTCCTAACCAGACATGATAAGATTACAGGGACAAGCAATTTGTCTGTCCACACCTTAGGTGAAATTCCTGCTCAACATGACATGATCACAACCAGTCAGAACATATCTGTTGTTTAGACGTATAGTACAAGCAAAAAAAAAAAAATCTGTCATAATTTACTGGCCTCCAGTTGTGAATTAATTAGAGTCATAAGGACACTTAATAGTGGGATGAAGATTCAAGAATATTATAAAATCTAGTAATCAATGAATTTGTCTGGGAATTGATTTGATTTAAAACATATAATTTAAAGTCTATTATTATTTGTATTTCTTTGAATGAGTGTTGGAAGTGGTTCAATGCTTTATTCGCCATTTGAATTTCCACCGGACTTTCAACGACATCCACCATGAACTGAAGAAACGTGGACCTTTAAGAAATAAGGTATAAAATTCAAAGAAATGAACCACTTTTAGCAAGATTTTATGATGTGAATATAGTGTTTTGAAATCATGATGACATTTTTTATTATTATTGCATCTGGTTCGATGAGACCTTTAAAATCCACTAAACCTGTCCATTCAACACATTCTCATCCAATGATGTCATCTAACTGGCGCTTTTGACCATACGTCAACATCCGACGTTTTAGGGCACCCTTTAACGTCAGTTAGATGACACTATCCAACTAACGCTTTACCTTTAGCATCAGTTAGATGACGACGCGGTTAGGTTTAGGTCTGGGGTAGGGTTAGGGTTAGATAGCGTCATCTAACTGAAGTTAAAGGGTGCCCTAAAACGTCAGATGTTGACGTATGGTCAAAAGCGTCAGTTAGATGACGTCTTGGACTGGTTCAAATTATGCAAATATCCAACCCGATCTCACGACCAAAACGTACAAATTCGACGAATGATTAAAAAGTGGCTAATTCGTAACGATTCATACGACCTCACTCGTACGAATTAGTACGATTTTGCTAATTCGTACATATTTTATGAATTGGCCAATTTGTATGAATTCGTACGAATGACCTACCCCTTACCCCGCCCCTAAACCTAACCATCACGTGGGTTTGGACAAATCGTACGAATTCGTCCGAGTGAGGTCGTACGAATTTGTACGAATTAGCCACTTTTTAATCATTCGTCGAATTCGTACGAATTGGTCGTGAGATAGTGTAGAAATATCCAATGGTTCTTTTAATGTAATCACTGAAATATTATGTTTTGCAAAACCCAAAATGATTCTTCTTCTATAGCTTGCATCGCTGTGCAAATTTTGAACCTTTATTTTTAAGAGTGCACAAGTGATCTTGGCACAAGTATGCATAGTGAGTGCACACACACAAACACACATTGTGTTTGAAAAGCATGTGCCATGATATCCCTACATCTCATTTTCCTCAGTCTCAGTTTAGCTGAAACTGACTTTTGCATAAGCAGAAAAACGCTGTTGAATCATGATAAAGATGCAGATATGAAAAGCCTAAAGGCATGAAGAGTCCGAGACAGCTGTTGGTGTATCGTTTAGTGTAAATGAATCAAGTGAATTGCTTTCATTTACTTTGGTATCTTTACATTCTGTTGTTTCATTGCACAGGTGATTGGATTAAAGACAAGTTGTGTGTGAATTCAAGTCTCTCAAGTCTTGCATTACTAAAACTCTCTAGTCAGGCCCTTTACATGTTGAGTGACTTTGAAATATTTCAAAATAAGCACTTTTTGTTGCTTTCATGTACTCAGGAAGGCTTGTGGCAGATTTGTTCAGGCCCATTAGGGTTGTTGTTAATTTGCAGTGTTGTCAGAGAGGTTATTGTTAAATTTGGCCTCACCAACCCAGCCTCCAGCTACTCTAACCCACATAAACTGTAGACATGCTTTATACAGTGAGCTGAACCTTTATAAGCAGATGGGTGTTTCACTGCCTGTGAAGGTTGTGCTCTTATGGCATTAACCGAGGGCCTTTGAATCACAGTTTTCTTTTTGGTTTGGAGAATAATGTTCATGGTGCTCACCTTATGCACTTCTGCTCTGTGCACGCTAATCTGTAAATTACTTTAGTATGTAGTGATTTCAATCAGTTTTAAAGGGGTGATGAACTGAGAAATCAAATTTGCCTTGAGCTTTTGACATCTAAGAGGTCATCATATTATACGAATATCCTGTAAGTTTCAGAACTGAAAAAGTAAAGCTTTTATTGACACCAGGCCCTGCAAACGACTCGTTTTTCAAAGTGGGGAACTATGACGTCAAAGAGGATAAAACACCACCCCCTTAAAAGAAGATCAATGCCTACTTCAACCTACTTTAGCCCCGCCCACCAATTCGCCCATTACACGCATAGCTAAATAACATAGATACCTACCTCGTGATGGAGGTTGGAGGTTGGAGGTTGGACGTTGGACGTTTTCAAAACAATTTCACCTACGTGCATCGACGGGTGAGTCGAAACTAATAATAAGCAAAACTGTTATCCAATCACAGCAGTGAGCGTTTACTTCCAAGTCTTCAGTGCGAGACGCCCATAAAAACCGAGCGTTTTTCAGCTAAGCTCAAAACTAGGGTACAAAATAGCCTATTACCTATTCATTTTGATGTTTTTGAATGCAAAAACCAAGCGAACGTCATAATTTCACCTCAGACAACAAAATAAAATTTAAAAAGCCAGTTCATGACCCCTTTAAAACATGGTGTAATTATAAAAAAAAAAAGTTTGGTTAAAATGCATAATCACGATAATTTTGCTCAAGAATAATAATTTAGATTCTTATTATAAACACAAATCAAGAGGCAAATCATATGCAGGGTTTATTTTTTAATTTACATCATGAGAACTGGTAAAACCTTAAGAAGCTTGTCTCAAAAGCTAAAACTATTTGTGTTTTTTTGGTAGCATTTTACAATAAGGTCTCATTAGTTAACTTAATACATTGATTAACATCTAACTAACTATGAGCAATAGGTTTTTACTGTGTTTATTAGCCTGTGTTAATGTTAGTTAATAAAAATGTTAGTTCACAGTGGATTAACCAATGTTAACAGATCTTTAAAGCAAATGTTAGACTTAACATTAACTAAAATAATTAATGCTGGAGAGGTATTGTTGTCAGTTCACATTAATGTAGTTAAGTAATGACGTGTTCTCGTTCGTTTGTACCCTTATTTTGAAGTGTATTCATGGAAAGTTCTCATAAAATAACATCATAAAGCATGACACATTACCTGCTGTATTCAATGGTGTTGATTTCGTGCGATTTATCACCGTTCACAGATCTTCTCTGTGACAGAAGATATTTCTCTGTATCCGTGTTTACGGCAGAGCCTGCTGGGAGTTTGAGCCCGGTGAAATCTCCTGCTTTACGGTCTGTACATCGCCATACTTTAAAGCTGTCCCGAAGGCCCCATTCTGATCTTGCTCTTCCCCAGTTTTATCTCTTCCTCATCATTCTTTCTATGGCTGACTACAGCTCCCATGGGCTGACTGGAGTCACTGAAATACACATACACCTGAGCTGCTCAAGAACATTTTAATGTGCCGATGTTTCATATCGTTATGTTGTCCGTCAGCCAAATGATACATGCCGTTTGCTGGGTTAGTTGGTACTTTTTGTACGTGATCATCGTGTTCATCTTTAAGTGGAATGCAAATGTCCAGTCACAGAAATAATTCCAAAAGTGTCTTCCTTCAGCACCACGGACAGTGACACACGTCTATGGAGCTGAATATAGACAATTGAGGATTGTTCAGATTATTTGGGGCATATTTTAGTGTGCTGGGTAGGGGATGGGGCTTTCGGATGCTTTCTCCTTATAAATATCATTATTGATATGAATAATATTGCAATCATTATCAGAAAGTTTGTTATAAACACACTATTACTATTGATATTTGTTATTTATTGTTATCATGAATATCTTTAAGAATTTTTCTTTTTCAGAATTCTTTGATGAATTAAAAAAACTTGATGAAATAAAATAAAAGTTCAATAAACAGCATTTATTTATTAAATATATTAAATAATTTATTAATATCCTTTTGTAACATTATAAATGTCTTCATAGTCACTTTTGATCAATTTAATGCATTCTTGATGAATAAAAAAATTAATTATCTAATTTTAAAGTGTTATTCTCTCTGTAATTTGACAACAAATGTGTATCACAGTTTCCACAAAAACTTTGAATAATAAAAAAAAAACATTTAGAGATTTAGAGCAACAAAGTAAACAGTAACACTTTAAAATAAGGTTCATTAGTAACTAAAAAAGCAAAAAATACATACATGTCTCATCTCAGGGGGGTATGAGGGTGGAAAGCATGGTAATTTGAAAATACTTCGGTTAGGTTTTCTACTAATACAAAGCTTAAAGCTAAATCCTGAAGTATCTCTTTAAGTAATTTTCTCTAGATTTGAAGCAAAAAAAAATTTTCCACCCCAATGAAGTGACTGGGTCATGCCTGGCCGCCCCTGAAAAAGGTTCCCTGTCTCCAACCCTAAAGCAGTGAATTAAGGCCTTCAGGGATACTTGAAAATTACAGTCATTGAGTGAAGACTGAGCAATTTTGGATGGTATAGGCATGAATACATGCTCTTCCGTTGAGTTCAGCACTATGGTGAGATCAGATGTCATGACAGACATGAGCAGACTAAATTTCTCTTCACAGTGACTTCTCTCAGTTTTTGCTTTGTCCTGGAATTGTGTTGGCACTTGCATCATTACCAAAGCAAACCGGGATGAAGGATCAACATTACCTCACTAGCAGACAGTCAGTTCTAAAGATATAAAACCAAAATACATATGAAATTTGAAAACCAAATCGGAAAGCAGTGTGAACATTAGAAACTTTTACAAAGTCTCTTCTCATTAGCAGTATCTTATCTAAATCTGCAGGCATATTAATCCACTGAAATCTTCTGTATGAGATGATAATGATCAAGGGTTCTCCTCCCATCTCTCATTTTCGTTTCTTTTCAGGAATGAACTTGGTTTTAATTGCCAGTTGTATCCATATCCTCATCTTTTCACCCATGTCTGTTGACATAATGAAAGATCCAAAAGAAGAGTTTTCAGAAGAAAGCTTAATTTCCGTGTAAATCATCTTTTAGAATGAAAGTTCAACGCAGTTTAAGTCATTAAAGGAGTTTTGATGATTAACGGCACGCTTGTGTTTGGATGCGTCTTCAAACAAACTTAAAATTGGGGAAATATAATGTCTGGCAATTAAGAAGTTAAAAGTGAGGGCTGGTTTAAGAGCGTGAAAGTAATTTTCGTTCACGTCAACTGGAATGTTGTGAAAATGATAACCATTGAACTTTTGAGACTTTTGAAACAAGCAGTGCTGCTGATAGCGAGCTTCTATGTCAGGTTTGGAGAAGAGTAGAGAATTCCAAAAAAAAAAACGATGGCAAGATTAAAAGGAATGCTGGGAGAGATAGAAAAGGCAAAAAAACAACAAAAAAACAAAAATAAATAAATAAGTATTTACAAGTACTCAACGTTGATAACCCCTAGTCATATATAATGGAGTAAAAGTATACTGGTGAAAGCCCAGGTCTTTGATCCTCTCAGAAGAGCGAGGCAAAGAAATAGAGCGGTTTCATGCAGTCGCAACCCCCAAGAAAAGAAAATATAATATATTTTTAATTTTTTTTTTATCTTATCAGCTTTAACCTCTAAATATATTTTTCATTTTTGTGAGGAGAAAGATCTCCTCAAAATGTGGTGAGTTATACAGAAGAAAAATAAACAGAAATAGTTCATTTTTATTCTAACATTATTAATTAACATATTATTGCTATTGCTTCTGGGTTTCCCCATGCTGCCTTCCCGGAGCGCGATTTTATTCACGCTGAAAGGCAGTATGGATACCATGGTCCAGATTTTCGCCTCATTTAGGCGACGTCTATAAAGCAGACACACCGAAGCAGTTTGTTTATTTCTGTGGATTCAACATGGCAGCAGACGCAAAGCTACCTTTTGATGCAGCCTTAGATATTGTTCTAAGTAGTTTAGAATGCGAGTTTATTTTGAAAAAAGAGCCGCTTTTGGCGTTAAATTTCGCGAGACTCCAGTCGTTACTGTTGTCTCGCCATTAATCGCCCTAATGGAGGACCAAGTACAGGAGGCGGTCAACCTTGGAATATCCAACCCGATCTCATGACCAAATCGTACGAATTCGACGAATGATTAAAAAGCGACTAATTCGTAACAATTCATACGACCTCTCTCGTACGAATTAGTAAGATTTTGCTAAATCGTACATATTTTACGAATTGGCCAATTCATATGAATTTGTACGAATGACCTACCCCTGACCCCACCCCTAAACCTACCCATCACGTGGGTTTAGACAAATCGTACAAATTCGTACGAGTGAGGTCGTGCGAATTAGACACCTTTTAATCATTCGTCGAATTCGTACGAATTGGTCGTGAGATAGCGTAGGAATATCTGCCGCTCAACTGTGTCCCGAGAAAGAAAATGTGATGAAGGATTGTCGATACCAACTTCCGTTCTGCAGTCCCGAGGCCTGGATGAGCGCAAAGTGGCAAGACATGTTAGCCACGGAGTTGTATTGTACCAACCTGCTAGGCATCGTCGTCGACGAAGTCTATTTAACTTATAAATGGTAAGTGATAGCTATTTATTAATATCATATTGTCATTATGCCTGTAGACTACCTACTGTGGTTGTCACAGTACCACTAAGTTGTGTTGCTTTCCAATATCAATATACAGCTACCGCTTTAGTAGCATAACTTTCAGCTGTGCACACGTACCCGATTAAAGTTGTTGACGCTTTAGTCATTAAATTAAATTTTTAAAAAAATTAAACTTGTGAAGTTAAACTGTACTTAATACTTGTGTTTTTCTAATTGAAACGATTGGCTATGAGCTACGTACAGGCTCATTTGATAGACATTCTTAGGGCGCCAGGCATTCGTAAACCATGCCTCAAATACGAGAAAATATACATGTGGTTCCCAGAACCAAGTCTCAACGAGAATTGGGTCTGGCGTTAGCCAAGCTATTTTGGGTCTGGCGTTAGCCAAGCTATTTATCAAATTATGATAACATAACAGTATATGTGTGCAAATTCAAAAGTGATTCGATTCCAAAGCTTTTGCTTCCTCTACACTTCTGTTCAAAAGTTTGGTGTCAGTAAGATGTTTAATGTTCTTGAAAGAAGTATCTTATGCTCACCAGTTCAAAAATACTGTAAGATACTAATATTGTGAAATATTATTAGAAATGTTTTCTATTTGAATGTATTTCAAAATATATTCCTGTGACAGCAAAGCTGAATTTTCAGCATCATTACTCCAGTCTTCAGTGTCACATGATCCTTCAGAAATCATTCTAATATGCTGATTTGCTGCTCAAGAAACATTTCTTATTACTATCAATGCAAAAATGACTTTTTTGATGAATAGAACATTCAAAAGAACCACCTTTTTATTGTAATTAAACTTTTAATTTATTTCAAATGTGGGGTAAGTTGTCACATTGGAACTTGCCTAGGATTTTAAGGCCAATTTTAATCATTAATCAATTATAAGTCATGAAACAGTTGATGAAAGTCAATTAACATAATGCATAACATTTGGTAAACATGTTACAACTCGATTGTTTTCACTGAGCATGGGACGGATGTATGGCCTGATTATGTAGGCAGTTCCCTTGTGTGTGTGCAAATGTATATTAAGAGATCTGACTTTCAAATGTCCTTAAAAGCTGCAAAGACTGTATCCCATCTCAAAGGAGAGCCAAGGTCAAAGGCCCGTGTGAGAGCGAAGAGAGAGATTTTCAATCCTTACAGGCTTCTCCCACACTCCTGTGGAAATACATAAATAAGCAGCATTGAAGGCATATTATTGATATGCATGACCTTTTAGGTCTTGAATACATTAACACGATCTGAACACTGAAGCCAGAGAAGCTGGAGATTTTTCCACGCTACATCCCGACTTCTTTCTCCCTCTCATCTCAGAAAAAAAAACTAGATGTTTCACCCCCTCAATCTGTCGTGTGCGTGTGTTTATGTGTGTGTGCGCGCATAAAAGAAGAGAAGAAAGAAGATATGAGAAGACTTCTCATAGCACTGTTTAAATGCCATTTTACTGCAGGCTAAAAAGGAGAATGAAACCGCGAAGTGTTATCTGAAGGAAAGATTAGTTTTTATCTGCGATAAATCATGCTGTCGCTTTGAGCCGTTTTGCTGTTAAATGACAGGTCTTTCAGCTTGTGTATCTGTACGGCTGCTGAACGCAAATCTTCACAGCAGCATGAAGACACAATTTCACAGTCTTTCCACAGTCACAACATGCCAAAGAAAACTTACGCACCTGGTTGAGCTTTGAAAAGTAACTAGTGAGAATTTTGTCACATCGCAAACTTTTGAAAACAGAGATTAAAGATTGAATAAAGAGAAGGAGAGGAAGAGTTTGGATAGACAGATGCACAGATACGTATTCTGTGATCGAATCAAATCTGTAAATTATCTTTCTTCTTTCGCTGCATGTGGTGGGGCGGTAATATTCAATTCAAGAGATCGAGTTTTTTTCTTTTTTATCTTTTATCAAACTCTTTTCCCCCTGTCTGATCCCTCTCTTATATGCAGACGCTAACGCTCGCACCAGAGAGATGTATCTGAGATACAGGAGCCTCCCGTTGAGCATGTGTGCTGAGGATTAAAGAATCTCATCTCATATAAGAGTTTAGATTTACTTTAACAGAAAGAATCAGAAAGTTCTTTCCTCGGAAAATGACTAAATCCACCCATCTTTAGAGGACCTGAGTGTGCTTTGACTAGATTTATGAATACACACAAGTATAGCAGTTTTCACCCTATTAACATTTTGTGTTTCTTTGTTCATTTTCAAAGATATTTCGTTTTGCTGTGTTTGCTGGGCCTATGAAGCATAAAACCACCAAAAATGCACAGAAATCTACTATAAGTAGGGAGTTACAAAATGACATATTTTAAGTATTAGTCAGGAGTCATCTGAACGATTAGTTCATTAGTAGGTGGGTAAATGACTGATAATTGTCACACCAATAAAAAAATATGTAAATAAATTTTATGTAAATAAAAAAATAAGTTCAAGTAAAGTATCATTTGGACCTTGAACCACTTGGTTCCCATTGAAGTCCATTATATGGAGAAAATCCTGGAATGTTTTCATCAAAAACCTTAATTTCTTTTCGACTGACGAAAGAAAGACGTGGACATCTTAAATGACATGGGGGCGAGTAAAATGTGACTGTCATTAATTTTTTTTTTTTTTAAAGTGAAATACTCCTTTAATGACAGTTGTCATAAACATGCATAAACCCTACTTCATATTGAAGACATATATCATGTCATGGTTATGAAGGTGTCATGTCAGTCTTATGCACACCCCTTCAAGTAAAGTGTTACCTCATGGTCTTCAGGGGTTTATAAATATGGCAAGTGGCAACAACAAAGATTTATAATTTATAGAATACAATGCCTAACTGATTATTAAAGGTGCCCTATAATGTTTTTTAAAATTATTTTATAATGTTTCTGGGTTGCCCTTATAATGTTAGTATGTTGTTTAGATCAAAAATAGTCATAATTTAGAAATAAAAGGCATTTTTAGCCTGATTTTAGCCTCTGCTTTGAACACTCGGTTTGAAGGGGCGTGTCTGCTGTGTGTAACCGGCCTCTGCTGTGATTGGCTGACATGCTTGCATATGAAATAGCTATGTATTACATGTGAAACTCTCTTGAATAATTTTACAACAGCTATTATAGGTTTTTACTATTACAGCTATCGAGATTAATGAATCGTGAGATGTTTTGAAGTATTTAGATCTATTCCCATCACATAAAGTGTTGCTGTGATTGAGCAAGCAAAGGACAGTGAGTGTGTCGATCGTGACAATGAAGATCTTATCATTGCAATGCAGTCTCTCTACTCTCTAATGCAGCAGACACGATGATGTAAATACAGTTAACGTGTCGTTAGAGCTTCGTTGTGCAGTGTAACGTGAGTCATTGAATTCATAACGAGTTTGGCAAATGTCCAGATAAACTCGCGCTGTGAATGTTCTTTGATCGCTTTCTTTCTGTTTATAATTCACAATTTAAATAAGATTTTTTTTTTTCATCCAACTAAAAGAAACGATTTGAAGTTGATTTTTAATCACTGGCCTGACTTACTGATGCAAAAACAGTATTGAACGATTTTAAAGTGAAGGATTACCTGTCTGAACTTGAACAACACATCAGCTTGATCCGAGGCCAGCTCTTGTCAAGTTGAGGAAACAAGTCGTCGGTGAAATGTTTGAAAATTTCCAGAGAAAATAAAATTAATCCATTGTTTCTTCAGAGGCTCGGATGAAGGAACTAAAATATACTTTTGCGTTCATGTGTACATCCGAACACTGATCAACTGCCATGCTTCGACTGCGCAGCTCCGTCTCATCACTGAACATGGGCTGGCATATGCAAATGTTTGGAGTCATACATATTAATGATCACAATTTTTACGTCAGAGTCGGTATTATGTGGAGATTCGCCTGTTTTTCAGGGGTGTTTTTCAAAAACGAGATTTAAGTAAGAAGGAGAAAACAATGATGTTTGTGACTCACTGTATGTCATGTCCATGTACTGAACTCTTGTTATTTAACTATGCCAACATAAATTCAATTTCACATTATAGGGCACCTTTAAAATTGTTATTTTCAATAGTATTTCAAAATTATTTTTAAAATAGAAATTACAAACATTCTTATCGTAGAAGATGTGTATTGAAACTAGTGTGAATTGAATGTATAAATTAACAGATGGGACAAAAAACGACACTAAGTGTTATGGATCCCTCGATGACGGATATTCAGCAAATAAAAAGTCTAAATATCTTTAAATAATCCTTTTTTGCACAAACATTTATAATCCTTGGAAATGAATGGAGAGCTATGGATTATATCTGGAATAATACTCACGGCAGGCGATTGAAGCCCAACAATTAAAATCTTGAAATGTATTATAAAAGGGAGAATTTGTTACAAAAGCAGGCTTTGGCTGCAGCAGCGATGCAATAAAGGAGCTCAATTTTAGTGACAGACTACGAGAAAGCAAAACCTGCTCAAAGCTGCATATGTCACATTATTAAATCATCATCACAAGATCTTTTTAGTTGACCTCAATAGACCAACCATCCTGAACTGTAAAACATAATAAATACAATCACGACAAACGACAGTTATTCTGTCTCTTTCTATTAGTTTTAACTTCTTTACAGAAGCCAGAATTATCCACTATTCCTGATTTCATCTTAGAGTGGCCCAAAGCCATACATCCTGAGCTGAAGGAAACTCTTGTGAAATGTGAAACTCAATTAAACAAATGCATTAAAATGTCGCAAATGATACCAGGAATCGTAGCCCCACAGTCACGGTGGCCTCTGATTGGGCAGCGCACCAGCGTCTGGATGTGGCAAGGCTCGTGTGTCACTTTCTCCTCTGCTGTGATCGGCAAAGGTTGTTCGCTGCTGGCCTCATTAAGATTTAATGCTCTATATGAAAGGAGATCACATCACCAGCCCAGGGATGGACACATCAGCATTGAAATCAGATATCAAAACTCTCCCTCAGTACAGAGAGAGAAAGAAAGAGTTGTGTAAAAGATGTTGGATGTTGCATGAACTTTATGGATACCATTGAGAGTAGATTTACTGCATTTTCTATTTTATTTATTTTATTATTGATTCATTTTGAAATGATTGAACTCTGGGAGGAATGAAGACAAAAACATATTCTATGCTTACTGCAAATATCAACCAATTTCAAACTAGACGTTGAGAGTAATTTTCCCACAGCGCTCATGGGTGGTTGGTATGGCTCAATTGGTTAATGGTATAATGAACTCCACCTAAATTTATCGTTAGTAAGCAAATAGCCTAAATATTAGTATTTCACAAATATATCAAATGTAGCAATCGGAATAAATAAACAGAAAGAATAGTATTTTGTAAAATTCCTTCAGGGATAGTATAACATCATACACTCTAAAAAATGCTGGGTTGTTTTAACCCAATTTTGGGTAAAATATGGACATACCCAGCCATTAGGTTATAAATGTAATTTAAAAATTGAACCCAATGGCTGGGTTTGTCCATATTTCACCCAAAATTGCATTAAAACAACCCAGCTTTTGTTAGAGTGCACCATGCCTGAAGGAATTTTACAAAATTACAGTGTTATATTTTCAAGAACGCTTTAGGAGTTTGGGGGCGTCAAATGTTTTTACATTTGTTCCAATACAATCCTATTTACGCCACTGGATAGAAGTACCTTTTAGCTATCTTTGGCATCGAATCAACTGTATCTTGCTCAGCAAGACTCATTAAATTGTTGCTCTGCCATGACAGTATAGTGGAGCTAAAAGGGAAAACTGATTGCAGAAGAAAACGGTAATACCCACTAGAGTTCCCCTTGAGGCAATGCTGAGAATTTAATGTGTTAGTGTGAGTGTTCACTTACTCTCGTAAAGTATGTTGCCGGAAACTAATTGTATTTTGAGTAGTTTTACCCTAATTGAAATCCTTAGTGTTTTCGTGACACATACTGTAAACATTTCAATTTTAAAACTGTATAAAGTTATAGTTTAGTTAGAAAACTATGGCTATCCTTTGTGTGGCCAAGGGACGCATGGAATGAATGTCAAGGTGGATATGCGTCTGCCAATATGTCAAATCCCCTTTACTTTCAGCATTCCTCCATACAAAAGAGAAAGGATCTGAGACCCAAGGAGGAGTTCTAACTATCCTTGATTTTACTTTTCGCTCTCAGTTGGATGGATCTGCTGCTCAATAGGGTGTGAAAAACCTCTCTGCCTCTTTTCTTACCACTATTAGTTCTAATTAGCTAAGAGTTGGAGCCATTATGTCCGGACTGATTCTCAGAGCGGCTGTGTGTTCTTTATTTAGGCTATTAAATCTCCCAACACCTCATCTCTCAAACCCCAGAGAGAACCATTACTCTTTTAGGATGAGAGGAGAGGAGAACAAAAGAAGATGAAGTAGGTATTCATGAAACTATTTATGGGTCATGTTGTGTTGTACCTTTGAGTTCTATATGTTTTACATAATACATATATATGCTTGTGCTCTAATTTTTTGATTGTATTTAATGAAATGGTTTACCAGCCTTTCGTCAAGTTATAACTCAAATATCTGTACAATGGTGACAAAATAACAGGGTGGAAATAAAGAGCTGAAGTTTCCCAGTGAGGGTTTGTGTTAGCTTGCATGACAAGTTCAATTCGATTTTTTTTTAAATGAGGACGATATGCAAATTTTGTAATTTTTTCAAAACGGATGGGATGTTTTAAAGTGAGATAAACCACGTAATATACCTAGTACTCAAAATATTGCTTGTACGGATGTTAGGATAGGATGTTGCAATCTGTTTTGTTTTCTGATTTGTTTTCAAGGACTTTCAGTTTGTTATTCGCTATTTCCTGGGCCTCATTTCTAAAATGCTGTATAGAAACCATCCGACCTTTTGATCTTACGATAATTTCTCAAATGCGCGCACATGATTCAGAGAACGAATTGTACACCTCTCTTCAAGAAAGTGAAATTTATAAATCACAAATGATCTTGAATTTGTGCACAGCTGAATGGTTTCTGATCTCCACTTTGTAAAGGCCAGAACATTTTTATAAATATGAGTGTTGCAGTGGAATTAGTGTGCACACACTTTTTGTGTATGCACGTTTAAATAAATAAATAAAGCCTCTAGTGTTTGCCTTCTGCACTGTAAAAAACATTGTTAGTTTAACTTAAAAAATGAAGTTGCCTTAAAATTTTAAGTTCATTGAAAAAAAATTGAGTTAATAAAATGAAGAAGATTGATTTAATCATCAGAAACTCAAAATATTATGTTATCTGAACTACATATTTTTTAAGTCGATTTGACAAAAGAAAAAATGTTGTGATTACAAATCATGAAAATGTTTTTTTACAGTGCATTGCCATGGTTATTCATTGTTTCATTGATTTGATCTCACCTGTTCCTCATTTGTTCATTAGTTCTCTGTGTATATAATGCCCTCAGTTCTGTCTGTTGTCTGTCTCACACTGTTTCTTTGCCTTTTCACCTGTTTGGATCACCCTTCATACACTTTTGTTTGATTTAATAAAGTAATGCTGCTTATAGATCTGCTTCGCCTACCTTGTCTTCATCCTCAGCCAATTCACGACACTAGCTTTTATTAAAGGAACCTGCAATATTACATTTACTGCATGGTATGACCCTGTTTCTGAAAAGCAATGAACACACGCCAATAATAAATGCCAATTTGAAGATACGAAAAAAGAATAGAAAGAAACAAAGAACAGATGTAGAAAAAAACGAGGCTGTAAATCAGGCCACTTCCTCTGCAACATCCTCCCCTTCGTCATTGCCTTTCTCTCTCGCTCTCTCACTCTCTCTCTCTCTGGACTGGAAGAAAAGATCAAAGCACTGAGTGCTGAGGCACTGTGCTTCAAGACAGAAATGTCTAAAAGGAGCCAAGAAGCTCAGTATGTGTGTGTGCAGCTGATGCATAAACTGTGTTTGTGTCTCCACACCTGAAATTGCCCTAACACATCCAAAATATGTAGCATAAAAGCTCGACATGACAGTGTCGACTCTGAAACCCTTTTCCAAAACCAGTTATTGTATATTCGTTTCAGTGTGTGGACAGAAAAGTGAAACGTACTGCATCTTCTCTGGTTAGGACATACCTAACCTCATAAGTGGTTGGTTTGAAACACTTCACACATGTAGACAACAATTCTCAATGATGACCCCTTTCCACCACCTTAAAGTACCTAATGGACATGTGAGCATCAGAACAGGATCATGGAGCAATGGAAGAAGGTTGCATGGTCTGATGAATCAAGTTTTCATTCAGATCTGTTGAATGGCTGGGTGCGTGTGCATTGTTTACTTGGGGAAAGGGATGGCTGCGGGATGCACTATGGGAAGAAGGCAGGGCAGCTGAGACAGCTGGATGTGCTGGACCAACAAATCCTACGCTATCTCACGACCAATTCGTACGAATTCGACGAATGATTAAAAAGTGTCTAATTCGTACGACCTCACTCGTACTAATTTGTACGATTTGTCTAAACCCACGTGATGGGTAGGTTTAGGGGCGGGGTAAGGGATAGGTCATTCGTACGAAGTCATACGAATTGGCCAATTTGTAAAATATGTACGATTTAGCAAAATCGTACTAATTCGTACGAGTGAGGTCGTATGAATTGTTAGGAATTAGCCACTTTTTAATCATTCGTCGAATTCGTAGGATTTGGTTGTGAGATCGGGTTGACAAATCCGATCCATGTGGGCCAGTAAGAGCTGCGTGTGTAAGCCTCTCTCCCCTCGCCTCAAGAGACACGCTAGCTACTGATGTGGTCTTTAGCATCCTTGTTAGCGCGCCCACCTCCCACGTTGTAGGGGTGATCCAACGTGGTTAGAATCCAGCTCAGAGCGGGTTGAGTAGGACCGCTTACATGGGGAGTGAGGTTTAGAGGGTCGAGTGTAAGTGGGCCAGTAAGAGCTGTGCATGTAAACTTCACTCCTCTCGCCTCAAGAGGCGCACAAGGTTCTTGTTAACACAACCGCCTCCCACACCAGAGACTCCAGGGGTGGCGATGGCGCAGTGGATAAGACACATGCCTTTGGTGTGAGAGACCCAGGTTCGAATCCACTGTGAGACACCAATGTGTCCCTGAGCAAGACACTTAACCCCTAGTTGCTCCAGAGGCGTCCGACTTCTGACATATTTAGCAATTGTAAGTTGCTAAAATAATAAAAGCGTCAGCTAACAGACTGATCTCATGAAGTAGCGTGTGTATGACACGCCAATTCGTATTTCCATTTTTGTCGTGCTATCAACACGCATAATCGCTTTTTCAGCGTGTTTATGAACGCCGTTGAGTTAACATTATTACTGTATATATAAATATATGACTTACCTCAACCCCGTCCCTAAACCTACCCGTCACTGGGGTTAACGGCATTTGTGAGTGTTCTCTTACCATCCTAGGACCATCCTACCATCCTTGCTCCCCAGATGTAGATCTACATTTTGCTTCGTTTCGCTCGGACATTTTACGGCGTGTACAGACACGCGGATTCACTCGGCGTAGACATACACACATACACGTGGATACACGCAGATAGCTCAAAATGCGTAGAGATAACACTTACGCAAAAGTCATGATGTCATGTTGCAGCTAAAATGAATAAATGTAAAAAAAAAATGTAGACCCCAGTTCGAGTAGTACCGGAAACACTTTGCAGATTACAGGACTTAAAGAATCTGCTGCTAATGACTTTATGCGAAATATACCAACGGACTCATTCAGAGTCTGTGCCCGAAGCATCAGAGCTGTTTTGGCAGCGCGAAGGGGACTGAAATTAGGCAGGTGGTTTTAATGTTGTGGCTGATCAGTGTATTCTCCATGCTCACAGCAGTGTGTCTGTGTAGCTATTGGTAGTACCATGTCCAAGTCCATGTTTTTTTGGCATTGAATTCATTGAAAATTTTTCCTCATTTCGGATGAATTGCATTTTGGTGCAATACCATACTGCATTGGGACAAGTTTAGGGAAATAAAAATCCTACATGCAGAGTGTTTCTCAGTTAGACTCCATATCTTAACACAGTCTCATCCCGAGACGTCATATAACTGACGTCTTGGGACGTCTTTTGACCATACGTCAATATCCGCCGTCTTAGGGTACCCTTTAACGTCAGTTACATGACGATCCTGGGATCCTTAGGTGACGGGGTAGGTTTAGGTCTGGGGTAGGGTTAGGATCCGATAACGTCATCTAACCGTCGTTAAAGGGTACCCTAAAACGGCGGATGTTGACGTATGATCAAAAGACGTCCCAAGACGTCAGTTATATGACGTCTTGGGATGAGACTGCGCTGCATATCTCGATTGCTACGTCATCAAGCATTTGAAATGTATTGAAATCCTTTTAAATATTTTTCATAATTATGGAGAGGACTCTAAAGGAAGGATTCAGCCTTTTAATTGAGAAGCACCCGCAATCTGCCTTAAAATGTGGCTTGTAACTGTATAAGACAGTTTATGCTAATGTCCACTACAGTGCCCCTTGTGGCACGATTGAGAATGCAATGCATACTCGTGTGACCTACTATGAACTGTCACAGAAAGTCAGTGTAGCTACATATTTAAGATAGACCTCACATGAGGACAGCCTTTTATGCAAAATCTACTTCCTGTATATAAACAAATTTTAGTTATTATACTTATCAGGTCCTACTTAGTTATCCCAAGTAGCAAGAACAATTATAAAATGCACAACAGGCAAACTCTTGGGTCTCCGGAGGTTCAGTAGAGTGTTCATCCACCATCTTTTTTGGATTTTATTTCACCCACTGTACCTTGCTGAAAAGCATTATGGGATCTCCATGAAGGATGCATGTGATGCTGCCTTAGAAATAGAATTTGGCCAAAAGGAGGTGAAATGTGCTCTGTGTTGCGAATGTACATTGCCTTAGGCAACTCACTTGGTTGTGTAACAGAGAGATCCTATGCTCTGTGATATTGGTAGTTTGGTTGACACTTTTGGATTCATTTTGGGTTCATTTTTAGGTTCTGGGCTGGCCCTTTCTAATACGCTTACTTCTCTCATATGACTCGTCTCCGCTTCCCTGTGACTGTGTGTGTCTCAGTCTCTTTCATTCCTCTCCTTCTGAAGAAAATTTGATTTGTTTGAAGCCGCCTGACAGAGTTCATATGACTCGTACCTCAGGCAGCAGGGCTGTGAGAGCAGTCACAGTCTGGTTTGTCAAAAACAGACCTGCTGTTTTCTCTCATCTCAGCTCTGATGAGACACCATGTGGCTGATATGAGTCCCATCAACAGCCTGTGTGTGATCCTTATTAAGAAGTTGATCGATCAAAATGAATAAAGGAATGAAACCGGCTGAGAACGACCGCCGGCGCTTTTCTGACGTGATTCTATTAAGGGGGTTATTACGAAGTTACAGTGTGCCTCTGAAAAGATTTAAAGCTGTCACACAAATCATAAAAGTTCAAAGTCTAAAGACAGCTTTGTAATATGGACTTTAAACATTTTTTCATGCGTTTCATTTCTTCAACAAACACCATAAATTGTTAAAAAGTTATTTAAAGATCTAAAATACATTCTATTTGGCAGTGCTTTTATTTTTTTATTTTTTTACTGTGATTGGCTAGATTAGTTCCACCTTGTCATTGCATTGCACACACTAAAAGATCACATGGCAATAATATCAAACAGGTTCTGAAAACTCGACAGCATCTGTGACTGATCGAGACAAGCTCAGATTGCGTTGTTGACCCGCTCATACTTAACAAGCATTGGCGACCGCAACAAGCACCGATTTGGCATCGATCTGGTGGGTTTTGACGCAAACCTTGGAAATCTGCGATAGCAAAATCCAGTCAAGTTGTGCAAGCTTGCCTTAAGATATGCTGCTGCTGACATTCATCAATCCCGTAGCAGATCTAGGCAGGTGGAGCTGGGGGAGGTGGAGGATTTCAGAGGACAAGCTTACAGCAACCACAGAACCAGACTATTTCAATGTTGAGCAATGACTTGATTGCTTGCAGATTGCATGTTAAGGACATTTAGCCTGCATTAGCCGGACATTGGGCCAATTTCCCCCTTTACAACAATCCTAGCAATGTCCCGATTATGATGATGGTTCTATCATTCTATCATGGTTGATAGATTGTTTAGTTTTATCAGATTGTTTTACCAGATTCTCCCCGGGTATGAGGTGTGTTAAGAGTGTCCGAACCTGCTCGAAAGAGTGTCGGAGCCGCCCCGATCGCGAATCGTAAATATTCTACGCTATCTCACGACCAATTCGTACAAATTCGCACGAGTGATTAAAAAGTGGCTAATTCATACTAATTCATATGACCTCACTTGTACGAATTGGTAACACTTTACAATAAGGTTCATTAGTTAACATTAGTTAACTACATTAGTTAGCATGAACTAATAATGAACAGCACTTATACAGCATTTATTAATCTTTGTAAACGTTAATTTCAATATTTACTAATACTTTATTAAAATCTTGTTGACATTAGTTAATGCGCTGTGAACTAACATGAACAAACAATGAACAGCTTTATTATTATTAACTATCAACGAAGATTAACAAATACTGTAACAAATGTACTGCTCATGGTTAGTTCATGTTAGTTAATACATTAACTAATGTTAAATAATGAACCTTATTGTAAAGTGTTACCTACGAATTCGTACGATTTGTCCAAGCCCACGTGATGGGTAGGTTTAGGGGCGGGGTCAGGGGTAGGTCATTCGTACGAATTCATACAAATTGGCCAATTCGTTAAATATGTACGATTTAGCAAAAACGTACTAATTCGTATGAGTGAGGTCGTACGAATTGTTACGAATTAGCCACCTCGTAAAATTCGTACGAGTTCTCGTGAGATCGGGTTGAAATATTCACATGTTGAATATTTACGATCAGAAATCCTGATGTGTGGGGGGAACCCTGAGGGCACACGCGCTCTGGAGATTATCATATGAAACGAAACAGAAAGCGAGATGTTGGAAGACGGAAGCATAACAAATGCAGTCACAGACTGAAGTTGATGTGGACAGCAAAGATGGAGGATCAACTTGTAGAGTTGTGGCAACAGCACGAATGATTGTTCAATGTGTCGTGTAAAACATACCACAATAGACTGGACTAAGAGAAGAGTTGGTCAGAAATAGCTTGTGCAATGTCTTTACCAGGTAGCTGACCAAATAGCAACAGAGTATTGTGTGTTTGTATGTGTCGGTTGATTATTTTGAAGTCTCGTGAGATTTTCCAAGATTTCCTGTGTTCACAGTCTAGACTGTCTTGGTCACATCATGACATACCACACGCTATAGGAGCAAAACGGTTAAATCTAGGATTTTTTCTCCTTGTGTGTGTGGTCTATGACATTTTGAAAATCTTATAAGATGTAAAAAATCCTTTGGTGTGTACCGAGCAATAATAGCTTCCCAAATAGTGTGATTATGCATAAAACTATAATTTTAGATTATTCTTTTGTGGTGCCTACCGTAGGAGCACAGAAATGACACACTTTAGCTTTATTCTCCATCAATTTAAAGTCTGGTTATCAAGCTTTTCCATTCTCCTTCCATTCCAATGTCTCATCTGCTTAGAAAGATGATTGTGGATAATAGTGGGCAATTACACTATATTAATTTCAATAATAATCCTGACAGCTGGAAATACACTGAAGTGATTCTTAATGCTCCTCCAGGTTTTTAGCTCCATCCGATGGGTGGAAACGGATTAACAAACAACTTGGGATTGCTGTTATGTTGGTACAGAACAAATAGAAATGTTTCATTGATATGGTTTGTCTGGTAGTCGAGCATGAAAGTAACACTTAAAGTTCATGTTTTCATCCGTAGAGGAGAATATAAAGCACTCATTAGCCTATTTCTATTCAGAGAGTAATGGTTTTACATGGGGACTTTATGTAAAACCATGATGTTAGAATATGAATGTGGTATTTGGCCATTCAAATTGTAGAATTTAGCCCAAACAGACACATTTTTTTTATGTTAGATGAATAAATTTAATTATGGCCACACACGGCAAAATATTCCAAGTGATACCGTTATTAAGATACGAATATACAAGCATGAATTCCATAAATGATCATTCTCACTCTCTGTGTGTCTGAGCTGTATTTCACAGTCATTTGCAGGGGTTTATTGCTTTTTTGTTAAGCTCTTGGTGAGAGATGAGAATGAGAGCAGACCCTGAGCTCTCAAATGCACCATTAGAGAATATGACTGCCGGAGATGAGGCAGGTTTATGCCACGCTCAGCAAAGTCCAGACACAGACACAGTTAACAAGCTCATTTACATGACCTGATACGGCCATTACCGGGGACTGAACTGCTACCAGGGATCAGTTATAATTATATAGAATATTTTCGGAAAATTGCAACTCTAAAACATGAAAAATTCAGCATCAGAAAAGTCGGTTTAGATATAGTCAGTGCCCTGCAATATCCTTTTCTATTTCCTCACCCTCTAAAGATGGTTTTCATTTCTCCCTGGAAGATTTTTTCAGGTTTTCTACAAGAAATAGGGTATTTAAGAATGATGTTTTAGAGTAAGAAAAAAAAAAAGTTTGTTACAAATTGCAGAGTTTGTTGGAAAGAAAAAAAATGGATACAAAACCATGTAAAAAAATATTTTCAAGATTTGTTATCACATTTTTTTTCCTTTGTCAAATCAACTTAAATCATTTATTTAGTTCAGATAACTTATTATTTTGAGTTTCTGATGATTAAATCAATCTTCTTCATTGTATTAACTTACTTTTTCCCAGTTCAATCAACTTAGTTTTAAGGCAACCAGGTTACTTAATTTTTCCAGTTAAACCAACAATATTTGGGAAATGTGCTTTTTACAGTAACTTGAGTTTATTTATCGTATAATCAAATTAACAGGTATTCCGTTCACAGGAAAGACAGTCAAGAAAATGATTTAATCTTTAAATGAAAATCCACATAAAGGGCCAGATTTACTAACAGCTTGCGCCAAAGCGATTTAACGATCTTTGGCCGTTAAAAAACTGCTGTCAGGAATAATTATCAATAACAAGACCTGAACACGGTTATTTTTGCGGCTGACCTTATAACCTGTTTGTACGAGTTTCCCTTTCAGACGCAACATTTATGGGAGGAGAGTATTTAAATCAATCATGCAACATGATTTACTAAGTCAATTTATTGGTATTTGCACCTTTATCTAACGCCCCCCAAAAAAGCATGTCATTTACATATACTGTACAAGTAATATGTATGTGGTCATTCATTTCGATCTTTAAACACACACAAACAAACACACACGCCTGGTAGATTACAGCAAGCGTCAAGCCCCAGGAGCTGCAGGGTGGGCAAAATAATTGTTCTACGTTTACCTGCTGACTGCTTTTCAATGGCTCAGCAGGGTCCGAGACTTCCTGATCAACCGGACATGACAAATACAGTGGCGAAGAAATGACAGAGAGGGAGAGCTAAAAATACTTAGAGAGAGAGCAAAAACTCCACACAAAAAGGACTCCTGGCACAGCAGGGACTCAAACCGGGGACCTTCTTGCTGTGAGGTGAATGCTACAAAGTGGCCGTGTTAAGCTTTGGAGTGGAGGGGGAAGAGGGGAGTCAGACAACACAGCAATGGCTTCTGATTCAGACAGTTTTATTTTCCTCTCATTGATTTAAAAGCATCAAAGCTTCCCACAAATTCACGCTGCATTTTACATTATATCATATTGGTTTCACTTTATTTTGATGGTCCCTTTAACACATTCTGTTGGCGTACAATAACGTTCCACCTACACGTCAACTCTCATTAGAGTGTTATTAGAGTATTAGTAGACTGAAAGGTTTGGGTTAGCAGTCTGTTCTCACGTAAATGCGTCTTTATAACACACATCGTGTATATTGTCGTGTAATTTATACGCGAAAATGAGTTTTTACATGAGTTTTATGAGTTTTTAAAATAAGTTTGTTTTTAGTTAGTTAGTTACGTGATGCTACGTATAAAAACAGGTTGGTGTAACGTCATGATTGACAGCTGTGACTTTTTTTCGGGATCTTCGGAGGACTGAGGAGATTGTATTTACTTTATTTTAACAAGCCTCTTGTCATACTGCAATCAACAGACATCAAAATTGGAGCAGAATGGAGGAACGGGGCAGACACAGGCCATTAAAAAAATGCATGGGGAGAGTGCAATCTGCAAGAGTGTGGATGGGGCGTTGATTTTGCGTATTTACTTCCTGCTCACTACAGTGCAGGTCTGGTCCTGAGATTGCTACTGCGCAGACTCAAGTCCCAAGATGTCAGCGCCATATTGGGACTCTGGCGGCTTCACTTCTCACCAATGGAAGAGAGCGAAGGGGCGTCATCCATCTATTTTTACAGTCTATGGCAAGAACCAATGAGGTTCATTCTCACGTATTAATGCCCTTGCACTGAGTCCGAAATTTTCGTGAATGCGTTTTTCCGTATTTGTGATTCGGTGGCTCTGAATTGCCAAAACACCATTCAAACTGCTTGCTATGGATGCAAAAAACGCAGAAATTTGAACCTGATCTGATTTTTTTTATGACGCACGAAAGTTTCGGAGGTAGTGTGCAAGCGTTATTGATATAATGTGAGGTTGTATTTATTTTTTAACGTGCAAAAATTTCGAAAGCAAATTCATTCTCGTGTTACGAAGCATGTTTGAGCTTTCGCAAGTACCAATGAGGTTTGTTCTCGCGTGTTAATGCCCTTGCACACTGAGTCCGAAATTTTCGTATGAGTTTTTCCGTAATCGTGATTCGGTGGCTCTGAATTGTCAAAACACCATTCAAACTGCTTGCTACGGATGCGAAAAACACAGAAAATCGAACCTGATCTGATTTTTTTATGACGCACAAAAGTTTCGGAGGTAGTGTGCAAGCATGATTGATATAATGTGAGGTCGTATTTATTTTTTAACGTGCGAAAACTTCGAACGCAAATTCATTCTCGTGTTACGCAGCATGTTTGAGCTTTCGCAATTACCAATGAGGTTTGTTCTCGTGTGTCAAGCAGTTTTGATTGAGCTTCTGTTTATGTTCGCTGATCAATGTTTATGTGTGAGTAGAAGCCTAAATTAAATCTGTCAATCATATAAAGCGATCGAGTCTCTTCAGAAAACTTGGACTAAATTGCTCAATTCATGTGGTTTTTTTTTACGATCTCATCAATGTGGTAGTTGCTAGCTGTATGGAGAGACAGAAAGTTCTCAGATTTCATCAAAAAGATCTTTATTTGTGTTCCAAAGCTGAACGAAAGTCTTATGGGTTTAGAACGACATGAGGGCGAGTAATTAATGACAGAATTTTTTTTTTTGGAGGGGGGGGGGGGGGGAATGATCTATCCCTTTAAGAATTGTAAAAGCTAAAGTGTAAAACTGGTGACCCAGTTGTTGTCAGAGCAGTTAACTTTCTGAATGCATATTTATGTTCCACAATATTTATGTATTACGTTAGATCAGTGCAGTTTATTAACGTATTATTTATATGATAAAAGATTTCAAAACTTGCCAACCAACTTGCTAGTTCTATGATCTGTGGTCTTTATATTGGCTTGACTCATCTAATCAGATCCAAAACTATTTGTTTAGCCAAATATCAGATCAAATCAACATGGTCCATTTATTCAGACTAGACTTTACTGTATAAGATACATTTACTGTATAATTGTCATTTCATTCTAAGGATAAGTCTTGAGTTTATTGGATGAAACACAAAGTATTACCGTAAAATGTCTCTCATTTGAAAATTCTCAAAATCTCAAGTAGTCATTTCAGTACCGCAATACCTTTTCTCCTCTCAAGAATGTTCTGGTTTGTTCTGAGTGCAATTTCCTGTCAGGGACATCACCTCTGACTCAATTATGGTGATGTTATGTGCATAGACTGTGTTGCTAACACACTCTGCTTCGGAAATTAAATCGTATACAAACACTCATGTCAAAAAAAGCATGGAGAGCTGTCGATACAGAGTGGACTCACGATCAGCGGCTGTGCTCTGATTGCAGATTTAGGCTAATTATAAAAAAGAGCTTTCTGTGTGTGTAAAATCAAAATAATGCCAAGTGACATTTCTGCTGGTCTGCTAGTTTTCTAATTGCCTTACATTGACAGACTTTTGATTATCAATATAAAGTCACTTTAATCTGGCCAAGAATTGCTAACGTAGGATTAGGTGTTAGGGTTAACGTAGATGTGTTCACACTTGGCGGGTTTGGTTGGATTTAAACAAACTCTAGTGTAATTGACCCTTCGCAGGGAGTTTGATTGACAGGCGATCTGACCAATCATAATCCACCATTTGCCACAAGGCAGTCATGAGAGTTAGTAGATTAACATTGGAGGATTTAAACTTGAAAAATGGAGTGTACTGATGTCTTTCCGCAGTTAAAACAACTTTCCTTCTTATGTTTATCTTATGTTTATTTGATGCTATAAATTAACTAGGAAGGAAGATCAAGGAAGAGATGATCGGTTAAGACACATTAAAGAGCCACAAAACGGTATTTAATGTTTAAATTTCTTTAAAAAATGACATTTGAAAGCCAAATTACAAGCATGAACCCTTAGAGAGGAAGGTAATGTGTGACTGGCATATTAAGTGACAAGCACAGTTTGTTTTTCTATGTGTAATTTGGTTGTGTAAATTCCCCAATATGACATATTTCTGAAACAGATTATTGAACAAGAATATGTTATCCATTTACATCCATTGATTGGATTGTAAAAGTGGACGTTGTTTGTAGTCGATTGCTGAATGGGATGTGCAAAACTACTTCAGTAACTACATGTATATGGATGGAACAAGTACAAGCACTGTAAAGTGTTACAGTATGTGTTACCAAAAACCCTGTGTAATTACGCTGGTTTTTGACTTCATCTGGCCATGAGAGTAACGGGCAATTGCATGTATTTGAAAGCAAAAACATTCAAATTGATCTAAATACATCACTTTTTCTGAGACAAAATTCTCCTATGAAATATACAAACAGTGAAACAATGAATGATGGTTCATTCATTTAATCGCTCCCAGTTTTTGTTAAAAAAAGAAAAGGAAAATAAAGAAAAGCAGATCCCAATTACTGCAGAAATACCAAGTCAATATTAAAGGGGGGCTTTCCGTGTTGGACAGTGGGGGGCCTTTGAGACCGAAAGGTTGAGAACCACTGCTGTAGACGGAGAACAGCAGAATGGAACAAAATGCAGGAGTTGAGGCATTTTTAGAATGCCCTTTTTAACATGATAGAGCAATTATATTGGATCCTGCAATACTGAGAAAGCCAGTAACTTCTGAGGAGATTAGGAACACCAGCCACCAGCGTCGCACCGCGGCCGCCGTCGACAAAGCAGCAAGCAAGAAGGCGTCGTATCATCAATTAAACGGATTTTATGACAAGGTCGTTGAGGATGGGAAATATCGTACATTTCTGTGCAAACTGCCCGTCGATAAATAATAATTGTTGTCTGTGGTTGTATATGGGCTGTGGCAATAAAAATAAAAAATAAAAAAGCTTGCAACATATGGAAAAAAAGAACTATGAATGAACTAGTTCAATAGAAAAACGCATCCGAAAATTTCGGACTCTGTGCAAGGGCATTAACACGCGAGAACAAACCTCATTGTTACTTGCGAAAGCTCACACATGCTGCGTAACATGAGAATGAATTTGCGTTCGAAATTTTTGCATGTTAAAAAATAAATACAACCTCACATTATATCAATCACACTTGCAAACTACCTCCAAAACTTTCGTGCGTCATAAATAAAAAATCGGATCAGGTTCGATTTTCTGCGTTTTTCGCATCCGTAGCAAAAAGTTTGAATGGGGTTTTGACAATTCAGAGCCTCTGAATCACGAATACGGAAAAACGCATACGAAAATTTCGGACTCAGTGTGCAAGGGCATTAACGCGCGAGAACAAACCTCATTGGTACTTGCGAAAGCTCACACATGCTGCATAACACAAGAATGCATTTGCGTTCGAAATTTTCACACGTTAAAAATAAATACAACCTCACATTATATCAATCACGCTTGCACACTGCCTCCGAAACTTTCTTGCGTCATAAATAAAAAATCTGATCAGGTTCGATTTTTATTGACACCAGGCTCAGCAATGACTCGTTTTTCAAAGTGGGGAACTATGACGTCAAAGAGGATAAAACACCACCCCTGCAAAAGAAGATCAACGCCTACTTCAACACAGCTGGTTTAGCCCCGCCCACCGAGTCGCGCATTACACGCATAGCTAAATAACATAAATGCCTACCTCGTGATGACAAACCGGATCGAGAGTGAAACTCATTATAATATGCAAAACTGTTATCCACTCACAGCGGTGGGCGTTGACTTCCAAGTTGCGAGACGCCCATAAAAACCAAGCGTTTTTGAGCTGGGCCCAAAACTAGGGTAGAAATAGCCTATTACTTATTAATTTTGATGTTTTTTAATGTAAAAACCAAGCCAATTTGTGAACTGAACTTTGAACTAGTTCATGTAGAAAGTGAACTTTCCCAACACTGGTAGCAAGTCTATACCGCCAACACATTGTCAGATTACCATGCCAAACACTCAGAGAACTGTCATGACAGAAGTATGTTTGAATGTGTTATTATTATTATTATGTGTTTTATAGTACATGTAAAGGTCTGAAAGAAATGCCTGTGTGTGCATGTGTCTGAGGGTTAGTCTGGTGAGTGTGTGTCAATCAGTCAGCCTTCTGCACAGAACTCTCACGACCATGTGCTTTGAAGCAAGAGTGCTTCTCTTTGAAGATGTCTCTCTCTCTCTCCCTCCCTCTTATTCATTAAGTCTGTGTTCAGCAGCAAGAGTAATAGGAGTGTGGAGAGCGACATGTTCACAGCAGGAGAGAGGGGGAATCTGAGCCCCATTAGTGTGCAGGTAGGCAGCCTCTGTCAGTGTTAATTTCTCCACACGTCTTCCTCGTGAGTTGTCATGGTTCTAAAATAATCTGCCTTTTGAAAGTGCGGCAGGGTGAAAAGAAGCCAGGGAGGCAAAATCATACCTCACTTCATTGCTCTAAATCTACATCACATCTGTTAGAATATGAAAACTCCTGAGAGGTGACAGGAGGGAGGAGAAGAACAGGGTTTCAGTCTGAATCTCCTGCCGTGCTATATAGAAAACCGCTCGATCTATATGAATTTAAATGAGTCCCGATGATCAGTCCCTCGTCTGAGTCGGTTAATGTGGTGATTTCAACTATGTTGCTTGTCCCTGATGGGTTTTTTTTCCATCATGGGAGAAAAAAACGTGGCAGTCTATACCTAAAGTATCTCCATTTTCCATTAATTAGCATTTAGAAATAGCAGTGTTTTATGATGCAATATTGTTTGAAAAGCATGTGGTATGAATGGAAAATATTTCATTATATTATAGTAGATTTTGCAGTGACACTCTTAAAAACATGGAATTGACTTTTCCATGTCTGCTGCTTTGGTTTGCACAATCTGCGCTGACTCCAGAATAATGAATTACTCTGCATGTTCAGCTCAGGTGATTGGCTCAACACCTCCTTACTCCTTATGGCAACAAGCAGGTTGCGTCCTTGGCAGTAACAAGGTTGAGTACTTGCCGAGCAACTGCAATCGAGATGAATGGGAATGCTAACGGATAGCTTTTTCCAAATATTTCAGACCTCTATGGTGTCATCACCACAATTCCTTAATAACATATTTTATGAACTAATAGTGTAAATTAATGTGTTAATTACCACAATTAGTCAAAGCTATGCACTTCAACTTCCAGTTGTCTGCTTTAATTAATCATTAGCTAATGATTTGCAAAGGTATCATTATGTTATGACTTTACTTGTTGGGGCACATCATTATTAACTAGTCATTTAGTAATTGTAGTAATTTGCAGATGAATTTGCAGTAACAATGAAGTAAATAATCATGTATTAATGCATATTAGTGTACCTGTCATATTATCTGGAAGTTGAAATACAAGGCTTTGGCTCATTCTGGTAATTAACATATTAATTGACACTAGTAGTTAAAAAATTTAGTTACTATGGAATTAATCCACAATTACATATTTAATTAATAACAATTCATGTATGAATACATTAACCTTACATACTCTTAATTAGTTCCTAATGTGGTGATCTTAAATAATCATTAGTTACACATTAATTCAGTATTATCTGTGCATTAGTTAAGCATGAATTAATGTTTATTAATGCACACGTGTTGTAAAGTGTTACCAAAAAAAGCAGTAAACCAGCCCTTTAAAATAAACAAAATGTATGTTCTTACGTAACAGACGATACAATTTGGAAATTGTGGTGCATCTAATGAAGTGATGAATGGCATTTGCATACAAAATGAATGTAGGCTACTTATCTTTGCACTAATAAAATGTGCAACACTATATTTTACTACCTAATCATATGCACTATTTGATTAATTTAACTTATAGTGAAATGTATTCCTCTACATCTCACGGGGCATGTGAGTTCCTGAACATGGTGCATGATGGGATAGCTTAGTGTGGGTTTAGTATGCATTAAGGGCACTGAGCTTAGAAGACATGGGACAATCTTACACACTTACCTCCTGTTGCGTGCATGAACTCTCAAGTGGCCAAGACCGCAACTATGGTCATTTGGAAAGGTTCCTTTGGTTCAAGTGTTGTCTTTCCATTGGTTCATTGTTTTGATTGCTTTCAGGTGTCTTGTTTAGTCATTAGTCCATGTGTGTGTATACATTAGCCCTCTTGATTCTATTGTCTATGGCTTTTTGTGTCTCAACCTACAAGTCTTTGATTTTTGTACACGTTCTATGTGAAACAAAACTCCACTTGGATGTAATCAACTCACCTGCAGTGGATTGGGTGTCAACTATTTCATAATATTACTGTTTTACTGTATTTTTGACAAAATAAATGCAGCCTTGTAACTTTCTTGAGAATAGATCCATTAGAGGACTTTGGACCACTGATATTCAACTATGTACTCTACAAGGGCTTAATAATTTAATTAACAGTGTGACCCAACATAAAAATCAGATTCTACAAGCAGAGCATTTTGAACTTTCCACAACCTCGGTTATTAAAGGTTTAACACAGACGCTGATCAGTTTTAAAGGCCAAGTGCATCAAATAGCAGTGCAGAACCGTTAAAGTAATGAAGATGGGTGTAAGTATGGGCATGGTGAGGACTGTGTAGAAGATAAGACTGTATAATCCAGAGAGAATTCGGTCTTCAATCTCATCACGCTGTAATGAAACACTCGACTCATTGTGGGCCTGTAGCAGAATCATGTGGCACGCTGGTGCACGGGCACTCTGCCATCCTGGCACAGCTGCTCAGATGTTATTCAGTTATTCAGAACAGTAAAGCGGCCCCTCTTTGATAATTGTGCTTCATGTGACCTGATTAATGCTGCAACAATTTCACACCAACACTGTCCTTAATTGCAGTTTTGATGATTTTATAAATTCTTCCGCACAGCTGCACAGAAATAGGCTCATTAATACTGCGATCATAAAATCAGATTCATTTGTCAGACTAGCATCTACAAGGGGTGGTTCTCACAAGTTGTAATTTTTGTGCTATGCCCATTATGTGGATGCTGTATCTGATCATCTGCATAAAACAATGTATAATATTGTAAAATATTAATAGAATTTAAAAAAATCAATTTAACTTAAGTCAAGACTTCACTTGCTGTTAGCATCCCATTGACTCCCATTCATTTTGGCATCACTTTGACAGCGAATAACTTTACATCTGAGGCGTCCAGACTTAATTTCTCCATTGTTTATTTCTAAAGAAACACTACAATGTATAAAATGCTCAATTACTTTGTATCTTACGTTATGGTCAAGCCATTTTTGTAAAAAAAACAGGCTAACGATTGCATCATAATCACAGGACTTTCTGTCGCACAGTAGTAGCTCGCAGGCAATCGTTTATTGTCTATTGGGAGGACATGAAGGCACAAAGTCAAGGTAGAAGCCCATACTGTAAATAGAGAGTCCATAAAAGCAACCGGACACAATATTTTGACCCCAAACATTTGAACGGCAGCGTATATCAGTGTGTATTCAGTTTCAATATTTCTATTTCAATATGAATTACAACATTTAACAAGTTCCTCGTTCAGCCCTTGTCTTGTTAATAATCATGCACATGGCTGGAAAGCATAAAATGTTGCTACTGACAGATATCCTTGAAATAGGTGTGCTTAGAGATCACACCTGTCTCTGGAACAGAGTCAGGGGAACCTTGAAAAACTCTCTGCCTGTCAATCATTGTGCATGTTTGGGTCTGCTGACATCAGGCTGGCTGACATGTCTTTGGTGGGTGGGCTGTCTTCCAAAGTCCCAAATTATTTTTAGGATTAATTTGTATGTATAGTCTGATTCAGACTTCTTTTTTTCTTAACCGGTTTGTCCTTTTTTTGTTCTATGGAAGAAAGAAAGTCATACGTGTTTGGAGTTATATGAAGGCTATAGAAAATAATGGCAGAATTTACCCATTTTTGGGGAGAAACGTCCTTCTAATTTCCCAAATGCATCATGTGCACAAACACATGATGGGTTCCCATGTTTTATGGGGACTTTCCGTAGATACTTATTTTTATACTATACAAAGTGACACATTACTGAAAGATTCAAAACACATGATTTATAAGCTGTTTTTCTCATAGGGACCAAAACATTGTCCCCTCAAGGTTAACAATTACTGGTATTACTTTCTTGGTGGGGATATTTGGTGCCCACAATTACCAAGCCCCCAACGCATCAATGCGACAGAATTATGATGCGGAGGCTGAATCAAGGAGGCATGATGGGAATGCAGAGACAATAACCATCATGATGATAATACAGACAACACTAAGCAGCTCTCCAGTGCAAGACCTCTGGGTCTGCTTCGCTATAGTGTATTCTGAATCATAACTAGGATGTTGTTGGTTTCTATTTGGTTGCTTACTGGCCCAACATAGCCAAAATGTCATTATGATATTCTGTTTTCTAATGGCTCAGGTTCCTTTATCGAGCTACATGTTGTTGTTTTTTTGTTGTTGTTTTTTTGTCATATTTATTTGTATCTTTGCTAGTTGTGAACTGTGAGTCTGATTGCTTAGTAAAGTAAACTAATTTCTCTTCAGCAAAGCGGATGAGTTGAGGTATCATTCATGTCTGTAGTTCAAATGCTGGACGTGTTATGACCTTGTGCCGTCTGGACCAATCAGATGCACACAAATTATTCATTACTCAACAAATTGCATCAGGACAGTTTAATTCAAATGGGTGATACATGCAAGTATCAAATTTAGTCTCACTATTGGATACATTAAGTAGCCCTTTTAAGGGCATAGAACTAAACGGCTGTTGATCTGGTGAAAATAAAACAACTTTGTGCTTTCCTGTATTCTGCTTCAGCTCACTTTCCCTTGGTAAACTGTATGCATGTATGTATGTTTATGTTAGGCCCTGTTTACAGAAGAAAGCTCGCGGGTGAAAACGTAAAAATATTTTATCGGATGTGCCTTTCGTTTACACGGCGATGGCGTTTTGGGGGCTTAAAACGCAAAAAAGTAAAACCACCCTCCAGAGTGGAAATCTTAAAAACGCTCCACCGCCGCGTTCCCGTGTAAAGGTTAAAAACGCAAAAGTATGCTAGACAGTGAAGGTTGTACGCAGGCACGCGGACTTGGTGTTGTTGTGTGGCAGTGCTTCACATCGCCACCTAGCCGTCTGGAGTGCATACTACATTGAATTTCACACACCTTTGCATCACCATATGCATGTGAATTTCCCACCCAAAACGCTCGTCTAAACGCAGAATAAAAAGTGATAACGCAAAGCCACTTTTGTGTTTTCTCTTCACAATCGTTTCTGTGTAAATATAGCCTTAGAGTAGAGTTAATGTTTCGTCTAGTTAATAAAATCTTGTTCATGTCACACGTAAAGTTGTCCGTTTCTCAATCTCATATACTGGAATCCCTAATCATATATTTTGACTACAGGCTCTGAATAGTACTGTACAGTAACAATGACATTTCCCATTCCTCGGAAATGTACATTTCTTAGAATTAATAAACAGTCTTCACGGGACAAACAGGTTAATTGAATTGTAATATTAATTTACAACATTAAGTAAATTATATTAACTGATCCAACTATTCATATTCAATTATAACCAGTTATGATTGGTTATTAATATTTCATAGAGCTAATTTGCTACAACCTGAAGGATAATACTTATGGTTAGGTGTTTGTTCAAATTAATGAATCAAAGTATGTGCAATTGTAATACTGATGCTTTCCTTACAAAACTCTTTAGAGTGATAAATGGCTTGTTTAATCTGTAGTCTATTAATGTCACCTTCAGCATTGCCGGTGGTAATAAATGATGACATTTAAAGATAGAGACAGACAAAGAGAGTGTAATTATTAGATCTACTGTATTTAGAACCCAAATCTGATTATTTTCAAGATCTCTTTCTTTCAAAAGCACACACACACAGACACACACAGACACACACACACACACACACTATACATTTTATGGTCATTTATTTGATCAAATATACAGTAAAACAGTAATGAAATATTATTACAATTTAATATAACGATCTTCAGTGTCACATGATCTTTTAGAAATTATTTTGATATGCTGTTTTGGTGCTCAAATTACATTATCAATGTGTACAATGATCAAGAAACAAATTATACTTTTTCATAATTTACCGAAAATATAAAAAAAAATGCTTTTAATAACTGGCTTGAACCTTCTTACTAAAAATAGCCTCTTGTTTATCACATCACATCCAGAAGCATTTACAAAGCATTTGTTTTTCATTTTAGGCTGGTCCTGTTCATTTCCTCTCAGAGGGTGTTGATCTTCACCCTCCTTACATCTATCATTTCATGATCATATGTGAGTCCAAGCATCTACCAATGAATTCTAAAATTATTTGTTTGTCTGGCTCCGTGCTTTGAAAATTCAGAACATTTTTTTCCTCACGTTTCTTATGGTGAAAAATCGAGGGAGATGAGATGTCTTTTAGCTACATTCCATGAACGAATGAGCCAAAACATTATAACCAGGCAGGTGAAGCAAATATCATTGATCATTTCCTAACAAGGCCACATATTAAAGGTGCATTTCATCCATTTCAACATTATTGAAAGTGGATCATATATGTAGTCAAATGTAAAAGAATTTTTGAATTTGGTGCCCCCTTGACCGAGAAATGACAGAAAATAACCGAAGGGTGCATTTGTATGAAAGACTACAACACCCACAATGCACCACATTGCACAGCTCTGCAAGCCACACCCACTAATCCGGAACCGCACGCACATCAGAGAAATCATTCTTTCGTCAACAAGGCTAACGTTAGCTGCCACCAGAGTTTGAAATTCATTTCACGCAAAATTTCTAGTTAGTTGGCTTTGGCGAGCAGAACGAGGGACGTGAGAACGGCACGAGAGGACGGCGTGAGGCCAGTGGCGTGAGTGATAATGAAAGACAAGAGACGCACCGACCGGTCTCGTATCTCTCACAGAGGAGCGGGAGCATAAACGGCAGATCGAGAGATATATTTGTAATAAAATATCCAAAAATACCTTGCACAGTGTGATATATTTTCTGCAGTTGTGTAATTACAATATCCCCAAAGTTCCCAAAGATTTTTAATTTCAGAGAAATTTCAATTTTAAATAATGGCTCATCCCTGGTCATTGCCGCCTGTCAATTTGCATGTTTCCGTTTGTACTGCCATAGTGACCATGGCGACAGACGTGGTCAAATTCATTACGTCTGTCGCTGTTGTTTCGTTCAAACATCATGGACCATGGAAAGCAGACTTTGGGACAAAATGAGAACTAAAATGAGGATCAATATCTGCGTGACATTTTCGAGATGCCGAGAGCTTCACGTCCGAGACTAACTTCGACTTGATAGAGACAAAGATATGTTTGATTAAATATGCTTTATGTATAATCTACCTATACATACTGTAAAGGTTTGAAAAGCTGAGGAGTATATCAATAAAATATTGATGCATTACACAGGTAACAGTTTTAGAGCACAGTCTATTTCGAAATCCCTCAGTCGCAATCAGAGAGCAGATAATGCTTGTCAGAATGACGCTGGACTCATATAATGCCTCAGTGCATTCTGCATTATTGTTGATGCCAATGGCCGACTCAATATCCTGAGTTTTGGATTCAGAAGTGTAACAGAAAGGAGATTGCACACTGTGATAGAGTTGTGGCTTCAATGCATCTATGATGAGGCATCATTTCTGATAGATTCCAGCTCTTGAAATCATTTTTGTGGCCCCAGCGATATAGAGATCTCTTTTTGCTCTTGTTTTGTTTGATTTGAAAAAACATCAATCTCAGTATAAGAACTAAAGCCACCTTACATTCCAATGAACATTAGTAAGGCCAGATTAGTACTGTGATCTGACTAAGGTTCACGTGGAAAACTGTAAGCTTATTTCATATTTTATGCTAATTGTGCTGTATTTGTATTCATTGTCATGTGCTAAACTGATATGATTTAATGAGTTTCGTAATGCATGCATACCAAGTTACCAGACTATAAACTATAGATTCAGTACAAGTTAAGCAAAGAACTGCATGTGTGGCAACTGTATTCGATTACCACAAAAATACGTTTCGGGTTCCTTCCTTTTATTAAAAAAAAAGCAAACATCTGGGTTACAGCGAGGAGCTTGAAATGTAAGTGAAAAAGTCAATAAACAAAATACTTATTGTTTCAATTGTGTAGTCACAAGACTTACAGTATGTGAAAAAAATATTTACTTTAAAGTTGTGTCTGATTTTACAACTCATTTATCAGTGTCACCATAAAAACAACCATAAAACCCTATTGTAATAATGATTTAAATGGCTTTACAGCACGAAGAATACTAATTTTAACAGAGGAAATAATGTAGGTGGTTTTTTTTACATTATTAGCAAATTTCTGCTTTTAAATTCTAGAAAAATAATTTCACTTTCATTGTTAGTGTCTCACTGTAACACTGATTTTTTTTATAATATTTATATTCATTATAAACTTATTATATTTATTCTATTTTTTTTTATTTAAATTTTTTTAAAAAAATATTATATTTTATTAACATTTATTACATTTATTATATTTATTATATATATTTATTTATATTTATAATACTGATTATTACAATATTTTATAATATTTAAAAAATATTATTTTTTTGTGGTTTAGTCAACATTATGCAGTTCATTTATAAGATTAACTTCTTGAACCTAAAATTTTCCTTTTCAAAAAAGACCTAGAGATCCCAATCCTGTCCGGATCAGTGTACGGTGTGAAATCACAGACACCCTGTAAATTATGTAACTCAAACATTGTTTGAAAAACTAATCCTATTCAAATAGCACTAATGAAGTCATTTAAATTCGGCAGAAATCTGTGGAGCTTTCCATTGAATTCTGCAGACTTATAGCTTATAGGTTTCTCATTTGCTCTGACAACTTTCTGGAGAATAGAAGTGTCAAGCCAATCTGTGCCTTTGAGCTGTCATAAGTTAACCGCGTTTGGGGGATTGAAGATAATACAAACGCTCTATCCAAACAATTTCCCATATAAAATTGACCCCGTCACTCAATGAGCTGTGTGATGGAGGAACGTGGGAATGTACAGATCACAGGGGTCAAAGATCATAGAGAACCAAAGATTGCGATTCCTATACCTCTATCTTTCTCCACCCCCTCACTTGCGCCATAGAGATGGAGTCAAACATGCAGCATGAACCTAAAATCAAGCAAAGCTGCTGCACTGCTGACCTACTGGCCAGCACAGCTAAAACTGAACACAAGAGCGACAAAAAGTTTACTCTTGAAAAAAAGATGGGAGACCTTTAATTTGACCTCGGAAGCGGTTCGTTTTGGAGAACAGCGGACAAGCCCATTAGATGTTGAAGCCAACTACAAGTTGAAAGCATTTTTATTTGCAGTGGATGTTTTCAGCTGTGAGTTTATATAACCAGAGAAGTGATCATTGGGCTTCACGCTCCTTAAAAACTCACGTAGGTATGATATTAAATCTACAACCCACACACAAACATGTGCAGGTAAAAATCCCACTCAATCTCAGAGGTTGACATCACTCTTATACCACCTCTAATGGAATTTATGGGCATGTTTGCAAAAGTAAAGCAATATGCTGATTCGTTGGATTACGCAAAGCTTCCCATAATGCCTTAATCTGCATCAAAATTTTATAATGTCAACAGTGCACTGTGAATTTGGTCATGATTACAAGCTGCTGCTTGTGCGATTTGAATTTCTATCGAGTGCATCCTCCTTTCAAAGCCATTTGCATTTTGATTTCCATGCCAACAGATCAGCTCTCCTGATGAAAGCAAAATGATTCGCCTAGATCCAAAAACACAGACAGGGAGTCAGGAGAGCCTATTAGGAGGAGCTGGAGAGAGATAGACTTGCTTTTGAAACAAAATTTGTTGCGTAATGTTCCCTTGAGTCTCGTGACACAACATGTCTAATGCAATTGGTGACAAATAGCAGAAAATGACTATGTAGATGAGTTTCATTTGAATATGGCGGCTGTTTTTGTAATTTTTTTCACCAAAATGTATTTTCGATGCTTCAAAAAATTCTGACTAACCCACTGATGTCACATGGACTACTTTGATGATGTCTTTATTTCCTTTCTGGACAAGGACAGTATACCGTGTGTATACATTTTCAATGGAGGGACAGAAAGGTCTCAGACTAAATTTAAACTATCTTAAACTGTGTTCAAAACATGAACGGAGACGTTACATGCTTGGATCGACATGAGGGGTGAGTCATTAATGACATAATTGTAATTTTTGGGTGAGCAGCAGCACAGATTAGCAAAAATCGAATTCTAATTCGTACAAATGAGGTCGTACTTAGCCACCTGGTAAAATATGTACGAATTGCCTTGAGATCGGGTTGGCTATACTGACCTACGATGATCCAATTCAACCATAATAAGCAAAAAGCACTCACATTTGTGTTTAATTGTTTTGTTTTCATTGCTGAAGTAAGTCTTCAACGTTTGAGCTGTTCCCCTTTTTCCTTCAACCTGAGGCTTATGGATTTTAGTAAAATGGCCTTTACATTTTCCAGCCCAGATGATAAAAGTAAAGCAAAAGATTTAAAAAAAATCCAAAAAAAATAAATAAGTAACGCAATTAGTTACTTTTCAGGGTGTATTGCAATGTAATGCATTACTTTTAAAAGTAACTTTCCCCAACACTGGAAAGTTGGGATGAGGATGAGACTACAAAATTCAAAAGAAATTTAAGTCCAGTACATCAACAAAAAAGGGTTAGGGTTAGAGCAAATAATGTATTTGCACAATCTTTTATATGAACACACTGTGCAGTTCTTTTGCAATTTTAAATGCGCTTTTTCATGTCCAAGTTATATATGGCAATAATATATCGCAATAGTGACTACACAATGCATTCCTTGGGAAAGTTTTATTTTCACCCATAATGTTGTACCAAACCTGCACCACTTTCTGTGGAACACCAAACAACATATTTGATGAATGTTTCTACATTTGTCCAAAACAAAACCCCTTTGACTTATTTTTTCAAATAAAGTCACTGCCACGTTATGGACTCTTTCTTTGATATTCTATTTTGTCTCCTTCCGTTCTTGTTTCCCTAATCATGTCCTCATTTGTTTCAATGGTTACTTATGATTTGCATCTGTATCTCATTATATTCGCCTTACATATATAGTCCCTGTTCAGTTTTGTCCCTTCTTGGTTCTCGTTTATGATTTTTCCCTGCATGAGTTCATGTGTTTCTTCTAAGTATTTTGGATCATAATAAAGTCTCTCTGCTTGAATCTTCTTCTGCTTTCCACATTATTTATGAAAGTCACAGGTTTGGTTGTTTTTTGCTGTACAGAATACAGATGGAAAAAGAAATGTAGAGACTTTGGCAACTTTAGGTACCTGCAGGCTTAAATGGGTCAGGTGTCTTTAAGGGGCACAGAGGTGTTTTGATGGTTCGTGGATCAATCCTTCTGAGGTTTGAATATAAAACTTTTCAGTTGCCAGCCAAGATCATTAAACACTAGACACACCACCCCAAGTTGCTCATTACTGGTTCTGTTCTGAAAGTGACAGATCCTTTCAAAACTTTTTTCTTTCTAAACTTTTTTTTTTTTTTTACACAGTATTTTTTTTATTTTTTTTTTACACAGTAACTTTTAACAATATGTTCCTAATTTAACAGCAGGCTTCTCCAAAAGCAGATTAACCACTCTACAAAAACAAAAACATTAACAATGCAATGATTGATAGTGTTTTATAGGACATATGTGCCTTGTCCAAATCAGTGAAGTAAAAAAATAATAATGGCCATCTTGCTGTTGGGAATCAAAGTCTTGAAGTTCCTTTGCAATTCACAAAAAGTTTGCAAACTCAGGCCAAAAAAAAAAGGAGAAAAAACCATGGTGTGAAAGAAACAAAAGACACGACAGCAGAAGAACTGCTGATGTCCTTGTCCTCACGGACTCATGAAGAACTACAAAACGCAGCAGTCATTATGACAGATGCTCAGGCCCCTGGCTTGCCGATAGCTTGCTCCTCCTACTTTGAAGTCATGCTGCTTTTGATCTTTTGGTTTTCTGACTACAGAGGAAGAGCAGGGTTGAAAAAGTGAGATCTCAGTGTAGTCCTCGGCCCTGTGTCAGCAGCTTCCAGTAGTCTGTGTTGGTTAGTGTATGTACAGAGTATGACAAAAGTCGCAATTGTCAATTATTTCCCTTGATATTTCAGATGATTAATAGAACTTAAAATAAAATACTTAAGAACACTATATATATATTACACAAATGCTGTGTCTACTGTAAGTGTTCTTTGTAGTGCAAGTTCTAATAATCAAATCAACAATATCAAGGGAATTAAAGGAGTAGTTCACTTTTGAAAAAACTTTTGCTGACTCACCCCCATGTCATCCAAGAAATCCATGTCATTCTTTCTTCAGTCGAAAAGAAATTAAGGTTTTTGATGAAAACATTCCAGCATTTTTCTCCATATAATGAACTTCAGTGGGAACTAAACGGTTCAAGGTCCAAAAGACACTTTCAGTACAAACTGCAAACAGTTCAAAGAGCTTTAAACGATTCCCGACGATGAATAAGGGTCTTATCAAGTGAAACAATCGCTCATTTAATAAATAAATAACAAAGTTTATGTTTTATAAGCTCAAATGCTCACCTTGCTCTGTTCTGTGACACCCGTTTGTGATTCTCCTGTTCGAACAAATCATTTTCCGAGTCATTTGGTTCGAATTGACTCGGAAAAAGATTTGTTCGTTTTGATGAACGAGTTCGAACAGGAGAGTCACGAACTTTGTTATTTATTTATTAAATCAGTGATTGTTTTGCTTTATAAGACCCTTATCATCTGGAATCGTTTAAAGCCCTTTGAACAGTTTGCAGTTTGTACTGAAAGTGTATTTTGGTCCTTGAACCGTTTGGTTCCCACTGAAGTCCATTATATGGAGAAAAATGCTGGAATGTTTTCATCAAAAACCTTCATTTCTTTTCGACTTCTTTTCTTTCGAAGAAAGAATGACATGGACATCTTGGATGACATGGGGGTGAGTAAATTATCAGCAAAAGTTTTTTCAAATGTGAATTACTCCTTTAATAATTGACAATTGATTTTACATTCCTTGTAAAATTATTTCCCTTGATATTGTAGATTTGATTTACAGAACTTACACTAAAATCCTTAAGAACACTTAGACACGGCATATCTGTCATCGTTTTAATGACACGTTGACACGGCTTATTCAGTTGTTCAGTCTGAATGAATAGCTGAATAATGGTGTTAATGGGAAGAATAATAAAAAAATAAATATATAACTCACTCCCTTTCCAGCAAACAATAGCTATCATTTCACCGTCTTGGTTAACTATAGACCTGATATAGTCCAGGCAATGAGTAACCCACTTCTAGCCAAATATAACCTTAAATTTAGTTGCATGTCGATTTTGCCAAAACAACTTGCGAGATGTATGATATTCCATCATGTAAGCAGTTAATAAAGATCACAAGATGTTTGGTTTCATCTTTTTGACATGTACTATGCATAGCCTGTGCGTCTATACTTGCTTTTTCCATGCTTTTTCAAAGACCTTCCCAGCACTAAGACATTTTGGTTCTCTGACATGGACATATTGCACTATTGGAGTGATGTCATTCCCCATTTTGCTGAGGAAATAAGGCCAAACTGGTGTTTAGAATCGATTCCAGTCCTTATCTCCTCAGTTTACCTCTGACATTTGACCTTAAATAAAATATATATCTCTTTTTTAATCTTCCCATTAAAGGCAGGGCAACTCATAAATGCCCCAAGCTTGACTTTTTCACCTTTCTTGTGCCTTATTCTTGTGACTGTTACCTCAGACATTGTCTTCAATGTTTTTTCCTCCTCCGCACTCGCTGAAGCAGTGACTGCCACTGAAACTGCTATATGGTTGCCTAAGCAACAGCTTCAAATGAGATTCTATTATTAATGACTTGAGAAGAAAGTCTCTCACACTATTTATTGATTAGTCAAGCCCAGCCCTACGATCAAAATGTCACCCAGATTTTTTTTCTCTATTCAAAACTCCATGGATTTATGAGTCAATACGGGAAATAAAAAGTGAGATACATTCTGTTGGTGGTTTATTTAGGTTTTTTGAGACTTAGGAGCATAAAGAAAATGAATGATTGCAAAGAGAAAAATTGGGAATGAAGTATTTGTGTGAATGACAAAAAATGAGAAGAGTTTTGAGAAGAGAAAAAAAAACGTTTTTTTGACGGCAATCGTAAACCACAAGAACACATGGTATCACATGGGATACTTTTGCGTCTTTTTTAAAAAGCTTGATGCTGGTCGTTATCACTGCTATTAAATCACAAAAATGGTCCATAAAATGAAGAACGGCTACTTCATTAGAATTATACTAGGGTGAGTAAAAAAACTACTTAATTTCTTTTTATTTTAAGGTGAACTATCCCTTTAAGATTGTGGTCACCACAGACCTTTTTTTAGGCATTTAACTAAAACTCAATTAAGAGGTCAGGTCTTTTTGTCCTCACTCTTAATTAGTTACATTTATTTAATCTTCTCTGTCACGACCAGTGTGTAGCACACTGGATAATGTGACGGCAGATATAGCACCTGAATGCCGGCTATCAGAGGAGACACACAGTGAGGTTTAGATTAGAGGGAATGATTGATAGAGGCTATTGAGCAAATTTGGCTAGAGTAAATCCCATACCCTGTGACTTTTATTGACCACAGACAGAGCATCAGAAACTCAATTTAGTGATTTATCTGAAATCAAAATTATTTTTTTAACATAACTACACTACACTGGTGTGTTACATAAGATGTTGGCCTGACCATTGATCAGTATAAACCCTGCTTGGCTTCAGGGTTAAAGCAAGAATTGCAGCACTGCTGCTTAAACTTGGTTTAGTACAGAGACATCAGGTCATTTATGGGGATATCTGGTTATAGATCACATACACTCACCATGTCAAAGATGTGCATAACTGTTAAAGGGATAGTTGACTTTGAAATTAAAGGCATACTCCACTTTTTTTGGAAATAGGCTCATTTTACAACTCCTCCAGAGTAAACAGTCGAGTTTTACCGTTTTCGAATCCATCCAGCCGATTTTCTGATATTTAGAAGAATATCAGTAACCAGAGAGTTTCTGGTCTCATTGACTTCCATAGTATATATTTTTTCCTACTATGGAAGTCAATGAGACCAGAAACTCTCTGGTCACTGATATTCTTCTAAATTTCAGAAAATCGTCTGAATGGATTAAAAAACGGTAAAACTCAAAGGTTTAACCCTGAGGGAGTTGTAAAATGAGCCTAATTCCCAAAAAAGTGGAGTATCCCTTTAATGTTTGATATGTTTTAGCTTACCTCAAGGGCATTCAAGATGAAGGTGTCTTTGTTTCCACAGTATTTTCAAATTTGATATTTTTAGGTCAAACCGTTCTTGTCTGTCAGTCATAGGCCATCAATGTGTACTTAAATTTATGAGTCATTAAATCATGTTTACTTTGGACTTCTCTGTGCATGCTCTTTGAGGTGGACCCCATAGACCTCCATTATACGACTGACAGAACGGTTTTGACCTAAAAATATCAAAATTGAAAATACTGTGGAAACAAAGACACCTACATCTTGGATGCCCTTGAGGTAAGCTAAAACACATCATAAATTCATTTTAAAGTGAACTATCCCTTTAATTATTGTCAGATTTTGTGTCGTCTTAAAGCATTTACGAGAGGGACATTTTCTTATGTGACGTGAGTGTGTTGTGAGGTTCGCAGGAGAATTGTCGTTCAACAGTTCTTTAGCGTTACTTCTCATTGCATTTACGTCACGTGTCAAAATGCCTCTCTCTATAATATTAGTATTTTTTAAACACACACCTATCATTTTACTTCAGAAGACATTGATTCATCCTTTAGGTGAACTATCCCTTTAAATGTCTTTTGCATTAGTGTGACCATACAGAAGGTTTTCCAGCTTATCTACCCTAACTTGCCTCTTTAAAATGTCTCATACTCGCCATCTATCCTCATGTGCTTTTCTCTTTTTTTCTTTCACTTTCATTTACTACACTCTCTCCAACATCTGTGCCCCTGCTCGGCTGTAATGGAACATTTACCCTAAAAGCACGGCTGAAACTGTCATATCTCCTCTGTGTGTTATACCGTGGCTGCTTAAACCCCAGAGCCCCCTCTTTCTCTCCATCTTATCTCTATGACCTGTAATAAGGGTGCTGTTCTGTGTGAGTGAACATTTCATCTCCAAGAAAATCAGTCTCTGAATGAGAAGGACATTTCAAGCCGTTCCCATCAGGTGAGCTCTTCGGCGGCAGGTAAAATCCAACATGAGGCGATGCTCACGGATCTGATGATGAAACACACTCATGCATATCCTGCCATGCTGGCCGTGGGCCCAGAGCACTCTTGTTTGCTGTGAAAACTGATGCGTGTTGCAGTCTGCTATGTGAAAAGCATATTTTAGGCATATTTGTGTTTTGAATGTATAATTTGAAAGATTTAAACTGCAGGACTGACAGAACATTGATACTGATAGGATGCTGGTGGCATAACAAACAGGTTAGCTGTCAGAATCCACAGAAGCTTTCCCAAAATAACTCCAAGGGTGTTGGAGATTGGATGACCCCCAGTTCTAAAACTCCTTCTGTGAGTGTGTTCCGGATATGCATACAGCAGTCATTTGATATGTACAGTATACAGTATACACTCACCTAAAGGATTATTGGGAACACCATACTAATACTGTGTTGACCCCCTTTCGCCTTCAGAACAGCTTTAATTCTACATTGTATTGATACAACAAGGTGCAGAAAGCATTCTTTAGAAATGTTGGCCCATATTGATAGGATAGCATCTTGCAGTTGATGGAGATGCACATTCATGGCACAAAGCTCCCGTTCCACATCCCAAAGATGCTCTATTGGGTTGAGATCTGGTGACTGTTGGGCCATTTTAGTACAGTGAACTCATTGTCATGTTCAAGAAACCAATTTTAAATGATTCAACCTTTGTGACATGGTGCATTATCCTGCTGGAAGTAGCCATCAGAGGATGGGTACATGGTGGCCATAAAGGGATCGACATGGTCAAAAACAATGCTCAGGTAGGCCGTGGCATTTAAACGATGCCCAATTGTCACTAAGGGGCCTGAAGTGTGCCAAGAAAACGTCTCGGTTACAGTATGTAACCCTAGTTCCCTGATAGGGAACAAGACGCTGCGTAAAACGCTGTGGGAATGCCCCTGCATTGTACGTCATGAAGCACGTATGGAATCAGCCCAATGGAGAGAATGAACTTTTAGAGAGACGCTCAGCCTTGGCAGAAGCGGGACTCGAACCACGGGGAGCGTGCGCAAACACTCTCCTCAAAGAGCTCTCGGCGGGAGCGGAGCGTCCATAAATGCAGACGCTCGCAATGCTCGCAGCCAGTCCCCCTTGAGAGCTGACTGGGCATGTTGTACTCCCAAACAACCAACATAGTGCGAGCAGGGAGGAACACACTTCTTAAATGCTGCTTGCTCGCCATACAAAATTGTCTCTCATACAAAATTGTTTGTGTTGTGTAAATGTGATAACTCCTGCCTAGCAAATATTAAAGACAGACAGAGTTTACGCTCAGACAGATTCACATATAATGCAACTGAAGGCACAGAAGCTGATGCGCTTGTGTTTTTGGGGTGCTTTATAGTTTCCTGGTCGATGACGTCACCCGCCTATGATATTCCGTCTCTCCATTGGGCTGATTCCATACATGCTTCATGACGCACAACGCAGGGGCGTTCCCACAGAGTTTGTTGCAACTCGAAGTTCCCTTGAAAGGGAACATCCCCCACACCATTACACCACCACCAGCAGCCTGCACAGTGGTAACAAGGCATGATGGATCCATGTTCTCATTCTGTTTACGCCAAATTCTGACTCTACCATCTGAATGTCTCAACAGAACAAGACTCATCAGACCAGACAACATTTTTCCAGTCTTCAACTGTCCAATTTTGGTGTGCTCTTGTGAATTGTAGCCTCTTTTTCCAATTTGTAGTGGAGATGAATGGGGTCTTCTGCTGTTGTAGCCCATCCGCCTTAAGGTTGTGCGTGTTGTGGCTTCACAAATGCTTTGCTGCATACCTCGGTTGTAACGAGTGGTTATTTCAGTCAAAGTTGCTCTTCTATCAGCTTGAATCAGTCGGCCCATTCTCCTCTGACCTCTAGCATCAACAAGGCATTTTCGCCCACAGGACTGCCGCATACTGGATGTTTTTCCATTTTCACACCATTCTTTGTCAACCCTAGAAATGGTTGTGCGTGAATATCCCAGTAACTGAGCAGTGAAATACTCAGTCCGGCCCGTCTGGCACCAACAACCATGTCACACTCAAAATTGCTTAAATCATCTTTCTTTCCCATTCTGACATTCAGTTTGGAGTTCAGGAGATTGTCTTGACCAGGACCACACCCCTTAATGCATTGAAGCAACTGCCATGTGATTGGTTGATTAGGTGATTGCATTCATGAAAAATTGAACAGGTGTTCCTACTAATCCTTTAGGTGAGTGTATATTACAATTATCATTTTTTATTGCTTTTAATTACTTACATTTCCTTATTTTTGGCTATATATTTGATCAATCTAAGGCCATGTTTACACCTGATATTAAGGTGCTTTGATTGAATCGATTAAGTGCACAGGGCTAAATACAGGTGTAAACAGAGTCTACAAAGTTTTTAGCTTTTACACTTTCAACCACTTCTAGAGTCGAAAACTAGATTGCAACTAGACTGCAACTAGATTGGTTTCGTAGTGTAGACGCTCGTTTGGTCGAATGCATTCGAACAGCCACAAAAGACCGTCTATTCTCAGCCTAATGCATAAACAGATTTAGTCTGAAGACGAAAACCATACCAAGCACAATGGTCTCTCTCTTTCTGATTTCTAACACACACACTCACAGCGTTGAGCATGGTCTTGTGGCTGTCAGAGCAGAAACAAAAGCTGATGCTCTCTCTATGTTTTTCCCGTCGTCTCCTGCCACATTCATTGTTAACTGCTTGAGCTTATTTCGTCCATTAGATCGAATTATCTGAAAAAGCCACCCAAAAAGCAGGACAGAATTCTGGTTGAAAGTGGACAAAAGAGACACCAGATGTTAACAAGAATGTGTCTCCCTCGTCTACGTCTACGCATCTTAATAGGTGTAAACAGGGCCTGAGATAAATATTTTTTGCCCTTCTGCATATGTTCAATCTGAAAATGTCCTTAATCTGTGCTATTTACATAATATATTTAGCGCATCATGTTTTTGTTTGTTTGTTTTTTTGCCATATGGGTCCATTGTCTAGTCCCCGCTGTAATTTCTGGCACTCTCGAGGAGCACATTTGAATTATTAATGTAGGTGTGCACTTCGATTCAGGACACCAGCATGAATTTGTGAAACCACAGGGAGTGTGTACATGAAGAAAAACCCACTTTCAACCGTCTAGACAGATTTTTTCTACTTGTTTGTTTATGCTTTATTTTGCCCTTTTTTACTTTCTCTCACACAAACACAAGTCGTTTTGCATGTAGATCCCATTAGACTCATCGCACCTGTGCCTCGGGGCTTCAGGTGGACACCCGCTCTTGCACGTCTCATGAAAATTTCATATGCATGAGAACAAGGAGAGACGGCGGGAAAAGAGACGGAGAGGGAGGGAAAGAGGTTCGATGAAACCGGTTACCATGGTGAGACTGTCAATGTCGATATCCGATGTGTCATCTTTTAGACTTTAATTGGCTACCCCAAGTGTTTTTCTCCTTTTCTTTCTAGCCAAACCCCCTCTTCCTTCCACCCACTCATTTGTGTGGAGAGCGTGCCAAAGTTTTTGCAAAGAATGACTCAACCTCAATGCCTGTTGAGAGTATCTCCCTGGCATTAAAGTCTTCATACACTAACAATGCTATCTCACGTTCTGCCGCTGACACCAAATCTACAAATCTTTTATAAGTAGTCTTTTCCTTGGCCGACAAAACCACCTCCTTTAAATCTCGGGTGACTTCCAGAGCAGTTAAATGGAAAAGGATGGAGAACACAGCGCCCAAAGATGGCATCTCAGTCTTTATAATGAGATTTTCACCTGACGCCAATCTACAGACATGCAGGCTATCTGTGAAAGTTGTAGATTGAAGTTTAGGAGAGAGAGGCAGACGTTTGGGTGACGATGGCACCAACTCTAATCCCCCAATACACCAAAGCAATCTCAGGCCTAATCTACGGCAGACGATTGGAATGAGACGCGCCGATTAAGATGGTTTCTGTCTGTCACCCTTTTTTTCTGTCTCTCCCTCCGTCAATAACTTCCCTTTTTGTATTCTCTCTCACTATGCACCTCAGAATTCAATTTGATTTCAATTCAGGGAGTCACAATTTGTTTCCAAAATGATTCTCACTGTACCTCATTTTTTTTGGTGTGGGTTAAAATCTGTATGTCTCAAGTTGTCTCAAAATGTTTTGAGTGTCTCATGGCTCAATTTTATGTACAGATGTGTCATTTTCTGTGGCTGTGAATGATCATCTTTCAGATGCAGGATAGTAATTGTCATTCCTCATTAAATTCCTTTTAAATTCTTGACACAGAGTACGTGAGCTCATAACATGTATGCTTTGAGTGTTTCCAAGAGATTTATTTCTCTGTTGATGGCCATTCAAAGGAGACTAAATAACTTTGGGACCATTTTTTATGGGTTTATTATGTTGATTCAGCATTAAATTGATCAAAAGTTCAATTAAAAACATTTACATTGTTACAAAAAAATCACTTTAAAATAAATGAATGAATGAATAAATAAAAACTTTCTATTCATCAAAGATTTTTTTTTTTGGGGGGGGGGGGGTCAGTAAAACTGTTTTTTAAACATTGATTAAAAAACCTTTTTTTAGAGCACAAAATCAGCATGATGGTGATTAGTGATAATGATTTCTAAATCTGAATGAAGACTGGAGTAATTTTCAGCTGGATGCTTAAAATACAGCTTTGCCATCATGGGAATAAATCGCATTTTAAAATATATTAAATAGTTGTAATTGTGTTGTAGTTGTATTTGTAGTTGTATTATTTTTCATTTCCCCTTTTTTCCTCTTTTTTTTGAGTGCTTTTAGCCTGAAATTAACAGAATAGTTTGTGTGTGTAAACGCACTTCGTTCGTAATATAAATACTGCTCCAGATGTGCCCTGTGTGCCACACCATCTGTAATTTTTTGTTTGTCATATGCTTTTCAATATTTAATATTCCCATTATTATTATTTTCTGTATGTGTGTGGATCAAACCAGAATCATTTGAGAAAGTATTTTTTCCCAACCCCTACAACCCATTCCCTGCTCTAGCATGACATCATCATCCGCCATCATTACACTTTCAGACAACCCACCGGTCTTCACCCGGGACCATCTGTCCTATCATCTCTACGTTTATTAACTGTGACAATATGTCATATTTAGCGACCACCTGTAGCGGGACACACACAGCCGAGGCCCACATGAATGATATGGTCTATCATTCTTCAGCTTCCATCTGTTCGACACACTCGCCATCTCTATAACATCCCCACGCTAACGTCTCAGATTTCTCTTCCTACTGTGATTTATGCTCTTTTTTCCAAATTAGCTCTATACTTTGCTCAGCAGTGTTAGTACATGTTGTAAAATATAATGTCCCTACAGTGTCCTAAAAGCCATCATGCACTCTGGAAAGAGAGAGACAAGGAGGAGATTATGAGACATCAACAAAAAATAAAGTCAAGTCAATGTAAAAAACAACAGCCGAGCAGCCAGATGCCATAGTGTGAGACGCTGAGTTCATACTAATTAAACCCTATAAGAACAGAGAGAGAGAGAAAGAGAGAGAGAGTTCAGAAGGAAAGGGAAAATTATGACTGGAAAGTGAATACTTAAAGAAAAAGAGCGGAGAGTTAGAAGAAATAAGAAATTAAGTTGAAGACAAAAAAGAGTGAAAATAAGAGGAAAAAAAGCAGAGGGGAGGGGGGGGGGCGAATAGAATTCATTTTAAATTATTTCACTACCTTGTTTGAGCAGATGTTACCATGTTGTGCCGTAAAGTTCAACAATTATGCTTTTTCGGACATTATACCTTTCATGCAGTGTGTAATCAACGCATTCTCATCCTTTAGCATCATATACAGGTGACGCTATATGATAAAATGGCAAAATACTATGCACATGGCAGCCGTTAAAACACGCGCTGTGATGGGTAGGTTTAGGTGTGGGATAGGGTAGGGTAGTCTCATATTCACGCTAAAGGATTTATGACACCTTGGGTTTGCGTGTTATATTAACGATAAAGAGTGCAATGTGCGTAATATTTGGCCGTTTTGTCATATAGCGTCACCTATATGACGCTGAAGGATGAGAACGGGCTGGCGTTATATAGCTGTGAATGTAAAAGGACTGTGATCAAAGTGCACAATAAAAGTTATGCCTGGTTCAGATTACACGATTTTAGCCCGATTTTGGCATCCGTTTGACGTAGGGTGTCGTGGGGATTCGTAAACGACAGCGGCCGTCGGGACGCAAGATTTGATCGTATCATCTCGTATAGAGTGTCATAGCGGGCGACAACCTACGTCGCGTCGGCGATGCTTCACAACATCACGACAAAAAGAATAGCGTGTTTAATTTTTTTAACGGTCGTCTACGACGGTTTCGTCACATGTATGAGGTTGACCAATAGGAGCACAGAAGCTTTTCCGTACACAGCTTTCAAAAATGGCGAAACGAAAGAGAGATGATGGTGCTAAGGTTAAAACTAAAAGTAAAAATATATAAGAAAACAATATTTTACCTCGAGTTCTCTTTGGAGGATTGACAGCCCATACTGTCCTCTTCGAGCAATTCAGGAACGTGTCCATTGTCGGGTTTTCTTTTTTACTTTTTTCTGAACACAGGACGGCCAATTACAATACTCACCGCTTCATTCATTGTTTGTTTACGTTTGTTTGCGGAAGTCACTCGCTACTAGTTTCACCTTCTCGATGACTTCACACGCGCCGTAAAAGACAGCATGCGATGACTGGTCAGGAAGCAACGTGTAGTCCAACATGTGTCTTGTCCATGACGCGACAAGATTTTTGCGTCAAAATCCCAAAATCTGACACAGTGACTAGCGTAACAGACAAAAAAAATCGTTTAATCTGAACCAGGCATTATTGTCTTCTAAAAGAAAGAACCTATTCTGAATAGCCTGAAACGAGTCGTCAGTAATTCCAGTCTTACTTCATCCTCAAACCTACGTAGGTTTCTAACAAATTTGCATAATGCCAGCCTGGTTTCATTGGCTGTCCGAAAAACTGAATTTACTTTGACCCTCAAACACTGTAGTTGTAGCTGAGGCCTAGAAGAGTTTGGTTCGTGTCGTAATTTGGGCTCTGTTGTTAAAGGATTAGTTCACTTCAGAATTAAAAAAAAATTCGGATAATTTACTTTTCACATGATTTGATATAATTTTATATCACAATAAATGCACACACATCTGTTTGGTTATTGGATTATGTTTAATACAGTATCTCTTCAGTTTAAACCATCAAGTGGACATCTGAAAATCTCTTTGAAAAATGTGTAAAAACAAAAAATCAAATCTTGTTTTCTAAGAGCAATGAAAACACATAGGAAAAAAAATCCAGACCGTTATCATAATTTATGCATGAAAGGGTTAACCAAGTTCATAAGTTTGTTCTCAATTTAACTATCTTTCAAGTTAAACTTTTGTAAGCCGTTTCCCTTAAACTAACAAATGAATACCTGTAGCCGAGAGGAATATCGAGTGTATGTAAAGTCACAGGGTGTTGATGAGCCACTAATAATCACCATCGATTTTTACAGGCAGCCATGTCTACCTAATAAATGATTTATAATGTGATTTTACTGCATCCTTCTAACCAACAATCTTTGTCTCTCACACATACACACATAGCAGTACTAAGACACTTCTCTAATGGGATATTGACTGGACGTGAATTTCAGGACACGCTTGGGAACAAAGTAATACTCAGTTATTACAGCCAACCCAAAGCCTGCCACTGAATTCATGTTATGATCAATATCACATTAATCTCTTTTCTCACCATTCAAAACCCATGACGCCTTTAGAGGATGGCACCGGCGTGCACTCCAAGGGGCGCAGGGCAACAGAGCGCTCAACCCTGCGCCTGCGACAAGGTTTCATCTCTCAAAGCGCAGCCGACTCTTCAGTCACCGTCTGGCAATCGCACATGATCAGCCTCAACTTCTTCAAAACAAGCAGCCAAGCAGGGAGGCGGCCTTGGTTTGTCCATCCACTAAGGATTGATCACTCAAAAATCTTCATGAATAATTTATTCCAATTCCCAGTTGACTATTTATGGAAAAACCTTGACTCAATGATAAGATATATGATATGGGACAGTGCGAAAATGAGGAGTGTTGGGTTTCGTGACCAACTCCTGGCTGAATAATAGCACATATCAGAGGGGGAGAACGTGTCCTGAGTGCACTCTCATTTATCTGTCATTTCTGTCACCTTGACAACTGCATTTTGTGAATTCTACTCTTGCGTTTCAAATTTTCTGTTTGGACCAGAGATTTTGACAATGCTCTCCCTCAGCAAGTACAGGAAATATCACAGCAGGGTTGATGCAGAAGTTAGGGATAACTTTTTCTAAGAAAATGTAGCAATTAAAAAAATTATTAAAAATATGCTTAAATAAGTAAAAGCATGGTTGTCACATTGTGGTTGTTTCAGGAACGGACTGAAGACTCCGAATAAAGATGCAAACTCAAACTTTAATAACTCTCTGGAACAAGCTGACAAGTGGGGAAAACACATTAACGCGTTAGAGACCAGACCGAGAGACCTTAAGTAGCAAACTAGGAACAAGATAATTAATCAGACACAGCTGGGACAAATGTGTTAAACTTATAATGACAGTTACCATAGAAACAAAGGAGTGGCGGGTAACCGAACTATAATGAAGTCAGGAACTTATCGAAAATACAAACAAAAAGTCCACACACACTGAAACGTGACAGTGTTATGGTATTTTAATTGCACTGAAGACACATTTTAGAAAGAAATTATTTTTACCCTATATATAACCCATTCAAAATGAATGGCGAAACAGGCAAATCGGCTGACACAACCCGATATCACGAATGATTAAAAAGTGGCTAATTCGTAACAATTCATACGACCTCACTCGTACGAATTAGTACGATTTTGCTAAATCGTACATATTTTACGAATTGGCCAATTCGTATGAATGACCTACCCCTTTCCCTGCCCCTAAACCTAACCATCACGTGGGTTTAGACAAATCGTACAAATTCGTACGAGTGAGGTCGTACGAATTAGTACGAATTAAACATTTTTTATTCATTCGTCAAATTCGTACGAATTGGGCGTGAGATAGTGTTGGCTGACATTAAAATGAAAAATAAACAATTATTTAATCGTTCTCTTGCATTTTACACTACTAAATATATAGGTATATTAAATAGTGTGACTAAGTTCAATACAGCATCTTTTCCTTTTAATAATATCAGTGGGAAATTGTGTTGGTAAGAGAATGAGCCTTCAGAATTCAAATACCGTTTTTTATTATTCAAGGTCTCAAAGGAAAAGCAAAATGTATGCAGTGCCGCAACATATCATAAGCAAGAGAAAAATAGTCAACTTTAGCGAGGACAATTACATAATAAATATTATTTTTGTGATATGGAGGAAACTGGGTCACTTTCTTTTAGGTGTCCTTGACTATGTGCTTACATTAAAAAATAGCTACAATGTACTTATTGTGTCCATGTTGTTTTGCAAATCACTTGTGCTGCTATTGAGGTGAGATACGGGTGAGGTTAGGGACAGGTTTGGTTGTAAGGGTAGGTTTAAGAGTGGGTTAAGGTGTAAGGGAAGGGTCAACAGTGTAATTATAGATGTAGGCCCAATTAAAAAAAATAATATGCAGGTATTTTCAAAATATAAGTACATGCATGTACATTCAATGATTCATTTATCAAGTATTTTAAGACCTTATAAGTGGGACCTGAAACTCTTAATGGGGCTTTTATGAGCAAAAAACCTTTTTATTCTGTAAAACAGGTCGCATCGCTTCCGTTTCGGGTCTTTATGTGCTTCATCAAAATTTAGAGCATAACTAATGTCCATTGTTTATATACAGATTGACATACCAGTTTGATTTCACTTTATTTTAATAGTCCCTGTAACACATTCTGTTGACTAAAAGTAGCGTTGCACCTACGTAACTCTCATTAGTGTGTTAGTAGAGTATTAGTACTGGTAGGGTTAGAATACGTTGACATGTAGTTGCAAAAGTAACTTATAGTCAGTATGTATATTGGAGGACCAACACAATAAAATGTTAGCAGATCTTTAGGTGACATGTAGTTATAAAGTTATAGTCAACAGGATGTTCAAAAGGGACCATCAAAATAAAATGTTAGCAAAAGTTATTTATTTTTCTTCTTCTCGCCAACATTTAGTTATTTGAATTTAATAAAATGCCAATTATAAAAAGAACTGGCTGGGTTACACTGTAAAAAATATTGTTGGTTTAACTTAAAAAAATGAAGTAACATGGCTGCCTTAAAAATTTAAGTTCATTGAAATGGAAAAATTTAGTTAATGCAATGGTAATTGATTTAATCATCAGAAGCTTAAAATATTATGTTATCTGAACTACATAAATTATTTAAGTTGATTTGACAAAAGAAATAATGTTGTGATTACAAATCATGAAAATATTTTTTTGCAGTGCAGCTGATTGCCTAAAAGCCTTTAGATATTGCAGTAAGTTCGTATTGCTGTAACGCTTCTTGAAGAAGTAGATACAATGAGAGACCTGTTTGTTCATGTGACATTATATTTAACTTAAGCCATCAGGTATGTCTGGTGCCACGGGTCACTTTATTTATCCTCTTGACAGCCTGAAAATAATACCGGTGCATACTGTAACATGGGCTGGAACGGAATATTTCACCAGCTGTACTGAAAACCTGCTCACTTAACAACTCTGATGGAGAGAGAAAGTCAGTGACTACACAGAAAAAGGAGAGGAAAGTAGGGAATAACTGGCACTTAGATAAAACTGTATAAATCCATGAATAAAAAGGTGTGTTATCTTCAATGGGAGCAGACTGTTTGAATTTCCGTTTTCAGCAGAGCGTAAAAGAGACATGTCCATTATTTCTCCTGCAGAGAATTTTAATGAAATCACGTCCCCTTGTGCAAGGATGTTTAACTATTCATTAAAAAAAAAAAAAATTCCTCACTCATGTTAAAATAATTATCTTCCGAAGTTTTTAAGTGTGGTGTTCCAATTAAAGCATTCCAAGCATGCAAAGGCAATCGTTATGAATTGTACAAGACCTATGATCATAAAACTGGTGAATTATGATTGAAATAGAGATTATTAATTTTCTTCATTAGAAATTTATAAATTAGCAAGTACATACAAAAAAAAACAAAAAAACAAACAACAACAATGTTGAAACCTTCTTTCCGTACCCATAAGTCATTATACCGTAAACCTAAAATGATGATTTATATTGTGAACTGTTGGGTTTGGTTTGATGGGAAATTTCCATTTGTCCTAGCGTCTTTACATCATGTCTGTAAACAGTTTCAGCCACCACATGCTATACCCACTCAGAAATTGTATTTTTTATATTGTGCAAAAGTCTTACACGTTAGTATTTTCACCCAAAAAGTAATGGTTTTAAAGGGCACCTATTACACCCCTTTTTACAAGATGTAATATTGGTCTCGGTGTCCCCAGAATTGTGAAGTTTCAGCTCAATATAACCCACAGTTAATTTATTATAACCATTTGAAAATGTCATTTTCGGGCCTGTTTAAAAATGAGCTGTTTTGGTGTATACAACCTTAAATGCAAATGAGCTGCATATCCCCGCCCTGCCTTTGGATGAGGGCGTAACTTGATACCTATGGCAGTAGGTAAGCAGAAGGGCTTAGAGAGTGAGAGACGTGCTGTTTTGAATGTCATGCAGCCATACATGTTTGAATCGGAATATTTAAATAGTCTCTGATCAGACCCAGATGATGAAGAGACTTCAGAGGATAAACAAAAATGAGAATGGACCAGTGCGTCTCGGTATGGTTATTTGATACATTTATGTACTTATAGAGATGTAATCACGTCCCCTTTGAAATTATGGATGTGCAACACACACTACTAAAACTACTATGTATGTCATTATTACATCCCATCCCACAAAAGATCACTTATGATTCTAGGAGACATTACCGGCTGTCGTTGAAACAATGGAGGATGGTGTACAGATCACCGAGGGCGGGGTCTATGCCACAATCAAACCCCTAGCTCAATTCTACGTCACAAAGTGCTGAATCTTAGAACAGCTCGTTCTGAGACAGTGCATATGATTTATTGAGATTGTAAAAAAAACACTGGGTGGATTTTTATCATTCTAGGGTGGTTTTGCTCACACACTGCCAACACACATTTATGTTCAAACACCATGTAAAAGTGAATTTTCCTTAATAGGTGCCCTTTAAGCCAGTTTTTTATATCAGTATACATTTCCAATTATTCATTTTTCCATTAATTGTAATAATCCAGTGAGATTTTTGTATGCTCAAGGAGTCTGACAGCAGTCGGTATGATCCACACGGAGATCTGATCTCATCATTGAGTCTTACATGAAGAAACAGAAAAAAACGGAGGCAGAGTAAATCCAGGAGCACTACAGCAACGTCTCCAAGACACTTGAGGAAACCTTCTCAAACATTTAACAGTACTGCAGCTTTGCAAGTTTCTTCAAGCGTCTTGGAGACTTTGCCGCAGTTCTTCTGGATTTAGCCTGCCTCAGTTTTTTCTATTTCTGTTTCTTTCTTTGTTTGTTTGGTACTTTAAGTGTAACAGTTCTTCACAACATAGCAATCAAAACCAACTCACAAGATTGGAACTTGCATGCATATTGCATTGAGCTCTGATTTTGTGTTGTATTTGTGCTGTAACCTGACTTCCATAATTCTTTTATTGAATCTGATGCAACATCAACACATAAATGATCTGCAGGTGAAATTCTTCCTTAAATGAAAGAGGCCCAAAACTATAAATCAGCCAGAAAGATGAAACATCAGTTACCAAAAGCATCTAATCCTAAAGTAAGCTACAGTCAAAGCCCCATTAGCGCTGATTATCCAGCACGCTAATGCAAACAGCGTCTCGCTGCAAAAGCAATCAACTCTGCTGATAAGCTCATTCACAAACACACAAACAGACCTACATCTATAATACCACTTTTAGTGAGGTCTAAAAAAATATTGCAGTGTGCAAACCAAACATAACTATGGCACAAATAATATTTGTGCTGCGAAGCAATTAGACTGGTCATTAGTAATCTTTACTGAGAGTAAAAACATGGCAAAAATCTCAAAACGCTCCTAAT